>OZ024830.1:35954556-36142056 GCA_964016985.1 Anodontia alba
AAAATTGAAAAATTTTAGATAAAAAACCTAGATATTTTTCAAATTTCTGCTCAAAACATAGATTGTGGGTACTCGTTAGAACCGCCTTGGCAATTTTTGTTTTTGAGCAGAAATAAGAAAAATAATGTATACCCCTGTAAATCCCCAGTTTTACTGTATAAAAGTTGGGTTTAAGGAGGTCAAAATTATATAGGCATGTTTTCGTGATAGAGTATATCCTATCAGTTTTACTGCGACCTAACAATCAAAATACATTATGAGTTAATTGATAAAATTGATTATTCTAATCTTATTGTTAAATACCTTTTCATAAATTTTCAGACATTATTTTCCATTCGCTAAACATCGATCAATGCGTCTATTTTATTTCTTTGTACCATTAACTATCCGGTGTCACAGGCAATAAAAGAGGCTCTTGAAAATAATGTCGATTCAACACTTTAATAAGCCATCTGATTAGGAAAGGTAGCGCTTTTAAAATTGTGTTTTGTTCCCTTCTATGCTCTTAGAGAGACCAAACTATTTCCTTATAGAATTCTTTAGAAGCGGCTAGTTCTGCAGAAACGCGAACAGGATGTCACAAACTTTGTCTCCCTTGTGAAAACACAATTATAGATAATCTCCAGGTGATTTGTATTCAGTCTCTCATGGAGTATAGTGTCCTCCATTTTTGACCAGGGAATTTTCTGTATTTCTTATTTGCTTTCCACCACACCAAGCCCCTTCTGAGAAGGGATGTACTCTAAAAGGGAACGAATTTGCTTTCAAGGATAGCGAATCCTTTCCGTTTAGACTAAACGTATTTTCAGAATAGGGCCAAATCATTTTGACAGAGATGACTCTCATGAAAGTGTTCCAATTTTCCTTAACCCATTGTATACTGAATAGACTCTCCCTCACTATATATTGGAAGAGTCCAATTTCAGTTTTATGTACACCCAGCTATGAGATTTACATACTCCTACAGAAAAATGGCTAAACTATTTGCAGACAGTGGAGACCCTGATCAGACGCCGCGTTATGCGGCGTCTGATCCGGGTCTCCACTGTTTGCCAATTGCCCTTTTTACGGGTCTCTCGACTACAATGAGTTTAGAAATTATCTTCAATAGATAGTTTGTTAACAATGCAGGCAGCTTTTGTTGTCTGAAATTGGTCACAGAACAGTTTAAGGAGATTGCCTAAAGAATACATTCTAAGTGACGTATAAGAAACAAACCGATTTAATACTATTATATTTATCTTCAGTATTCGAAAGATGAAATCCTTATTTACATACTGTCCAAAAATTTGAACACAAGATTTTAAAAGGTATGACCCCTGAGAAAATGAATACGCACAAATAAAAATAATTTAAGTATCAAGTTTTCTCAGCAAGACTAGCTAGGTTCGACCAGTTGTGCCTCATCAGTAATCCTCAATATCCGGTAAAGTCCGTTATACAGTATAACCTCAATGGCTCGAACCCGGATGGCTCGTTTACCGTGGATGATTCGAACTCGTCTTTCAGTTCCTACAAAATCCTTCCAATAGCTCAAGAAAACAAATATTTAAGGATTTTGTTTTCTTATTTTATCATGGAATTGTATGTTGTGTGTACTCATTAGAATCGCCTCATCGAGGCGATTCTAATGAGTACACTCAACATACAATTATTGTGTAGGATCGAGAAAAAATCCCTAAATTATCGCTATTTGCTTCCTGACCCGGCACCATGATTAACCCTCAGTGGCTCGAACTACCCATGTCTCGAACAATTTTCTATGGTCCCAAAGATGTTCGAGCCATTGAAGTTCGATATACTTATATTAATTATTGATATCTTAACCGCTGGAAGTTTGCTATTGCAGTCCTCGATCAGACGCCACATATCAATCTGCATCTTCTCATATATGGTAAAAACCCTGAAAATAATCTTCTCTGGAACCAAAGCAGTTTTGAGAAGAAATCTCGGTATATAGGATCGGGAACTCAAGATGTACCAAATTTGTTCAAATGATGATCCTAGGATGACCTTTGACCCTTTTACGGCAAGATAAAATTTGCGTCCTATGCAATTGCATGGAGAAAGAATTGTAAAATCATTTACTCTAAATGTATTAAAGATTAATGGCTGAACTTTACAACGTATGAGCAAAGTAGCAAAGCCTTTTAGTTACAATCAAACTTTTGTCTCCGGAGATTACCTGCCCTTGCCCCTTGGCTATATACATGTATAAAATTGTGTAATCTTTAAACTTGTTCGTCTCTGTAAAAACTTGACCAATTTTCACCATATTTTACATGGTTCCATCTGTTTTGAGGTATTGTCAATTTATTAAAATGGTTCTGCACCACTGATCAAGATGGCCGGTATGTCCATACATAATAAATAATAATAATAATAATAATAATAATAAACACTTAAAACCCTACTTCTGCAGAACCAAGAAAGTTTTGAAGTTAAAGATAGATAAATAGCATCGGAGACTCAAGATCTACCAAGTTTGTTCAAATGATGGTATTAGGATGACCTTAGACCTTTTTACGGCAAGTTCAAATTTGCAACTGCATACTTTTGTATGTGCAAACTGTTGAAAAAATCATTTTCTAGAAAAGTATTAAAGACTAATGGCTCAATTTTACAATATTTGATTAAAGTAGTCACACGTTTTAGTTACAATAAAACTTTTAACTTCTAGGGGTTATCTGCCCTTGCCCATAGACTATATGCATGTATAAAATTGTGTATTCTTTAAACGTCTTCTCTAAAATTGTTTAACCAAGTTTAACCAGATTTCACATGGGACCTTCGGTCGAAAGGATATTGATAATTTGTTCAAATAATTCAACACCACTGGGCAAGATGGCCGCCATCCCCATGTATGGTAAAACAACACTTAAAAATCTTCTTCTCCAGAACCAAGAAAGCTTTGAGGCTAAATCTTTGTATATAGCATTGGGGACTCAAGGTCGTCAAAGTTTATTCAAATGATGATCCTAGTATGACCTTTGACCTTTTACGGCAATTTCAAATTTACTTCACCATACAAAATGTTGAAAAACATTAATGAATAAAACTTACAATGTATGATTAAAGTAGTTAAACTTTTAAGTTAAAATAAAACTTTTATCCCTTGTAGTTATTTGTCCTTGCCCTTGGTCTATATAAATTGTGTAATCTTTACAGGTCTTCTTCACTGAAATGGCTTGCTTTCTGTTAAAGAGGTATTGTCAATTTGTTCAAATTGTTCTGCACTATTAAACAAGATGCCCCACGCCTCATATATCAGATTTAACTGATATATGGGGACGCAAGGTCTACATTATCATTGTTGTTCATATAATGATCTGAGAATGGCCTTTGACCTTTTTACGACATGGTCAAACATCCGTCCTAGTTGCTGTAGCAATACTGGAAGAATGTTGCATGGCATCTGCAGCTATGCAATAGCTGTTTTACTCAGGTTAGCGAATCGTGACTCGCCGGTCTCTTGTTTAAATATGTAAAATGAATTTAGTTATTTTTTAATAAATATCTGTGGTGAATTGTGTACTTTCCTGTACATGACATTCAAAGCTATGAAAAGGAATAAAAATGTTACGTAGACAATTCTATGTAATGTTTATCCCATGTTTCCCAAAAATACAGTCGACCTTCAACGGCCCGAAAATCATTGGGACCATAGAAATTTGTTCGAGATATGGGTAGTTCGAGCCGCCGAGGATTAATCATAGCGCCAGGTTTGGAAGCAGATAGCGATAATTTAGGGAAATCTTTTCCATTTTCTACACAATAATTGTATTTTGAGTGTAGGCCTACTCATTAGAATCACCTCGATGAGGCGATTCTAAAGAGTACACACAACATATAAATTCATGATAAAATAAGAAAAATTCCTTAATTATTTGGTTTTCTGAGCTGTCGGAAGAATTTCAGTGCGACTCAAAAAACGAGTTCGAATTAGCCATTGTAAACGAGCCATCGATGTTCGAGCTATTGAAGGTAGACTTTATTTAGTGACAACAGGAGCATGCAGGTGTCTGCATTATTAGACGGTTGTTCTGTTTTCAGATTTTAACCGTTGTCATGCTGAATAAATTAAGATGCCACGCCCTTTTCTAATTTTCAGATTACTTGATCAAGATTGTTGATATAAATTCACATACTTAATGACAAACAGAGCAGATCCAGATCAGAAGCCAACTGATCTGGATCAGATCCAGAGCAGAAGCCAACTGATCTGGATCCACACTATTTGTTAAGACGGGGCATGTCATGTTCAGCAAGAAAAGATTAAACCAGATTTTCAAGTTGTTGACAACTTTTAACTGCATGAATCTCTCTTAATGAGTTTATAACCTAACTTTTCCCATTGCCTTTTTATTCAGTATTACAATCGAATTCTAATGGCTCGAACACTGACGGCTAGTTTATCATGGCTGATTTGATCTCGTATTTGAGTTCCTAGAAAATTCTTCCGTTTGCCTAAGAAAGCAAGTATGGAAAGATGGTTTAGGGAATTGTTTTCTCTTTTTTATCATGAAAATGTGTGTACTCAGTAGAATCGCCTAATCAACATACCAATATCATCACGAAAACACGCCTATATAATTTCGACCCCCTTAAACCCGACTTTTATATAGTAAAACTGGGGTTTACGGGGGTATACATTATTTTTCTTATTTCTGCTCAAACACATATATTGTGGGTACTCGTTAGAACCGCCTAGGCGAGGCGGTTCTAACGAGTACCCACAATCTATGTTTTGAGCAGAAATATGAAAAATATCAGAGTTTTTTATCTGAAAATTTTCAGTTTTTGGAGGTAGAATTTTCTATATATTTGAATAGGCGTTTATAGAAGATCGAAATTGACATCCTTAAAGTATCTCCACTTGTCTCCTGACCTCGTGCTGTGGTAGTAGTATAGGGTGGCATTCTGGGGCCAGAGTGCCACCCTATACTACTTATGATCAACCCTGAATGGCTCGAGCTAACCATGTCTAGAACAAATTTTCATTGAATTTCGACTGCATATGGTGAAAATATCATGGCTGTATCCTGCAATGTCTGATCTCAGACTGCAGGTTTGTTCAGGCATGTCTGCCTCAGTGCTAAGGATGAATGCAATATATCGTATTAGTTCCTCAAAAAAAAAAAAAAAAAAAAAAAAAAAGAAAAGAAAAGAAAAAGAAAAGAAAACAAATCAAGAAACATCTTCAAAAAAGAAGATAAGCTATGAATAATAGATTTCTTTTTTTTTTCTTCTTTTCAATTTGTCAGTATTTATATAAGAGAGGTTCTTAAAACGAAGGTCACCCGAAAATATGACAGCTTCCTTGTCAAAATCACACCCTGCCCCGTGTAACGCTGGTTACGAGGTCGATATCTAATTTCACCGCCGTACACGCATTTGTGCCATACGCACGATATAGCTTTTTGTCGTTTAGACATACCGCAATACAAATCTATCGTATGGCTGTCGAGTCAGAAGATAATTTTACCAATAAAAATAAATAGGCTCGATTTTACTTCTTTTTTGTCTTTTGCTTTAGAGTTTTTTTTTTTTTTTTTTTTTTTTTTTTTTCCCAGTGTCATCTTTAAATTTAACTATTAAATAGTTCTAACATTGCTTGTTTTGTTCAATCAAAACCAAAACATGCTGCCAAAAAAGTTACGGATCAGATTAAAACACAATAATCTGAAATCTATTACATATACGAGTATTTATTTCAATCTTTAAGTCCACTGTGAAATTAATATGACTTCGTCGAAAAAAGTCTGCTAATGGAGGTCGCCTGACATATACGACCGGTTTAGATGCGGATTAGCCTATGGTTTAGGGTTTATGAGTTTGCTTAGGCAAATCTATTATATTGTAGACTAGTGTAGACTCTGATCAGACGGGCTGATCTCAGTCTGCGCTGGTTACTTTTGTCAGCAGGTCTTTTTTTTATTTGGATAGGCACAAAATAAAAAAAAAAACTAAAAAAAAAAAAAAAAAAAAAAAACCGCCTATATAATGTTTAACGCAAAAGGAGTAAGGGGGGCAGATGAGAACAGCGAAGACCCAGATCAGTCTGTACATTCAGACGACCTGATCGGTCTGCTCTGTTCATCAGCATATTTTAAACACCCGTTGATTCTGAAGGTGGGCGGTGGAGCCCAGATCGGACTGTGCGAAATGCGCAGTCTTATCTGGGCCATCGTCGAAACAAGGCCGTTTTTCTTGTCTTCCGCATTAGGCATATAGAAAACAAAATGTTATGGCTTACAAAGCTCAAAATAGGAGGGTATCTCTTTTGTTAAAAATATATTGGCTTATATTTTGCACACTGTGTCCCTCCGTCTCATATTTCATTGACTGCATTTTGATCTGTACTTATGCTTATTTTAGTACACCCAGATAAAACCTGTTTGTGTAAGATGTTAACTCTTTCACTGCCACAGGCGATAATAATAGGCTTTTGCAAACAACATATTTCCAGATGAGACGGCTAATCAGGACCTACGCTGGTTGACATTTAGCCATTCAGTTACGTATAATCTCCTTTCCAATCAATAGTCTGCTTAAAAAAAGCAGGTGACAAATGTAATCTGAAATTTGACGCCGAAAGAGATTGTAAAGGTACATATCGTCATCTTAGCGAAACGAAAAAAAAATAATAACTTTTTAAATATATCTATTGATGTAGTTCACATCACGAAAACATGCCTATATGATTTTGACCCCGTCAAACTCCATTTTTACACAGTAAGGGGTATACATTATTTTTCTTATTTCTGCTCAAAACATAGATTGTGGGTACTCGCTAGAACCGCCTCGCAGATCTATGTTTTTGAGCAGAAATAAGAAAAATATCAGAATTTTTTATCTGAAAATTTTCATTTTTTGGTGGTAAATTTTCAGTATATTTTGAATAGGCATGTTTTCGTAATGGTTTTGTGTTTAAGAGACAAGTCGGTACTTTTACCAGCATTTTGCACAAAGAATTTACATTTGCACAAAGAATTTACAAACAGACGTTAAGTAAATAATAATGAAGTGTAAAACGACTACATGTATTTTGTTAATCTTGTTAATCGCTATATCGGTGTATTTATATATTTATCAGCTGGATATCTCTTATCTTACATTGATGTCAAAAAGCCGAGACGCTAAAAATCACAGGCTTCGGACCGAAAAGACAGTCGTTGCGTATGAAAACATGGATTTATATCTCCGAATGACCACAGTTAATCCTCTCTTCGTAAAGTTGTATAAAAGTGTATTTGTCCAGAGCATGCGTTACTTCTGGCCGGATAACTATTCTATAGTGGTTGTGTTAGACCAGGAAAAGACAGAAGACCATATTTTCGGAGATACCATAAGACAAACATTTCCATTTCCAAGGACATGTTTTATGCAGGCACCAACGGTATCCGGATATTCGGGTTTCGACAGAATGCAAAGAGATATGTTTTATCCTGAAAACTGCACATCAAAAAAGTACGTTGGATTCGTGGATACAGACACCATGTTTATAACAAGAGTAATACCGGGGATGCTTTTTGTGGCTGATAAACCCATTATTATGGGTATATATGGGACTCCCATCAGCTGGTATTGGAGCGTCATGGCGCAGTCAACTGCTAATATCTTCAAGACGAATGAGGTGATGAGATGCATGTCCTATTTCCCGGTCATCATGAAGGTGGACCATATCATAGAGATGAGAGACTATTTATCAAAGTTACATAATATGCCATTCGATGAGGTACTCCGAAAACTGCAATCCAAGGTAACAGTGAAAGAACAAACAACATTTTCTCAATTTAGTTTAATGTGTCAATATGTGTGGATGTTTCATCGTAATGAATATGTATTTCATCTTCAGTTCCAACGAATAACACCCAAAAAAATAGTTTCTCAGCGAGAAAACGCAACATATTACGACACACATGTTAAAGCAGAACAAAAGTTTCCTATTGCAAGTGTCTCGGTTCATTTTAAGTATGTTGCTGGGAACTGGAGGAAACAGGAAACATACAGGCACTCACTTAGATCCGGCATATGTTATTCGGGTGGATTTGAACTATGTCCAGAAAAGTGTATACAATATCGCAGGACGTCTGTAAGGAGAGATATGTTTGAATTTGAATCAGTTAATTGGACCTGGGACAAGCGCTGCATAGAGGCACAAGAAAAACATTACAGGGAAGCTGCTACATATGACAGTTTGAATTATTCTGATGTTATACGAAATGCTTGTAATGAAGTGGACACACTGACATGGTCAGTATAAAATGGTATAAACTACTTTTCAGTATTAACTTATATAGCATGGTTTGTATAAATATTAAGTCATCTGTCCCAGTGTTTGTTTGTGCGTCTGTTGTTTATATGAGGACTTTGTCATTATTTGTTCTTCGTATTTCCTTCTTTTGACACCTCTGAAGGCTTTGCGTCGTGATTCTGGCCTTTCATGTCTATCATAATTCATATTTCTGAAAAACAGACAACATACAATCATGAGCCATAATCAATCTTATTAACGACCATTTCATACGAAAGAGTTTTTTTTATAAAATTAAAGAGAGAGAGAGAGAGAGAGAGAGAGAGAGAGAGAGAGAGAGAGAGGGGAAAATCCAACATTGAGATTCAGTCGACCATCCTAGTTATTATACTTATTAAACCCATACTTGACAAACAGCAATATTTTACAATTAGTTTTACCAATCTGTATGGTATGTATACATACATGTAACCTAGTCGGAAGTCTCTCTCTCTCTCTCTCTCTCTCTCTCTCTCTCTCTCTCTCTCTCTCTGTGTTTGATAAAAGAAAAGAGTAAATGGCAATCGATGTATGGCTACTCTACAATGACCACATATTTTCCATAAAACTATTTTTACTATGTCAAAGTCAAAAGAGGACACACACACACACACACACACACACACACACACACATATATATATATATATATATATATATATATATATATATATATATATATATATATATATATATATATATATATATATTAACATTTGAAATAAATAATCTAATAAGAACGGTCTTCAACGCGTTACAAGGTCCATCAGGTTTATCATCAGGGAGACGACGTTGCTATTTAATTATAAGTGCTTTTGCCTTTAAAAATATTTAATAATATGTAGCGTCACTGACGTTGACGTTAACGTCAACGCCCTTTGCCATTAATAGCTGTCCTCCGTTATTAGTTAGTGTTGATTGTTTCTTACATTTGGTTTTGAAAACTTGAACTTAAGATTCTTCAATTGGTTCTTCACGCGGACAAAGAAGTCTCCAATCAGATTCCGCGATAGGCAGGCAGGTCGATATGGCCAACATATCAGAAGGTACGTTTCATTGCGTTGCGGCTCATACATACATACATACATACATACATACATACATACATACATACATACATCATAGCTACAGATAAGAGGGGGGTATCCACATAATATTTTTCTTATTTCTCGACGAAAACATATGTTGTGGGTACTCATTAGAAGCGCCTGAGCAAGTACCCACAATATATGTTTTTTGTTGAGAAATAAGAAAGATATCAGCATTTTTCGGATGAAAAAAGCGCCTTATCTGTTGTTATGATACATACATACATACATACATATGATTTGTTAGTACACAAACATTTATTGTCGTCTGAGTCTGACGTCTTAATTTCAGCCTGTTATCGCAATTGATTTGGAGATATATTAATCAATGCTTTGCTTGTTTTGCATAATCGCGTCTGAAATGTCTCTCTGCGGAATATGTACAGTCTATTCGTGTCAAAGCGAAGTAAACTCAGCTACACTCATTAAACGAAGTAAGCGCAAAAGTAAACAAACTCTAAATCACACCATATTTTGGCAGGGTCATCGTTGTTGTGGCAACAAATTACGTACAACATTTCTCAGTCTTTTTAAGTCCTGGGGTGAAATTTATAAAGCAACTTAAGATAAGATTTTGACTTAAGTTCTCTCTTAACGCTGAGATTTTCTTAAGTTTCTGCTTAATTCTAAGAAATTCTTAAGTATTATTTATAAACGCACTTAACCCTTAAGATCACTTAAGATATGTCTTAACTTTAAGATGGGTTCGGAGGTGTCGTTAAGTTTTTTCTAAGAAATTTCTTATGACATTTAAGAGAAGTAAAATGGCCGCCAGATTAAAACAGTCAAGAATTTAACCACCAAGCAACATTCTTTTTCACATCCAAAGCTGAATTGTATTAGTCGGATGTCGATCCTTACGCTGTCTTGCTAGATCCGCAGATCAAACCCTGACGTCCAGTTTCCTGTTTCCGCTGAAAGAGGACTGTGTTTTGTTTGTGCTAATTTGACAAAATGCTTATGTGATTCGAAGACAGCCACGATTCGGGTTTCCAACAAACATAATGCGTTGGCATTATACAGATTCAGACTATTTTTGGGTCCAGTTATTGCAGCGTATTGTTAAGTCGGTGAATATTTCACTTGGACACGCTTTTTAAAAGCAAGTAACAGCTTCCTGAAAAATCGACTACATATCGTCTCACAGAGCAGGCCCACATAGTCTCCCAAAATAAATGTGGAGATACGCAGAAAAGGACACAGCCATGGAATCAGCCCTCCGAAAGTACCAATAAAGACGTTGCATCGACGTTGAGCCGACGTTGTGTAAACGTCATGTGCCTGCTGGGTACTTACATAAAATGATGAGTCAAATTGCAATTCTCAATTTCTCAAAACCTATCGGTCTCTAGATCTAGTACTGGGATTTGATCAATGTTTGATTATTATAAACCTCAGGGAAAACGGAAAAAACTAATGAAAAAAACGGAAAGAACAAAAGAAGAGGAACTGCAAGTCTGACAAGCCAAAGGCAGTCACATATTTGCAAGTTGTTTTAGGAACATGCCCATTTACTTTCAGGGAACAAATTTTAGGGGACACCTATCGGCCCCTGTTAATTTCCATCTGCTTCTAATTATTAACTCAGGTGGGTTAGGGGCTAAATTTAGAATCCTGAGAGTGCCAATCACAACTGCAGAAGATGACAGTTCATTTTTTATTTATTTATATTTTTCAGAGGAAATTAGGCTTGCCATTTCATGCCATTTGTCTGCCTTGCAGATGATTCACATAAAATGCCAAGGCTTATTTTCTTTTAAAAATAATGAATGTTATCTACTACAATTTTGGTTGGTGTTTCAGGGTCAGCCATTATAAAAAGTGGTTAGGCCATTAAGCAGTAGTCCAGCAACAAAGGCACTGTTCTGCGATGATACTGTGCATTAATATGGAATGTGTATTCTAAAATATAATTATGAATTTATAATAGACGATTACAGTGAATACTAGACCACATCAAATAGCCCGGACCCAGATCAGAGTAGACTGCTTTCTCTTAATGCTGTATGCAGAATGCAGAACAGATCAAGAGCAGTGTTTTGATAGTTTAGAGTTTTGCTAAATAGACAATTAAATTAT
This sequence comes from Anodontia alba, assembly GCA_964016985.1. Classification (NCBI taxonomy): domain Eukaryota; kingdom Metazoa; phylum Mollusca; class Bivalvia; order Lucinida; family Lucinidae; genus Anodontia; species Anodontia alba. Next base: position 35,966,020 of record OZ024830.1, read on the forward strand.
AATTATTTCGTATCTTTATCAACATCTATCAATAATTTCATTGTGTTAATGTGTTTCAATAGCTTAAAGTTTTCTCAAGTAACTTGTTTGCAACCTATCACATTTACTTAACCGTTTAATATTCATTTTATTACATTGATGTGTATTTTGTTAAATTTACTTCCTCAAATCTATACATTAAGATGGCAGAGATCAATTGCTGTTAATATTTAGATAACATCAAAAATATTGAAAATTAGATTTAAATTCATGTTGATTGGACAATTTATAAACAACTCTAAAATTTGAATGGCTAATTAAACATTTAGGGGAATAATTAAAACATAATCTGAGCAACAAAATCAGTTTTAGGTTAGCCTTCAAAGGGTCAACATTTATACTTTGGCTCACAGTGTACATTACGAAACCATGCCTATTTAAATATACTGAAATATTTACCACCAAAATATGAAAATTTTCAGATGAAAAATTCTGATAATTTTCATATTTCTGCTCAAAACATAGATTGTGGGTACTCGTTAGAACCGCCCCACAATCTATGTTTTTGAGCAGAAATAAGAAAACTAATGTATACCCCTGTAAACCCCAGTTTTACCATATTAAAGTGGGGTTTAAGGGGGTCAAAATTATATAGGTATGTTTTCGTGATGAGAAACACATAATGTCAACAAACAACAGAGTAATATTTAGCAAGGGCTCTGGCCCCTGCCATCTTAATTTTATGTCAGTTCCTAATAAATATAAATTACACATAGACAAAGGTGGAGAAAATAAAACTGGAAAATAAATGGTGGTGTGCCTCTTACTTAAATTCATACAAACAATTTAAGAAAAACCTACAGTAAATACAGTAAATTTATACGATTCGATAAATATTATTCAACCTAATTACCGCACATGCTCCTATAAGCGCACAGTCAAGCAATTTAGTAGTCTTAACATCTCTGCAGTGTACTTTTATCTACTACTTTATAAATGTATATATTTTGACTGAATTAGTTTTTTAGAAGAAGTATCAGAATTCAGTTATGCATGAGCTTTTTTTTTTTTTTTTTTTTTTTAACTTTCATGTACTCTTATAGAGTTATAAAGTTAATAAATGAATTCTTAATTTTCAGAATTGTCAAAAAAAAAAAAAAAAAAAAAAAAAAAAAAAAAAAAAATAAATAAATAAAGACAGAATTTTTTATTTGTTTCTTTGTTTACTTTTTATGTATTAGGTAAAAGATGAACACTTCAAAAGATCAAAATGGTTATCAGATATGAACAGTTCAAAAGATCAAAATTGTTATCAGATATGTTTAAAATGTTTAATTCCTAATATATATATATATCTATATATATATATATATATATATATATATATATATATATATATATATATATAAAGGATAACTAAATAAAACACCTATCTAAGTGATTTGATATAAATAAAGTTACACTTGTTTATGAAACTTTTTAATCTTCGTATTCTATACTTTATCAAATTGGCTTCAAATGGATAAATGAATTAAAAAAAAATATTTTATACTGCTAGCCTTTAATCTTCTGCTCAAAACAGATTTCCCCATATGTGGCCCCTATAAAATGTACCCGCTTAGGAGCCATTAGTCACCACAGAAGTAGGATCTGTTATCAGCATATTTCACTAATAGGGTCATTAGGATGTTATACGATGGAATATATGTATTTAAGGTCGTTGTTCACGTAATTAAAAACGATCTATGAAACAAACCGCGCGTTTGTACGAAATACAGGGTTGCGTTCAGTAGCGCAGAATGATAGTGAATGTTTTGCCCTATACCCCTTTATCTAATGACGAGCGCCAGCAGGAGCAGGGACCCAGGGCAAACCAGTCACTATTAACTATCACTTCTGAACGCAGCTAAGGTAACGGTTATTTATAGCCGCGCTATTCTTGTCGCTGTGACGTCAGAGTGCCATGTAAAGATAGTTGTGTAAAGAGAGTTATCTGTAAAACCTGGACTGGACTTAGTGTGGGGCATTGGCAAACAGTCTGACCAGCGTCTGCACTGTTTGCGTAAATTACAGAAAATTTAGAGTTAGATAAAACAGTATTAAGTCCCCCTTTAGGACCATTTTCATAGCCTAATTTCAGGGACAATCGACCTCCTAATGCTGTCAGTGCTTTGAACATTTTGTTCTGATTTTCAGTTTGTCACTAAGTCGTCAACTTTCAACCTCATAATGTTCACTCAAAATATGTGGACATTTATGACATATAGCAATTACGCTATATATTGGGATACAATTATCCATTATACTAAGTGGACTCTTCTATCTGAACTCTTTGGACCTGCGAATTTCAAGCTAAAAGGATGTCTTGTGACGTTTATTATTTCCATGTGTTATAGGCTGTCCTGTATGTTATGTAAACAATGTAGATCCTGATCAGACGCTGCAATACATACAGTCTATGTTTTTGGCAGAACTATGAAAATTATCGCAGTTTATTTTTTCTGAAAATTTTCAGTTTTTTGAGGTGAAATTTTCTATATATTTGAATAGGCGTGTTTTCGTAATGGCACTCGCACAGTCTGATCTTTGTTCTCGTTGTCCGCATGAAGAAACTTTGCATCATTGGCTATCCAAAATGCATCAAGTGAAGATTCTGACTACACGAATGCGCGGGCTGATCTGAAACTTCTCTGGGCAGACATACCACAACGTCAATGTACGTTAATTTGCGTCGCGGTTGAATTGTTCTTTTCGACAAACTGCCAAGCGAAGACTCAGATCAGCCTGTGCGTCAACGCAGAATTTCCCTGTCTGCCTACTGAAAACTCGGATACCTGACTTACGGAGGAGTGCCTAGCCATGATTGTCAGGACTGAGTGAATGCGCTGGCTGATCTTATCAGGTCGGCGCCCAGCCATGACTGTCAGGACTGAGTGAATGCGCTGACTGATCTTATCAGGTCGGCGCCCAGCCATGATTGTCAGGACTGAGGGAATGCGCTGGCTGAACTAATCAGGTCGGCGCCAAGTCATGACTGTCAGGACTGAGGGAATGCGCTGGCTGATCTTATCAGGTCGGCGCCCAGCCATGACTGTCAGGGCTGAGTGAATGCGCTGCCTGATCTTATCAAGTCGGCGCCAAGTCATGACTGTCAGTACTGGGTGAATGCGCTGGCTGATCTTATCAGGTCGGCGCCCAGCCATGACTGTCAGGACTGAGTGAATGCTCTGGCTGATCGTATCAGGTCGGCGCCCAGCCATGACTCTCAGGACTGAGTGAATGCGCTGGCTGATCTTATCAGATCGGCGTCCAGCCATGACTGTCAGAACTGAGTGAATGCGCTGACTGAACTTATCAGATCGGCGCCCAGCCATGACTGTAAGAACTGAGTAAATGCGCTGGCTGAAATTATCAGGCTGATCTTATCAGGTCGGCACACAGCCATGACTGTCAGGACTGGGTGAATGCGCTGGCTGAATTTATCAGGTCGGCACCCAGCCATAATTGCCAGGACTGAGTGAATGCGCTGGTTGAACTTATCAGGTTGGCGCCCAGCAATGATTGTCAGGACTGAGTGAATGCGCTGGCTGAACTTGCAGGTCGGCGCCCAGCAATGATTGTCAGGATTGTGTGAATGCGCTGACTGAACTTATCAGGTCGGCGCCAAGCCATGACTGTCAGGACTGAGTGAATGCGCTGGCTGATCTTATCAGGTCGGCGCCAGCCATGACTGTCTGGACTGAGTGAATGCGCTGGCTGATCTTATCAGGTCGGCGCCCAGCCATGATTTTCAGGACTGGGTGAATGCGCTGGCTGATCTTATCAGGTCGGCACCTAGCATGACTGTCAGGACTGAGTAAATGCGCTGGCTGAATTTATCAGGTCGGCGCCCAGCCATGATTGTCAGGACTGAGTGAATGCAATGCGCTGGCTGAAATTATCAGGTCGGCGCCAAGCCATGACTGTCAGGACTGAGTGCATGTGCTGGTTGATCTTTTCAGGTCGGCGCCATCCATGACTGTCAGGACTGAGTGAATGCGCTGGTTGATCAGGTCGGCGCCCAGCCATGATTGTCAGGACTGAGTAAATGCGCTGGCTGATCTTATCAGGTCGGCGCCCAGCCATGACTCTCAGGACTGAGTAAATGCGCTGGCTGATCTTATCAGGTCGGTGCCCAGCTATGACTGACAGGACTGGGGAAATGCGCTGGCTGATCTTATCAGGTCCGCGCCCAGCCATGATTGTCAAGACTGAGTAAATGCGCTGGCTGATCTTATCAGGTCGGCGCCCAGCCATGATTTTCAGGACTGGGTGAATGCGCTGGCTGATCTTATCAGGTCGGCACCTAGCATGACTGTCAGGACTGAGTAAATGCGCTGGCTGAATTTATCAGGTCGGCGCCCAGCCATGATTGTCAGGACTGAGTGAATGCAATGCGCTGGCTGAAATTATCAGGTCGGCGCCAAGCCATGACTGTCAGGACTGAGTGAATGCGCTGGCTGAACTTATCAGGTCGGCGCCAAGCCATGACTGTCAGGACTGGTTGAATGCGCTGGCTGATCTTATCAGGTCGGCGCCAAGCCATGACTGTCAGGACTGAGTGAATGCGTTGACTGAACTTATCAGATCGGCGTCCAGCCATGACTGTCAGAACTGAGTGAATGCGCTGACTGAACTTATCAGATCGGCGCCCAGCCATGACTGTCAGAACTGAGTAAATGCGCTGGCTGAAATTATCAGGTTGGCGCCCAGCCATGATTGTCAGGACTGAGTGAATGCGCTTACTTAAATTATCAGGTCGGCGCCAAATGACTGTCAGGACTGAGTGAATGCGCTGGCTGAACTTATCAGGTCGGCGCCAAGCCATGACTGTAAGGACTGAGTGAATGCGCTAGCTGAACTTATCAGGTCGGCGCCAAGCCATGACTGTCAGGACTGAGTGAATGCGCTGACTGAACTTAACAGATCGGCGCCAAGCCATGACTGTCAGGACTGAGTGAATGCGCTGGCTGAACTTATCAGGTCGGCGCCCAGCCATGACTGTCAGGACTGGTTGAATGCGCTGGCTGATCTTATCAGATCTTATCAGATTGCGGTTGAGGGTTATCAGGAAGCAGCTCATTTTGTTGTCTAAATCTACAGTCGAACTTCAAAGGTTTGAACACCTTTGGGACCATAGAAAATTGTTCGAGACATGGGTAGTTCGAGCCCACTGAGGGTTAATCATGGTGCCAGGTCAGGAAGCAAATAGCGATAATTGAGGGGTATTTTTTATTTCCTTCACAATAATTGTATGTTGAGTGTACACATTAGAATCGCCTCGATGAGGCGATTCTAATGAGTACACACAACATAAATATTTCATGATAAATTAAGAAAATTTTCCTAAATATTTGTTTTCTTGAGCTAGCGGAAGAATTTCGTAGGGACTCAAAAATGGGTTCGAATTAGCCATGGTAAACGAGCCATCGGTGTTCGAGCTATTGAAGTTCGATTGCATCTTCTTTCACGGACGGAATAATAGTTGTGCCAGTGCACGACAAAGCCTACAGTAGGACCTGTGTGACCAGCAAAGACTCAGATCTTCGTCTGAGGCTATCGGGCGCAATATCGGGCGCAAAGTAAAATTTCATACATTGTGACGTGTGCGCCTATGGAAGACTTAAATCAGCCTGTTCAACCTCGTAGAGTGATATGAGTCCGCGTTGTCCGTTTTAAGAAACTTACATGTAGCATTCATAGCTATCCAAAACGCACACAGTAACGACTTTATTCAGACGAATGCACGAATGCGCAGGCTGGTCTGAATCTTCACTGGGCGCACATGTCCTACGGTACGTTTTCTGACGTTGCTGCTCACACAGAAATGTAATATTTAAGTCTATAATGAAAAGGAGTAAGGAATGCGTGGAAGTATAAAACTGAAAGAATAAAAAATATAATCAATACGAAAACACGCCTATTCAAATCTTTTGAAAATTTCACCACCAAAAACTGAAAATTTTTCAGATAAAAATTCCGATACTTTTCATATTTCTGCTTAAAACATAGATTGTGGGTACTCGTTAGAACCGCCTCGCAAACCCACAATCTATGTTTTTGAGCAGAAATAAGAAAAAAAAATAATATATACCCCTGTAATCCCCAGTTTTACTATATAACAATGTAGTTTAAGGGGGTCGAAATTATATAGGTGATATATCAATGATAATTACGTGGACAATTACCTTAAGGGCCGGCCTCGGTGGCTCAGCTGGATGCGCGTCCGACCCACTGTGGTCCAACCGGTGATCAGGAGGTTGCGGGTTCGACCCTGCCAGGTCGGCAACAAATCCCTCGTGGAGATTTGATCATGAACTATTTTCTACGATCATTCTCTCCCTTCCGCTGATTCAAGAAGGGCAGTTGTCATTTTCTGGCGGAAGAATGTGCACAATACTGGTTAACCGCTTAAAGGACTAAGCCTGCCTAGTAAAAGTGTGGTTAGGTAAACTAACCGCGCTTGACATGACCCCATTGGGTTGACTGGGCCGTAAAACCTCAACACAACAAATAAACAAACTATCTTAAGGGAATTTTTGTGTCTGTATATAACAGACAACCCGCTTTACACCGACACCCGATCGATACAACGACGAAATTCGTTATAATGACAATTTGACTGTCACGAAACCTTCGCTTAAGAGGAAACATTTAGTCTCAAATTATACAAAAATATTGTATTTAATACTGTAAAGAAGCATTTGGATATTTGTTAGAATCGACTCAGCGGGGCGATTCTAACAAATACCCAAAACATATGTTCTAAGAGGAAATAACAACAAAACAAGACCTTTCTTACATATTAACCTGCTCATAGGTATTCTGTACAACAACAAATTCATTTTAATGGCATCATCTTTGGAAACAAATACTGTCGTTGTAACGAGGGTTCACTGTATAGCTCGATTATAAACAGTTGACTCAAATATGAAAGAATGTTATCTTGAAATAAGTGGATGTATCTCAAGCCATTCGTCTGGAAAAAATTGACATCGTATATGAGTGCATTGAATCAGAAAGTGTTTATTACAAAATGGCTCGTTACGGCTTATACAAAGTGGTTGGTCTTTTCGGTTGAGCAGATAAGAATATGTATTAAAATGTAAGAAGATTGCTTTGTTGATGAAATGTTTAAAATTTACATCACGAAAATATATCTATATAATTTTGACCCCCACAGATCCCACTTTTATATAGTAAAACTGGGGTTTACAGGGGTAAGCATTATTTTTATTTTTAATTCTGCTCAAAAATGTAAATTGTGGGTACCAGTTAGAACCGCCTCGGAGAGGCGGTTCTAACGAGTACCCACAATCTATGTTTCGAGCAGAAATATGAAATATATCAGAGTTGTTTTCTTTTTAATATGAAATACTTTTTAGTTTTTGGAGGTGAAATTTTGTATATATTTGAACAGGCGTGTTTTCGTAATGATAAAACTAACTCTGAAATGCGAAACGTCTAGGTCGAGCAAGGCTTTTGTTTTTACTTCAGCAGCCTTAGTTACCTCTTATACTAACGTAGTTTGGGAGCCACCAGAACAAAATGTCTTTAGTTTTCGATAGCTCAAGTTTTTTTTTTTTTTTTTTTTTTTTTTTTTTTTGTTTTTTTTTTGTCAGGTTCTGAAATTTGGGTTTTTAAGCTGCGTGGTCTAGTGATTTCACAATAGAGGGAGTCTGAGAAAATAAAATCTTGTTCAAAAATGTTAAGATAAAAGTCCAGGGAGTGCCACAATCACAAGCCGCAGTCCTTCCCAGACACCAAGAGGAAGAGGAAACAGACAAAACCAAACAAGCGTAAATCGAACAAACGTACGAAAAGCACTAAGGTTAGGTGTCTCTTCCCCAAGCGAGGTAATCGCAATGCTAAAAGGACTGAAAAAATGCAAGAACGAAATGACACAAGGCAAAACTTAAAACAAATCGCGGCAACTGTAACAAAATCCAAAGCCAAATCAACAACCTTGGATTCAGCAGTGAAAATAAATGAGCATTCGGGAAGTCGGACAGCCGACAGTGTTAAGGTGTTATTACGAAATAAAGATATTATTACACTAAGCCGCGCCAAGCAAAAACGTGCCTTCGGTACATGCGCAGAAAGAGAAGGCCCAGACCAGACCTGATCAGGGTCTTTGCTGTCCGCTGCCAGAATCATTTGGTACTGTAGCATATATCGATAAGGAGCAAAGATCCGGATGAGACCCTGCGTATGCGTAGAATGAACATTTTCGAGCATGTTTGAAGACGTCTTTACGCTTGGAGATACCCACACCTGTGTAGTAACATTTGGTTTACAGGATTACATACTTAACTCTTTCACTGCCATAGGCGATGATAATAGACTTTTGCAAACAGCGTAGATCCAGATGAGACGGCTCATGATGAGCCGTCTCATCAGGATCCACGCTGTTTGACATTCAGTATTTCAACTTTACATATAAACTTATTTCCAGTTGACAGTTTGTTAAAAGAAACAAAGCAGACCACAAATGTCGTCTGAAATTTGGCACCGAAAGAGTTGAAGTGGATAGATACTCTTTCAGGGGGAGGCGACTCTATTAACGGTGTTTTGTCTCCCTTCCAAAAAGGGGTCTACGGTAAATGGAAAAAAAATGCTCAAATTTCCCCATTTAAGCGAGGACTCAGATCAGACTCTTTCTCCCTTCCAAAAAGAAATCTATTCTAACAGAAATAGATACTGCCATTATTATTTATTATTAATTATCATTAATAACATATATTTTTGCTCCCTTGGGAGGAAATTATATCATTTTAGAATAGGTCCTCTTCATAAGAATGCATAAAAACAAACAGGAAGTTCCAAATATCACTGAATCCGAGGTTTCGCGAGAGTAAATCTAATTTAAGCCCCACAGTAGTTTTCCTACTGACCCTTCATAAAAAACGCGCCTATATAATTTTGACCCCTTAAACCCTACTTTTATATAGGAAAACTTAGGTTTACAGGGGTATACATTATTTTTCTTATTTCTACTCGAAAACATATATCGTGGGTACTCGTTAGAACCGCCTCGTCGAGGCGGTTCTAACGAGTACCCACAATCTAAGTTTGAGTAGAAATATTAAAAATATCAGATTTTTTTTAGCTGAAAATTTTCCTTTTTTGGTTGTAAAATGTTCAATATATTCGAATAGGCGTGTTTTCGTAATGCGTTCCAAAGCGGTTCCTCAGTTGTGGTTCTTCTGTCTTTGTGCGTCTTTGCGCGTCGGTGTGTTCACACGTGGCAATTATTTTGATATTATTTGTTCCTCATCTCTCTTTTTGGAAAGACTGTGTTTCGGGATAGTGGCACTTCCTGGGTATGTTTACCCATATTTTTACATTGAATCGCGCCATAAAAAATGGGGAAAATTTACGAGGTATGGCTAGTACCCTTAAGTTCCTCCGAAGCTACACTACTCCTCTGTGTTTGTTTCTTCGGTATGGTAAGTTACTGTCGTCTGGGTGTGGCAGTAAATGTACTGCCAATAACTCAATTTCGACCAGTTCAAGAGGAGTTCGATAAAGTGGCTTTATGCGAGTAGCATATAACTATAATACATTGAAATCGATGCCTGCATATATTTCTTGTTTTCGAGATACCTGTATAGAATAAATGCTCTTTATAGATCTGCATAATGAACAAACGATACCTAAGTACCAACGTACCTGTGACTTTTACAAGTGAATTGTTATGTTGTGACAACTGGGCCATTATCAAGCAAAAATGTATCTTATGCTATTATACGGACTGGCAAAAATAGTGGATATTGTAGACTGCATCGACGGTGGGCACATAACCTGATGAGACTGTGCGGGTATGCATAAGATTTGAAGCTGTATTTTAGCATAGTTCGAAGACACGTTTTAGGCTGACGTATAACCTGTCTACATCGTTTTGCTAATAGAACTTTTTGTGGGCATTTGCAGACGTTACCTCCGCCCAGACAATTTAAACTGCGAGGACTATATCTGATCTGGCATTGATTGCGTTTTGTGCTTGCGTGTCCTTTATTTCGTACCGTATTTACCTTACGTATTCGAACTGTCTAGTTTGAACAAACGATGTTGATCGGGACAAAGTTGTTCAAAGCATCGTTAGCTTAACGAACCCGTTAGTGGTCAAAATGTTGACTGTTTTAGTAAGTACAATATCTAATTCACAAGCAGTTTTGTTGAAAAAATGTGAGTAGCTTTTGTAAAAGCTACTCAAATTTTTTCAGCAAAATATTAGCGTATATGCTATATTTAATGATCAAAGTTTTAACGATACGTTTACTAACGGCATCGTTAGTTTTGAACAGATGGGTCCAGATCAGAAGCCCATCACGAAAACACGCCTATATAATATTGACCCCTTTAAACCCCACTTTTATATAGTAAAACTGGGGTTTACAAGGGTATACATTATTTTTCTTATTTCTGCTCAAAAACATAGATTGTGGGTACTCGTTAGAACCGCCTCGCCGAGGCGGTTCTAACGAGTACTCACAATCTATGTTTTGAGCAGTAATAAGAAAAATATCAGTTTTTTATCTGAAAATTTTCAGTTTTTGGACGTGAAATTTTCTATATACTTGAATAGGCGTGTTTTCGTAATGCCGTGGAACGTATCTGATCAGTCTCTATACTGGCTGCAGCTCATCGGGTATTTAAAGGCATATCATTAAACAGTAAAATGGACTTGTTCAAATTATAGCTCAACTATGCAAGGAGATAATGTAAACCTGAAAGACTCGAAAACTGATGGCTCGTTTACCATGGCTAGTTCGAACTCGTTTTTACTCCCTAGGAAATTCTCTTGATAGCCCAAGAAAGCCGATATTTATGGATGAATTTCTTATTCTATCATAAATTGTATATTGAATGAACTTATTAGAATCGCCTCATCGAGGCGATTCGAATGAGTACACAATATACAATTATTAGATGGAAGACCAAAAGGATTTGACTAAAATATCACCATTTACTTTCTGACTGGCGCCATTATTAACCCTCAGTTGCTCGAATTATCCATGTATGGAATAAACTTCCATGTTCCCAAAGACTACATTAACCCATTTTTGCGTAGACCGAGATCAGGCGTCTGGTCAGGGTCTACACTGTTTCCATTAAACAAAGGAATTTTATATAACACGGCAATAATAATAATAATGATAATAATAATAATAAAAAAACTAAACGCTACTTCTGTTATAAATAAAATTTGTCCAAAGAGTTGAAGTAGAAGAATCCATTCGGCACCATTACGAAAACATACCTATTCAAATATACTCAAAACTTTAGCAGCAAAAATGAGAATTCTCAGATAAAAAATTTTAATATTTTTCATGTCTGCTCAAAACATAGATTATGTGTACTCGTCAGAACCGCCTCGACATAGATTGTGATACTCGTTAGAACCGCCTGGACGAGGCGGTTCTTACGAGTACCCACAATCTTTGTTTTTGAGCAGAAAAAAAGTATACCCCTGTAAACCCCAGTTTTACTATATAAAAGTGGGGTGTAAGGGCATCAGAACTATTTAGGCATGTTTTCGTGATGTGAATGGATTAAGTGACTATTTATGGTACACATGGCACTTCAGGTTTCGCTGCTGCGGAAATGTCACGGATTGGGCTTTTAACAAGTTAAAGCATCACCAGGGAAACACGCTAACTTTGCAACAATAATACATTTCATTCAGCCATATTGAATGTCACAGAAACAGACATAAAAAAGACTGTTTTGCGTGTGTTACAACAAGATACAATTTCTCTATCTTCTAACATTCAGACATTTCCATTCGTACAAACTGTCACGTCTTTGCTTTGGATTAATGGGCTTATTAGTTAGAGGTAATTGCTTTTCTACCATTTTTGTGTCAGAAGTCCCAGTTGTGCTTTTAAGACTAAATCCGGAATGCGACAATATGACTGAAAGCCAAACCACACACTATGTGTCATTTTATATCAAACTGGTGCGTCAAGCGAAAAGTATAAATGAACAATATGTGAAGACTCCCAGGAAATGGCACAATCACGAAGCACTGTACTCCCGAAGTACCAAAAGAAGGTGATATACAGTCGAACCTCAATGGCTCGAACATCTTTGGACCATGGAAATTCGTTCGAGACACGGGTAGTTCGAGCCACCGACGGTTAATCATGGCACCAGTTCAGGAAGCAAATAGCGATAATTTAGGATAATCTGTTCGATTTTCTACACAATGATTGTATGTTGTGTGTACTGATTAGAATTGCCTCGATGAGGCGATTCTAATGAGTACTCACAACATACAATTCCATGATAAAATAAGAATAAATCCCTAAATATTTGTTTTCTTGAGCTATTTGAAGGATTTTGTAGGGACTGAAAAAAGAGTTCGAATCATCCACGGTAAAAGAGCCACCCAGGTTCGAGCCGTTGAGGTTCTACTGTACTAAATAATGGCAAAACAAACGTCTCATTTTAAACCACGGACACTTAAAGAAGAACTGCAACAGAGGAAACGCCTTGAAACGGTCAGTATTAAGGTGCATTGTGAGAAAACGTACCCTCTGACATTTGCCCCCAACGAAATCCCAAATCAGCCTGTGCATCCGTGCGCAGTCTGATAAGAGCTTTCGTTGTCTCTATCATTACGAAAACACGCCTACTCAAATGTATTGAAATTTTCACCACCAAAGCTGAAAGTTTTCAGATAAAAAAATATGTTATCTTTCATATTTCTGCTCTAAAACATAGATTTTGGGTACTCGTTAGAACCGCCTCGCCAAGGCGGTTCTAACGAGTACCCACAATCTATGATTTGGAGCAGAAATAAGAAAAATAACGTATACCCCTGTAAACCCCTTTTTTAATTAAAAGACGGTTTTAAGGGGGTAAAAATTATATAGATGGGTTTTTGTGATGGTTAACAAGTCTATGTAGTGTGTACCCCCATATTCCCCCACAATATTTAATGAAACCAGGGGCATTGGGGGGGGGGGGGAGGGGGGCGGGGGGGAGGAGGCTACATCATAAGGCACATTTTCAGAATCATGCAGTTTTTAAACCAGGTTATCGATGTGTTTTTACTACTAGCACCATTTTCTACTGCATAAACCTGTCCTAATTTGTGTAAAAGGCATAATAATCATCATTTCCCGTATCATCTGTCAAACGCAGCTCTAGGGGTTACAGAATATATAGGTGACATCATTTCTCCAAGAAAAATTACGTTGTGTGTACTCATTACAATACCAAAACTATACAGTTGAATCTCAACAGCTCGAACACCGATACCTCGTATACCATGGCTGATTCAAACTCGTTCTTGAGTCCCTACGAAATTCTTCCGATAGCTCCAGATAACACGTATCTAAGGAATTGTTTTCATTTTATCATGAAAAGGTATGTTGTTAGAATTGTCTCATCGAGGCAATTCTAATGAGTGCACTCAACATACCTTGATTGGATAGAATATCGAAAAGACTGCTTTAAATTATAGTCATTTGCTTCCTAACCTGGCACCATAATTAACCCTCACATTACGAAAACATGCCTATTCAAATATACTGAAAATTTTATCACCCAAAAAATGAAAATTTTCAGATAAAAAATTCTGATATTTTTCTTGTTTCTGCTCAAAACATAGATTGTGGGTACTCGTTAGAACCGCCTCGTCGAGGCGGTTCTAACGAGTACCCACAATCTATGTTTTGAGCAGAAATAAGAAAAAATAATGCATACCCCTGTAAACCCCAATTTTACTATATAAAAATGGGGTTTAGGGGGGTAAAAATTATATAGGCATGTTTTCGTGATGCAGGTGCTCGAACTACCCATATTTTGAACAAGTTTTCATGGTCCCAAGTTATTCAAATTATAGCCCTGGGGTAAAAGACGGCCCCGCCCCAGGGTCACATGTTTTACATAGACCATATAGGGAAAAATCTTTAAACATCTGCTTGTCTGAAACCAGAATGCCCAGATCTTTGATATTTGATATGTAGCTTCATCCAGTAGACCTTTATAAAATTTGTTCAAATTATTGCCCTGGGGTCAATAATGGCTCCGCCCTTGGCCCACTTGTTTTTACATAGACCACTATAGGATAAACCTTTAAAAATTTTCTTGTCTGAAACCAGAAGGCTCAGGCATTTGGTATTTGTAACATGGCTTTCTCTAGAGAACCTCTGCCAAGATTGTTCAAATTATAGCCCTGAGGCCAAACATGACCCGCCCCGGGGCCCATATGTTTTACATAGACTTATAAAGGGAAAACCTTTAAAAACCTTCTTGTCTGAAACCAGAAGGCTGAGGCATTTGATAGTGGGTACACAGCTTTGTCTAGTGGACAAAACCCTTTATAATTATCTTCTTGTCTGAAACAAGATGTCTCTGGTTTGCATGTTTTGTAGTTTTTGTTAGTTCACCTGCCTGAGAACGAAGTGCTTAGTGAGCTATTATAATACGCCAGTACTCCGGCGTCCGTCATCCGTCCGTCGTCCGTAGTCTGTCAACAATTGATGTCTCCTCCTAACCCACTAGGCTCATTTGAACCAAACTTCACAGGAATGATCTTACAAATTGTTCAAAGCATTGGAATCTAAGAAAAACTCTAAGAAGAAATGTTCCTTTGATGATCCTCTATCAAGATTATTCAAGCCAACATGATTCGTCAAAAAGCATGGCCGCCAAGGGCGGGGGAGGTGGGGCTAATGAGTAGGGGCTTATTTTCCCTATATATCAATATAGAAAACTTTAAAAACCTGTTTGTCAGAAACTACTGGACTGATTTCAATATAATAGGACAGAAATGTTCCTATCGTAACCTTCTACCAAAATTGTTCAAACCTTTATGATTCGTAGAAAAACAAGGCTGCCAGTGGGCGGGGCTTACATCGCTATATATCTATATATAAAAAAAAATAAAAACTACTGGACTCATTACAATATAACAGGAATATTTTCTTTAGTGACCCTCTATCAAGATTGTTCAAGCCATCGTCAAAAAACATGGCCACTAGGGACCGGGGCTTATTGTCCCTATATATCTATGTAGAAAACTTTAAAATCCTTTTGCCAGAAACCACTGGAAGGATTTCTATGTAATATCACAGGAAGGTTTCCTAGGTGACCTTCTACCAAAATTGTTCATGCCTTCAGGATTCGTCGAAAAACATGGCCTCTGGGGGACGGGCTTTATTTTCCCTATATATCTGTATAGAAAATTTTAAAAATTAATTAGTCAGAAACCACTGAACCGATTACAGTATAACTTGGCAGCAATGTTTCTTTGGTGACCCTCTACCAAGATTGTTCAAGCCATCATACTTCGTCAAAATAACATGGCCGCAAGGGGCGGGGCTTATTTTCCCTGTATATCTATAAAGAAAGCTTTTAAAATCTTCTTGTCAGAAGCCACTGGACCGATTTAATTGTAATACGGCAGGAACGTTTCTATGGTGAACCTCTACCAAGATTGTTCAAGCCATTCGTAAACTTTAAGACAAAATTAAAAATCTTTTTGTCTGAAACTTCTGGACAGATTTCAATATTACTTGGCAGAAATGTTTCATTAGTGACCCTCTACCAAGATTGTTCAAGCCGTCATGATTGGTCGAAAAACATGGCTGCTAGGCCGGGGCTTATTTTTCCTATATATATATATATATATATATATATATATATATATATATATATATATATATATATATATATATATATATATATATATATATATTCCTATAGGAATATATATATATATATATATATATATATATATATATATATATATATATATATATATATAACTTTAAAAATCTTCCTGTCCGATTTCAATATAATACAGAAGAAATGTTCCTATGATGATCCTCTACCAAGATTGCTCAAGCCATCTTGATTCGCAAAAAACATGGCCGCCATTGGGCAGGGATGATTTTGAAAAATCGTCTTGTCGGAAACCGTTAGGCCTAGGGCTTACCAAATTTGGTATGTAGCTTTACATAGTGGCCTTATACCAAGATTGTTCAAATTTTAGCCCTGGGGTCCGGAATAGCTCCTACCCGGGGGTCACTATTTTACATTGACTTAATATATAGTGAGAATCTTGCAAAAACTTCTTGTCGGAGACCATTAGGCCTAAGGCTACTGAATTTGGTTTGTAGCTTTATCTAGTAGACCTCTACCAAGATTGTTCAAATTAGATACCTGGGGTCAAAAATGGCCCCACCCTGGGATTCAGCAGTTTTACATGGACAAATAAGCAGCAAATAAACTTTTCCCCTAAAACTACTAGCCAGATTTTAAAATAAGTCGGCAGAAATGTTTTTTGGATGACAGTCCATTAACACATAGAGAGTCCTATGAAGAGACGATGATAGTCTTTTAGAATATACTATGTTGCATTAAATTGTTGAAATAACTGATGATGGTTGGAGACAATGACACTCAGGTGAGCGTATTAGGGCCCTCTGATCCATCTTGTCGTGATTTTGTGCATTATATGTTTCCAAAGGCATCCTTTTTGACTTTTTATTTTACATACTTATTAAATTAAAAAAAAAAAAAAAAAAAAAAACAGTTGAAACTGTAGAAACAGCTTGAGTGTCAAATGTTCTGAGCTATACTATCTAGTTTCGGTTAATTAGACCTCTTCATTGAAAACTTCACAAAACTTGTCTTCCTTGTACAAATGTTTGAAAATCTGAAAATCTACCAATTGTATGAAGTACCCTTACATTTTATCAAGTACCCTTAAGAACAGCTTGCCTCCTATAGGCTCCAATTACCAATGGGCTTACACTGAACATTTACAGTAATTCGTCTGGCTAAATAGTACGATTATTTTTCCCAAAAGAACGCCTTTGCAACGATCAATAACTTGATCAGGGAGATAAAGCTTTCATTACGAAACACGCCTATTCAAATACACTGAAAATTTTACCACCAAAAAATGAAAATTTTCAGATGAAAAATTCTGATATTTTTCATATATCTGCTCAAAACATAGATGTGGGTACTCGTTAGAACCGCCTTGATAAGGCGGTTCTAACCAGTACCTACAATCTATGTTTTAGAGCAGAAATAAGAAAATAATGTTGTATACCCCTGTAAACCCCAGTTTTATTATATAAAAGTGGGGTTTAAGGGGGTCAAAATTATATAGGCATGTTTTCGTCATGATTTACATTTAGATACAATATCAGACAATGACAGAATTACAGTTGCCTCCTTGAAATGTATCGTTGCTCAGCACATTTTCTAATCTAAGAGATATCGGAAGAACAAGAATGACAATAACAGTCAGAAAGAAACAGCAAGATACGTACATACCCTAAGCAAAGAAAAACATGTGGCAGTATGAGTAATGTAGCCAAAACTATGTATCAACACCAAAGACGATCCCGGTCATGGATAAAGATAATCAGACAAAGATACGTAAACAAAGCATTACGAAAACAAGCATATTCAAATTTACTGAAACTTTTACCACCAAAAAGATTGAAAATTGTCAGATAAAAATTCTGATATTTTTCATATTTCTGCAGAAAACATAGATTGTGGGTACTCGTTAGATTTTAACCGCCTCGGTTCTAACGAGTACCCACAATCTATGTTTTATAGCAGAAATATGAAAAATAATGTATACCCCTGTAAAACTGTAAAAAATTTTACCTTATAAAAGTGAGGTTTAAGGGGGTCAAAATTATATAGGCATATTTTCGTGAGGGTAGGATATCAGTGGGAGTTAAAACACACATCGTGTACAATATATGTAAAAGCAGGTGTTGGTATACAACTGACATTAAGGATTAACTTAAATCAAATGAGTACATGTACGGCCATTTAATTGGAGAGGGTGTGGTTAAATGAAAACAAAATATCCTACTCGTCGTTACCTTATTTATCCTACATATTTACCAAAAATTTGTCGCTGTTAACATTCTTGATCCAGGCCTTATTGCTCATCAGCTGAAAAAAACGATCCATTTATCTGTCTAGTTGTAGCTCGAATGTAAGGAAGAGGAAAAAACTATTGTACTACCCCTGGCATCGGTGAGGTTTAGCGATAAAGAGGTTGAATCGAAAATCTATCGAAAGCCTTAGGAGAATAAGTTTGCATTTTATTGGTTTCTAGACGTTTGATCCACAATTTTAATCCGTATTTGTTTCACCTATGCCTCTGATCTAGAGTTGAAAGACCCCACCTTTTAAATTTCATGATAAAAGTTTATTTTAGGGTTTTTAGTAAAATATAAGTATATTTAAACAGAAAGTGTCACAATCACGAAGCACGGCCCTCCCGAGACATCTAAAGAAGACGATATGACCAAATCTTTGACAAAGCACACGCTATGTATGAAACCACGGACACACTTACGAAAAAAAAACTGAAACAGAGGAAACGCATTAGAACGGTCATTAGGAAAACTACTTACAGCTTATGAAGAGTCTCAATAAAACCGAAACTCCCATTTTCTAATCTGTACTGTGTTCTTTGTTTCCAAAGGCGTTTACTGGGAACTTAAACCTGATTTTCTTGCAAGAAACCTCGTCTTTATGGTCTGATGCAGCCACAAACATTTATGCAATACAACTAGAAAGGAAACAGAAAGCAACGATGGCAACCATTGAAATTTCTACTTTACTAGCACCATTACATCTTTCCCCAACGCAAAGTAAAAATAAATGGCAGAAACCGTTTTTATTTGACGATGAGAAAAAAAAAAAGAAAAAGAAATGAAAGATAAAATTGAATATTCCGGTTTTTACATGCAAATTATCAGGCTCAGTGAAATATGTCACGCTGCCAGTGCCCTTTACGCATGAGATGTTATTTGTGTACTTACTAGGAACTTACCACTATACATTGTTACATGTAATACAGTATAACCTCAATGGCTCGAACACGGATGACTCGTTTGCCGTGGATGATTCGAACTCTTTTTTCAGTCCCTACACAATTCTTCCAATAGCTCAAGAAAACAAATATTTAGGGATTTTTTCTTATCTAATCAGGAAATTGTATGTTGTATGTACTCATTAGAATCGCCTCATCGAGGCGATTCTAATGAGTACACTCAACATACAATCATTGTGTAGAAAATCGAAAGATTTCCTTAAATGTAACTATTTGTTTCCTGAACTGGTGCCATGAGATATCCTCAGTGGCTCGATCTACCCATGTCTCGAACGAATTTCTATGATCCTAAAGATGTTCGAGTCATTGAGGTTCGACTGTATATAAAATACAAACATTAACAGCCATATAGTATCAGATCATGCTTTACTAAAGGGCGTTTATAACCATTATGGCTTACAGTGGATATAATCAACGGCTAAAATAAGAAGGTTTATGATTATAACGGATACTTTAACGATCTTATAGGTCAAAAAAGAAAAAAAAATACTCTTTGCTCTTAAGTAAAAGCATATACGAAGGTACCTACAAATGTATGAGCAGGTTCGGCATGGTGGTGCTGGAGGAGGGGTCAAGCTAGTTTAACTCGGTCCAGACCTCACCCTTATCTCCTAAGTAGCTCCAGACATTAAATAAAGAATACACAAAAACAAAACAAACAAACAAACTCTTTGCCCTGTTTGAATATGCTATCTTAACCGTATGAATCAACACACATGCCTCGACCACCAGCAGTTGTTTCTGATGTCTGTTCGATGGCGGTACCTTTTCTGCTGTTTTCTTTCCTGCTTTCGTTTTTGTATGTCATTTATTGCAACTGTCCCGTATGTCTTTTCAATGACTGTTGATCTTGTTTTCTTCGGTGCCTCGAAAGGAAAGAAGAAAGTGTTTCGTGGTTGTTGCCTTTCCTTGATAAACCCATTTGCATTTTGTAATGCTAATGGTGAAGGCCCATGTCAAACGGCAAACTGTCTCCTGTCTAGACCATCTATTCCTTTATGCATGTCCGTTTTCCCTGGTCATAATTATTTGGATGTTGCATACGTATTAGGTCTGCATGCGCTCGACAGGACATATCTGAAGAAAAAAAATCGAAAGATTATACAAATGTAATTTTCAAATGTGTTGAATAGTATGTACAGTGGAAATTGTGTGGGAGAAACACAGTTTAGCTTAAGTTTGGCGGCTTCATTTGGTTGATTGTCTGCCACAGGTATGTTTTATTTCTTCAGTCTAAGCCTTTAGGCAATACATGGTTAATAGTTTATTAAAGGCACCACAATTTAGCTGATTGATGATTTCCCAACACAGGTCTGTTCACGTCTGGAATGCAGCATTACACTGAATGAGAACTCCGTTACAATGCAAGTATAACTCAACGACATCCCAGTAGCGACAGCGGTATACGTTCATTGAACAGTATTCCTCTACGCGTTACGAAAAGTTGCAGAATTTTGTAAAGCCGGGGATACAAATGCTTCAATTACCCAAGAATTGGCTAGTAGAAACAAACAACGTAGGTGAAGGCGAGGCTCAAACTGGCTCTCCCCGATTGAAACCCCGCCCTTAAACACGCCTATTCAAATATATTAAAAAATTTTCAACCCCAAAAAAGGAAAATTTTCAGATAAAATTTTCTGATATTTTTCATATTCCTGCTCAAAACATAGATAGTGGGTACTCGTTAGAACCACCTCGCCGAGGCGGTTCTAACAAGTGCCCACAATCTATGTTTTTGAGCAGAAATAAGAAAAATAATGTGTATCCCTGTAAACCCCAGTTTAACTATATAAAAGTGGGGTTTAAGGGGATCAAAATTATATAGGCATGTTTTCGTGATATGGTGCAGTTCAAAATTATAAATATGTGTTTCGTCCGTATAGGGTCCTCTATCTCATCAGTGGAACGTCACAGTAAAACATAACTAATCATAACACTGCAATGAAAGAAAGGAGGTAGCGCAACGTTATTCTTAAGTCAGTGAAAAAAAGTCTGACCGCCGTGCAAGAAAAATATCGATACACATCTTTCGGTTAGGGGCATTCATTATAGAATTGACATTCATTGGCAAAACAGAAAACATAAATTAACTATAAGGAAAGATACAAAGAAACACGTACAGCAAAAGTGCAACAATCTTGAAACGGCCAATGGATTAGCTTCTATGTGAAGATGTGGGTTGATGGGATAGTTCAAATTTGTTTTATTCTGAGTTGCAGCAAAGTTGCTGTAAATCTAGCATTATATGTCATTCACAGTACGGCTGCCCACTGTGCTTCCTATTTTATTTTCACTTGTTTCAATTTTTATTCGCATTTTTGTCACGTTCTTTAATGTCTGTCTACTTTTGTTTCATACTGTTTTCTGTCTTTTTGTAACTCAAATTGTTTTGTATCCTTTTGTTAATGTCATGAGCTACTTCAGGAGATAAATGTAAGGTTTCGGCCGAGCAAATTAATTTGAAACCCATCTTCAACGCCACCCCTGCCACACCCACACCTTTTTAGGTAACTTTGTTCGTATGTTTACATTACGAAAACACGCCTATTCAAATATATAGACAATTTCACCTCGAAAAAAACTGAAAATTTTCAGATAAAAAACTCTGATATTTTTTTTATATTTCTGCTCAAAACATAGATTGTGGGTACTCGTTAGAACCGCCTCGCCGAGGCGGTTCTAACGAGTACCCACAATCTATGTTTTTGAGCTAAAATAAGAAAAATAATGTATACCCCTGTAAACCCCAGTTTTACTATATAAAAGTGGGGTTTAAGGGGGTCAAAATTATATAGGCATGTTTTCGTGATGATTTAAGCGAAGCATCGCCCTATACTCGTATCAGCTCCAAATTATAAATGCGTGTTTGGTCCGCGTAAAATCAGAAAATAAAACTCCATAATAGTTTTTATGCTTATCATTAGAAGTCGTACAGGTACATATTTGTGTTGCGAAACAAGTGTCTATCTCTGTTTGTTTCTTTTATATTTGATGATGGATCGCTCTTTTGTATTCTTATTACATGTTATTAAACCTTTTTTCGGTGCCTTGCGATGACTGTATTCAACGATTGTCGATTTCACTGAGAATCTCCATATTTGTTTTGTTGCTAATATTAAAACTCTGGCCCAGGGCTTATAAAACTTTGTCATGCTTAACTCAGCTGAGCATGAAATTTGTATTGCTAATAAATCTCAAATTACTAACAGTTGCAAATTTTTCCTTGCTAAACATAGCTGATCGTGAAAATTTATCTGCTCATAAATATGAAAATGCCAACATTTTTCACATTTATTAGTGTAGAAAATTCCATACTCAACTAAGTTGAACATGAAAAAAGTAGATAAACTCGGGGCCTGAACTTTTCCATTATAGTTGGTCAAGTGAGCACTTACACAAAAACAAGGTTAAATTCTGTTCAGTACTGAGTGCAAGCAGGTATCACTCAAAATGGCAAAGATTGTGTTTGACATTGAGGTAATTTGAAGAAACGTTTACAATATAAGCCAGATCACAGCATGTCCTTCCATTTTACATATGCACCCAGCAGATACTTAGATCAGCCTGTGCATACTGTTCGAAGTCTTCAGGGGACTCTGGGAAAATGCATTTAGTTCTTAGCTATTTACATATCATCACGAAAACATGCCTATATAATTTTGACCCCGTCAAACCCCACTTTTACATAGTAAAACTGGGGTTTACAGGGGTTTACATTATTTTTCTTATTTCTGCTCAAAACATAGATTGTGGGTACTCGTTAGAACCGCCTCGGCGAGGCGGTTCTAACGGGTACCCACAATCTATGTTTGGAGCAGAAATATGAAAAATATCAGATTTTTTTTATCTGAAAATTTGCGGGGTTTTTTTGTGGTAAAATTTTCAGTATATTTGAATAGGCATGTTTTCGTAATGTACTAATCACACAGCAAAGCCTCCGATCAGACTACTCTGATCTGTGTCTTTGTTTGGCGCATGCGCAAATTGTAGGTATAGCTGTGCCACTGTCTCAATGAAATTGTCATGTGACACTCGCCTACACCATCCCCGAGAATCAAAACATACAAGTACATAAATGTTGCATTTGATTGAGACATAATGCACTGTAGCTATTGATCACCGTTCCTGTAATACTGTAGGAAACGTCTGTCGGTTAATGTTCTTAATATTTCCTTATTCGTGGTATTAAATGTCGTCTCCTGTATTTTACGTCTAATCAATACAATAATTTTGTTTCTAATACAGTGCACATATGTTCTCCACAAAACATAGCGGAGTGAAATTGTTTGTGACTTAAAGTTCAAAAGCATTGTCGTTTTTTTTTTTTTTTTTTTTTTTTTTTTTTGTGTGTGTGTGTGTGTGTGTGTGTGTGTGTGTGTGTGTGTGTGTTTTAAATTGTCTTCCCAATTTACTGATTATTCCGTGCACTTCAGAAAATGTCATCAGCTAGTAGTCAAATGTAGCGGATCAAACAGAAGTACAGACAACCCTCTTTATACCGACACTCGATACAACGACACAATTCGTTATAATGAAACATTGACTGTCACGAAACCTTGGCTTAAGTGGTAACAATTAGTCACAAGTTATGCAAGAATATTGCATTAAATACTTTAAAGAAACTTATGTTTTGGATATTTGTTAGAATCGCCTCACTGAGGCGATTCTAACAAATATTCAAAACATATGTTCTTTGAAGAAATAAAAATAAACAAGACCTTCCTTACATATCAGTCTGCTCATTAAGTATTCTGTACAACAGCAAATTCATTTTAATGGCAACGTCGTTGGGAACAAATGCTGTCGTTGTAACGAGGGTTCACTGTACTTGTCCCAGGCCTTGAGGTTATTCTTTTTTTTTCTTTTTTTTTCATGCTCAACTCAGCTGAGTATGAAATTTGTCCTGCTAATAAATCTTAAATTATTAACAACTGCTTATTACGTATCAGTTGCTTAACATAGTTGAGCATGAACACCTTTCTCCTAATAAATATGAAAATGTAAACATCTGACGGCATTTTCTTATTTATTAGCAGAGAAAATTTCATGGTAATATTTTTTCATATGGTGCTGTTCCGTAATAAAGTTATTGTCATTTCTGGCATAGCTCTAAATTACAAGGAATGCTTAAATCCGTCCAAAACATCCTAAATGATCAGCCTGTTGCCACAATTAACAAACAATAATGATAAACCAAAGTTGCGGACAGCATCACCAAACCCGTGACAGTAACACGTCTTTGCGATGTAGACTAAAGTTCCCCAATAATATTTAGTGGGAGAGGGGCAATGCAAGGATATACATAATTAAGGGAACTTGCAGAAAGTTCGGGTATCTTAATCTGAATACGCTTTTTATACTTTTACACTGCATAAGTGCTGGATGTCTAAATGCACGGAATAGTTATTAAATAGAAATGCAATTGTGTACATAGCTAAGCACAAAAGGAATGCCCAGAAAAATATATTCGCAGGGCGCTTTTGATGAGTACCCTGATCATATGTTTTTGTGACTTAACACTTCTCTTGCTGAACACGACATGCCCTGCATTAGCAAACAGTGTAGATCCAGATCAGTTGGCTTCTGAAGAAGCCAACTGATCTGGATCTCCACTGTTTCTCATTAAGTATGTGAATTTGTATCAAAATCCAGAGTCAAGTAATCTAACTGGCTGAAAATCAGAAGTGGGCGTGGCATCTTAAAGGGGAACGCAATATAAGTTGTAAGTATATCTTTGAGTAAAGTGCTTATCAAGCCATTTATTTTGATGTAAGAGTTTTTAAAATCGGCCTAGAAATAAGAAATTATGGTGGTTTGAATATATTGAAAATGGCTGTCACAGATGCCGCCATAGCGTAGACTCTGTGACGTCACACAGCCCAAATTAAATATGCAAAACCAAATTATAAAGGGTTTTTAAGAATAATCTTGCTATAGTTTTACAATCTTTTAATTTAAGTGACAAGCAATCATTTCCCCAAAAATAAATAAATGTTATGAGAATAACTACCTTTATGACACGAATTTTAACTTTTATGAAACCTCATTAAATATTCAAAATGGCGGCGCCCATTCCACTAACGTTTAAATATTCAAATGTCTATAACTTACATAATTTTCCACCGATTTTGATCAAATTAGTGTCAAAATTCATTGTTTGTAAAGTTCTTTACTTTAAAGCACAATACATTTTAAGGTTGCGTTCCCCTTTAATTTATTCAGCATGACAAAGGTTAAAAAAAAGAAGAAAAAAAGGTCAATATTACGGTATAAATGGTGCCTTAAACTAGAGCAATAGATTATAAATACGGTATTTGACTTACGATTCTTTCAAAATTTCTCGGAAAGACGCGTTCAACTAATGGTTTTCATTTACTTGTCACACAATAGAATTAGCCATGAGTACGCGTCTTTGTTTATCATAGTGATGAATTTGATTTTTATGTTTTCCTTTGATGCATTGACTGTTCGGAGCCTTTAAGCGAACCGATTATTTTTTTGTTTTTCTGTATTAAGAGTTACATCGGGACCCAGGGTGAAGTTGGCTGCCGTAAATGTGCTTTATGAAAGGTCTTGTTTGTTTCTTATTTCTTTATAGAACATATGTTTTGAATATTTGTTAGAATCGCCTCAGTCAGGCGATTCTAACAAATTTCCAAAACATATGTTTCTTTAAAGCATTTAATGCAATATTCTTGCATAATTTGTGGCTAATTGTTACCCCTTAAGTGAAGGTTTCGTGACAGTCAAAGTGTCATTATAACGACTTTTGTCGTTGTATCGAGTTTTGGTATAAAAAGGGTTGTCTGTATATTGTTTTTATTGTCCATATCTAATCGGAAACCATTTGGCTTTTTCGTTTCTTCAATTTGTTCTCAAATTATCACTGTGACTTTATTTTTTTTATTTTTTTATTTTTTTTTTTTTTTTTTTTTTTTTTTTTCTAGGAATATATTCTTATTTTTCTTTGCCGATTTTAAATGAATGATGTTTCATGGCAATATTGTAAAGATTTCAGAAAATTGAACAAATAGAACTTGTATAAAACTTCCTTCCATTTAAATACACTACCGATTTCTGCATAATTTGCAGCAATTCTTACTTTGAAAAAAGGAAAATATTTAATTTAAAATAATAATGACTAGAACAGAACATTTTATGCATAGGCACTTACAGCAAAATTTTTTTGCATTAAATCATGTTTAAAGTTTGCAAATTCAAGCAATTCTCTAGTCTTCAGATTACAAACAGTGTACTTTTTGTTTATTTCTTAAAAAAAAAAAAAAAAAAAAAAATATGTTGTAGGTTCCCCTTACCTATTGCATCGACTTGTCGAGGCATTTCAAATGAGTACCCACAACATATGCGTTTATAAAGAAAATGAGAAGAAAGAAAAACAAAGAAAAAAAAAACAAAAACAAAACAAACACGAAAACATCGCATAAGCTTCATTCGATAAGTCTTTCGCTGATCTTGTTTTTTTTTTTTTTTTTTTTTTTTTTTTTAAGTGTACCATTCGTATACTAGGCAAGTACATAATTTACCACAAGTTTTCCCAGTATGTTTGAAACATCTAAGCACACAGTGCGGTAATTAGGTCCAATACGGCGTATATTTCATAAAGATGTTCTAACGTTACAAATGGTACGATAGCTATTTCATGATTTGCACAACTATGTTGCTTTCCGTATGTGATGTGAGGGGCGTCTTACATAGCTGACTTGTAACCCATAATTATACAAAATGCAAACAACAGTCCTGGTCTGGTAGCCACCTTCCTAACTGGACCGCCATTGTTCAGTCTTACATTAAATTCTGTTTTCTATTGTCATGGATCAGTTATGTTACATATTAAAATTGCAGCCCTTGACAAAGCAAATCTTAAGAGCAAAACGAAACATCACACAAATTATTTTATTTTTACAAGCGTAAAATATTATGTAGATTGGAAACCGTGTGGGAGAATCAAAATTTAACCTTTTCCACTTGCTACATTATGTATCATACAAAACAAGAGACACGCAGGAAAAGGGACCTTATTAAGTGCAACAACAAAGGTTCAAATTAAATTGCGCAGTCTGATCATTTTTTTTTTTTTTTTGCCGCTTACCGACTATTTGGATACGAAATATATCGCAGAAGAATCACGACCTTGTTCAGATGCCGCGACTTCATAGGTTTCTCTGTCCCTTCAAGAAATCAGTACCCGATCATTGCATTGCGTGTCCAATAGAACCCGTTTCTTCAGACTAACAGTTAAGTCAATACTTGTGTCATCTTTTACCTTATTAGGCATGTCTCGATTTCATTTGATAGATAGTTTCAGACCTCCGTTGTGTTCAGTTTCGAGATCGTTTAAACAGATAAACCAATTATGATTTTAAGAACACAATGGGGTTTATACTAACCGACGAGGAATGACGTATTACCAATTTTTGAAAGCAAAAATTGAAGGTTAGATCAGTCTGAAGGGTTAAATTTTAGTCTATGCTAAAAGACAAATCTGTTTTTTTTTTTTTTTTTTTTTTTTTTTTTTTTTTTTTGTTGTTTTTTTTTTTCAGAAAAATCTGAAAAAAGACTATCACTCGCTACAAAAATGATTGGTTACAATATGGATATTTTGCGGCAAAATGCATGCAGTTATGACTCGTTACTTTGATTCCCTCTTTAATACAACGATGGCGGTTAGGTTCTCAGACTAAATGATTCCCTCTGCAAATTGTTTACGATGGAGCTGATAGCTGACTTGCTAACTAGCTGACTATCATGTTCTGTAGTCGGGCTCATCGTGCTCATGTTTGTAGTAGGATTCTCGTGTTCTGTCTTCAGATCGTCATTGATCCATTTGCTTTGTTTCATCAATGTTTGTTATTACATCTGTTTTATTGTTATGTTTCACAGCTGAGGTAGAGGATTCCTTTGCCGATCTAACATGTTTGTAACTTGAAACGCATCAGAATTAAGGTAAATGTTCCGCGCAATTAACCCTTGGCATGCTGAATAAATTAAGATGCCACGCCCACGTCTAATTTCCAGCCAATCAGATTACTTGATCTGGGTTTTTGATGGAAATTCACATATTTAATGACAAACCGTGCAGATCAAGATCAGTTGGCTTCTTCAGAACTGAGCTGGATCTACACCCTTTGCCAAGATAGGGCATGTCGTGTACCATTAGAGAAGGGTTGAAACTGGTTCATCACGAAAACATGCCTATATAATTTTGACCCCCTTAAACCCCACTTTTATATAGTAAAACTGGGGTTTACAGGGGTATACATTATTTTTCTTATTTCTGCTCAAAACATAGATTGTGGGTATTCGTTAGAACCGCCTCGCCGAGGCGGTTCTAACGAGTTCCCACAATCTATGTTTCGAGCAGAAAATTTGAAAAATATCAAAAATTTTTATCTGAAAATTTTCATTTTTTGGGTGGTAAAATTTTCAATATATTTGAATAGGCGTGTTTTCGTAATGTCAAGTCTCCAATAGTTTTTTTTTTCTAACTCTTGAATGTTGTGCTGCGTGATCGTGACATTTCCTGGGTATCTTCGTTTACATTTTTCATACGATTACAACAGCACTGGAAGTATACAGGGAAATCATAGGAAGCAGGGTCCTCCAATGAAAACGCAAAACGAGGACCAAAGGAATATCAGGGTTTACGATATAGAACAACAGCGCGCATTCTCACATACATACAAATATATGCATACAAGCACCCACCCACTCTTTTTAAAAAGCAAACACAAAACAGCAACAAAACTAATGCCTTATAACTGTCAGTAGCAAAACCACTGGGGATTAAACCTGGTTTTATAGGCATCTAACCCCAAACATTTACCCTGATACAACTACAGCTATACAGCATTATTAGGTCTGGGCATAGTCTACACAGGAAACATATAAACGTATGTCCAAAATGAAATCAATACAAAATATTGTGGAAAGAGGAGAATTTCTCTTCTTTTCCACAATATTTTCATTGTATCTCTAACTTCAGGAGCCAAGATACATATTCATTTGTTAAATGTGATTGTTCGATTTATTGTTTTCCTCTATTCCGCAAATCTGATACGTTGAAGTATGGATATATCGAAGTGTTTCAGAGAGTCCCTTTGACTTCGAGATAACGAAAGTCGATTGTATTTATATACCCGGGAAAAGACAGTCACGGAACATAATTCTCAAAGCACCGGATTAGGGCTGTGAAAACCTGGACACAGTAATTTTGTGTCGGTTCATTGCTCTTAAGAGCTATTCCTTTAAGAATCTATTTATTTTCATTCAAGCTAGCTGGGGTTAAATTCGTAAAAATTCTTCCTGTACTTCACTATAGTGTACTATAAGGATCTATATGTGATATGAGAGATAGACAGAAAAAATCCGTAAAACTTCTTCCCGTACTTTATTTTAGAGTACTAAAAGGATCTATCATAGGTGTGAGGGTAGATAGAAAAATTCGTCCCAAGGATCACTAT
Source organism: Anodontia alba (assembly GCA_964016985.1). Lineage (NCBI taxonomy): Eukaryota > Metazoa > Mollusca > Bivalvia > Lucinida > Lucinidae > Anodontia > Anodontia alba. The sequence goes on from OZ024830.1 coordinate 35,995,411, forward strand.
CTGACATCACGAGGCTTGCCGAGTGATGCCAGACTGTGATCGCGAGGGACGATTTTTTCTATCTACCATCACACCCATGATAGATTCTTTTCCTTGCACACCTTTCAGTTTTGAACGCAGATTCTTTGATAGTGCAGTCACTTCAGTTGCTGACTTCCGCCATATTGTGATGGCTTAACTGTGGCGTTGAACGACGTCATTACGTTCACTAACGTACTTACGATAGCGTACGTGACGTCCATTAAAACCAGTGCATATCAAACACGTGAGAGTTCTCGATTTTTCATTTTATCCTGGGTAGCATTAACTGGGAAGGATAAGAATTTCTATCCCAGGATGGTGTGCAAGAATATATATTCTGGTGATTATTGAGCTTATTCAGGGATTTTCGAAAACCAATTATGGTGGTCACTGATGAAGCCTAATCGGCCGAAACCAACTAGTCTGGCCCAGACAACATGGACACTTCAGACATTTTCAGTTCTGAGTCATTAAACGAAATGATTCCATAAAACAGCGCCTTGACGAAACCATAATACGCAAACGAAGATAGAACAGACAAACGAATAGGAATATATGTACCCCATTAGAACGATCAATAGTAAACCTGATTTTACGCGCGTCCAATCTTGCCCTACCATTACGAAAACACGCCTATTCAAATATATAGAAAATTTAACCTCAAAAAACTGATCTCTTTTTCGATAAAAAAACTCTGATATTTTTCATATTTCTTCTCAAAACATAGATTGTGGGGGCTACAAGCAACTACTACGACTACAAACCGAAGGTCAGAGCAAACGAAAACCACTGGAAGAACCACAGTGGGTCAGACCAGAGACGAGTAAAATCAGTCACAACCGCTTTAAAAAGGTTCAAGATTGAGCCGACACTGAGTCTGCGAGTTATTCCACGAGTAAAATCAGTCACTACCGCTTTAAAAAGGTTCAAGATTGAGCCGACACTTCGAGTCAATCCACCGTGAAGAACAGGTGAAGAGGGCAGCAAAATAGTAAATACTTATTTGGGTAACAACTAATCCTACAGTCTGTGGCATAACATGTACATTATATGCTCTTCTTTATATCAATTAATATTTCATTAATTATTCTGACATACAGTCGAATCTCGTCATCTCGAAGTCCAAGGGACTCTCTGAAATACTTCGAGGTATCCGTACCTCGACATATCAGATTTGCAGGATTGAGGAAAAAAATAAGTTGAATAACCACATTTATCAAATATATATGTATTTTGATTCCTTGAGTAAGAGATATATTGAAAATATTGTAGAAAAGAGGAGAAATTGCTCCTTAGGAGCAATTTCTCCTCTTTTCCACAATATTTTGTTACCTGTTGTTAGATTTTCATGTTCAAACAGGGACCAGACTCACTTTGAGATAAGCAGTTATTCGAGATAAGCGGGGTCGAGATAACGAACCAACAACTCTGCAAGTTTGTAGTGTAAAAGTTTAAATCAATATACCCAGGAAATGTCACCATCACAAAGCACAGTCTTCCAAAGCATTCCGATGTACCTTGTCCTGATTTTATTTCAAGCTAATGTTATGTTTAGAAATTAATGTCTCGTGATAACGATTAAATGTTGAAAATGTTTTAGAAGTTTAGCAGATAAAACATTATTATGGTTATTGAAGCCACTCATGTGACTTGATAATGGAAAGACGAATAGAGGTATTTTGAATTACGTATTAAGTAAACCGACATAAGCTTTCTGTTCTATAATGGTAACCAAAGCTCCGTAGAAGACCACATACTTGTACAATAAAGCCTCATTGACTCGAACTTTTACCGTGGCTGATTCGACCTCGTTTCTGAGACCCTAGGAAAGTGTTCCGATAGCTAAAGAAATCAAATATTTAGTATTATTTTAGGGATATTTTCTTATTGTATCATGAAAATGTATGTTGTGAGTACTCATTAGAATCGCCTCATCGAGGCGATTCTAATGAGTACTCAAAACATAGCATCGAAAAAACATTCCAAAATTATCCCCCTTTGTCACCTGACCTTGCTCTATGATTAACCCTCGAACTACCGATGGCTAGAACACAACATGGCATTACCATGGTCCCAAAGATGTTCGAGCCATTGAAGTGTTCCTGTATAGCACGGTTCATCCCAAACTCTAGTTAATGCAATGCCACTTAATTCTAAATCTAATAACATCTTGTCTTACAACTATTAAATACAGTAGAAAAGCTCTGATAGAAGCCTTTTTTGACCAATTAGAAATCCGACGATGTATGTAGCCTGATACTTCTGTGCATCTTTTTTTTTTTTTTTTTTTTTTTTTTTTGTTACGAAATTTTATACACGTTATTCAAGATTGCCATATAAAGTGATTAAAGAAATAGTTACAAAAAAAGGAACACTTATATAAAGTTGAGTAGTTTGAATTGTATCGGGATACAGGGCGAGATTGGACATGCTTAAAACCAGGTTTAAGACTGAAACAGTTTTATCTGTTCCAAAGCGGTACTTCCGTTGCAGTTTCTGTTTGTTTCTTTGTTCTGTTTGTGTATGTTTTTTACTGTATTTGACGGAGTGTCGTCATTTCGTGCAATAAAACTTTTTATCCGATGCCTTAGAGGCGATTTCTTCTGTAATTGTTCTATGATTTCCTAAAAATCCCTGTATATTTAAAGCAGTATGATTGCTCAAAATGACCCAAGAATTTTCACACTTCGGAAAATTTAGCAAACTGCTCTTTGTGTTTGTAAACCAGGTTTAACTACATTGAGAACACACACGCTCCTGTTGATATTGATATTGATGTTTTTCGGGTCACTAAAATTTGAACCAGCTCAAATAAGATGTCCAAATTGTAGTTTCTTCTTGTAAATGGGTTCTAAAGTAAATTGATGTCTGAGTAATAAGGCGTTTACTTTAAAAATAGCTATTTATAAGCAAGGAATAAAAAGTAGATTTTGGAGCAAATATACTGCTTTAAATATTTAATTTCGGCATAATAGTAACGTCTCTTTACCCATTACTTGTTTTGAATCGCACGGAACCTGCCCCCAAGGTTAAAAAAACTGTTTTCATGCTCAACTCAGCTGAGCATGGAATTTTCTCTGCTAATAAAGATGAAAATGCCAACAATAGTTGGCATTTTCATATTTATTAGCAGAGAAATTTTCATACTCAGCAATGTTTAGCAAGAAAAAAATTGCAATTTTTAGTAATTTTAGATGAATTACATGTAGCAGGACACATTTCATGCACATCTGAGTTGAGCGTGAAAAAAGTTTTATAACCTCAGGGCCTGATTTGGTCTGTTCTGAGGATCATAAACCATAATCCTCGTAAATATTTGACAGAAGATGTATTGACAGTCATTTTTCCCTGCAATACGAGATTACAATGTTTGCTTGTTTTTTTTATTACCGTCTTTACCCATCGTATTCAGAGAAAAAGGCCTGAGCAAAACGTGTAGATCCAGATCGGGCTCATCAGAACGCGGCTCTTGTGAATGGTCTACCCTGTTTGCCGTTCGTTTCACCGAACAATTTTAGATGCGTATACAACTTATGCTATGGGCTTGTTCAAGTTTAAAAGATTAACGTCAATGAGTAAATATTGGGACATCTGAATATCCTGAAATCAGAAATGCCCATAAGGCTGTTGCTAATGTAACCAAAATGGCCAGGCGGGAATGGCGAAAATACATAAACAAAAAAAGAAATAATAACATGATCACAATACTTCTTTAAAAGCACACTGATATTGGTCTAGGCTGTTTCCATTGCAAGCATATATGTTATGCCTTTACCAAACTCTGGCAACTTTGAACTTCGGCAGACAACAAGTTGGTGATATGTTTCATTTTTTTTTTTCCAGAAAACAGGCTTCGACACTTCATGCGAATTATCTCTTTTGGAGACAATTTGCATGCAGTGCCAAGCCTATTTGTTTTTGCAGACAGGCCTAAGTTAACAGTATAGATACAGATGAGACGTCTCATCCGGGTCTGCACTGTTTGCTACTCATTCAGCGATTTTAAGACACAGCATCGGCTAGCAAATTGTACTTGTTCAAAGTTTAGAACAAGTATTGTAAGGAGTTGAGGTGTCCGAATACTTAGGGTAAATATGGTATTGATGGTAAACATATATTGCTGTTGGTCGCATCACTCAATGTGTCGATAACAATATACGAGTAATTATCCTGACATCATATTGAGCTGACGTTTTTATTATTTAGTCATAATTATACATAGAGGTCAGATTATTCTTGTTTAAGGAGGAAGGATACACATCTGAGGGAGGTACCTTATACAAAATGATTTTGCAAAGGGGTCTACTCTAAAAGAAAAGAATTTGCTCCCAGTGGGAGCAAATTCTTTTCTTTCAGAGTAAACTCTTTTTTAGAAGGGCTTAGATGTCCAAGAAAGCAAGCAGGAAATCGCTATATTGTCTCCCTTGTACAAAACGGCGGAAAATCTGCTAAGTGTATTCTTGTATCCAGTCCTCTTGATTATAAGTATTGGTTGCACAGGCATGACAGAACTATATACGCAAAGGCAGCATTGTTTATCGATGGAATAAAACTGTTACATACAGTTGGATCTTGTCTTGTGATACAGTGATACTGCTACATGTATGGAGAGCAAAGGACCAATGTAAGTACGATATGCTTTTCATTACGAAAACACACCTATTCAAATATATTGAAAATTTTACAACCAAAAAAGGAAAATTTTCAGACAAAAAAAATCTGATATTTTTCATATTTCTGCTCAAAACATAGATTGTGGGTACTCGTTAGAACCGCCTCGCCGAGGCGGTTCTAACGAGTACCCACAATCTATGTTTTTGAGCAGAGATAAGAAAAATAATGCATACCCCTGTAAACCCCAGTTTTACTGTATAAAAGTGGGGTTGAAGGGGGTCAAAATTATATAGGCGTGCTTTCGTAATGTAAATAATTATTTCAGGGATGAGCGTCTTCAGTTGGAAACCAGTCTTATAATATGAGTCAGGGAACAACATTTCCTACCAGACTGCCTGTGCGCCTTGCGACGACTCAGTTCAGCCTGCCCATCCGCGAAGTCTGATCAGACATAAGATATTATATTATGTAGATAAAATGTAAATTGTGCGAACAAGCTATTCTATTGTATTATCTTATTCGTACAACTTGAAATATGGAACTAGTATGTCCATTCCCCGGTTCCGTAGAACTTTTCATTAATAAATTAGCATTTTATCGGGAGTGTTTCTCATTGATTACCTTTTTTCTCAGGTAAACGCAAGGTTTATACATTTGTTTACTTTGTTGTTATATTGTTGATTTCCATTTCTTTATTTGGGTGGTCAGAAGAGGGGATCAACTATTCTAAGTCATGGAAGCGTGTATTTATTTATTTATTTATTTATTTATTTATTTATTTATTTTGCTTGTGAAGCAGTCAAATGTGTACGGATGTCCAAGAGCTTTTGAAGCGTAACAGGTTTCCATATAAGCTGAGCATAATTTAGACGTTTGAGAACGTGACATCTCTGAGACGCATTCGAAGCACAACTCCAAAGTAACGAGTCTGATAAAAACTTCGAAACAGACTTATACTGGACTATAAGCATAACACATAAACAGTCGACCTACAATGGCTCAACCGTCTTTGGACTATGTTCTTGACATGAATTGTTCGAGCCACTAAAGGTTAATCATTGCAGTAATGTTTTTTCGATCTTCTATGATATAATAGTATGTTCATAAGAGTGCTCTTCTGCACAAAGTTTTACTCGTATCCAAAAGGCTCTACTCTAAAAGAAAGAAAAGGAAAACACATACTCCCAAGTGAAGCGAATTATATAGGGATGCTAAATGATTTTTTACACGTCTCTGTCCCTAAACTGTATACAATTATTTGCAAAATTCCGCGGGGTATTAGTTAAGGACAGGACCCTGTCTCAGCTGTGTTCTGTGTGCAGACTAATAAAATGTTTATTCTCTTTAATGACGTTTTAAGACATAGACTGCTGTCACATAAATACCAATGTTAGTGACAAAGGATACATTGCTATGTGGTTAAGGTGACTTGATCGCCTGGCAGAACTGTCACTATTCTTATCACAAGGGAACCAATTTTAGGACTTGCGCACAAAGTCTCTTCTAAAAATGAGTCTATATTCACAGTTCCTTTTTAAGTAGACCATTTTTAGGAAGGAGGCACAACAATTTTGACAGAGATGTAGCCCGCGAACGTATATCAGTTCTCATTAACACATGCATTTCATATAATTCGAACACTAACAATGCGTTATTTCTAGAAGTATGTTGAAAATACGACATCCCGAAAACTTGCCTATATAATTTTGACCCCCTTAAACCCCACTATTGTATAGTAAAACTGGGGTTTACAGGGGTATACATTATTTTTCTTATTTTGCTTTAAAACATAGATTGTGGGTACTCGTTAGAACCGCCTCGATGAGGCGGTTCTAACGAGTACCCATATTTTATGTTTTGAGCAGGAATATGAAAAATATCAGCTTTTTTTATGTGAAAATTTTCCGTTTTTGGTTGTAAAATTTTCAATATATTTGAATAGACGTGTTTTCGTAATGGAGCTCGTCATACAACAACGGGCGTGCTAACATCTATTGCTAGAGCAGTCATATCACCCACCCACATTTCCTTCCGGCCGAACAAATAAACGTTAAGATTTCCAACTCCTCATCTTTATGCACTTGTCACTCAACTTGATTGGTTGAAGGACAAGTTTTACAATTCAATACATCACGAAAACACGCCTATATATTTTTGACCCCCTTAAACCCCACTTTTATATAGTAAAACTGGGGTTTACAGGGGTATACATTATTTTTCCTATTACTGCATAAAACATAGATTGTGGGTACTTGTTAGAACCGCCTCACCGAGGCGGTTCTAACGAGTACCCACAATCTATGTTTTATGCAGTAATATGAAAAATATTAAAGTTTTTTATCTGAAAATTTACAGTTTTTTGGAGGTGAAATTTTCCATATATTTGAATAGGCGTGTTTTCGTAATGAAGTCCAGAGCAGGAATCTGTCGGATCCATTTTCCTTCCGCCGTCTCAAAAGACTGAAAGTTTTGGCAACATTTGTAACATTTTGATGACAAAGTTGGAATATTAAGATATGAATTATTATTTTTGTGGATATTTTCGATGTGTAAAATCCGACGAATCACTCACAAACTTAACATTAAGCTATTCCGGTTTAATTCAGTTTGTGAGTGATTCGGCGAAATTTACACAGGAAAAACACTACCACAAAGTTCAAACCTTCCCAACGCATCGAAAGCGGATACACAAACAGCAAACGAACAATCCTTTCGCTTGATGGAATAAACAGAAATTAAGCTACTCGGGAAAGGTCACTATTACAAAGCACAACCTTCACAAGGCATCAAAAGTAGATGGGCAGTCACACAAACAGCAAACGGACATAAACACAGATGACCCATAATAGTGTCGGTACTATTATCATTACCTGTTAAGGCTGAGAGAGAGAGAGAGGGAGAGAGAGAGAGAGAGAGAGAGAGAGAGAGAGAGAGAGAGAGTCATGTTTTTTTTATTTCTAGGGCGGGGCTCGAACCTATGGCACTCACGAATATTGTAAATTGGCTAAGTGAAGTTGTTTCGTAGGAGAGCTGATATTTTGCTTAAAATACGCAAAAACAAAGTCGTGTGGTAATGAAATCGATATACGGTCTTTAGGAAAAGATGGCTATGACGTCCAAAAAGTTATATTTTGCCTACTTAACCTTAAAACTAGCAGACAAAACGAGCTGTGACTCATTTGTAACGGCAGTAATGCATCTATGCAGTCTGATTAGGGCTTTCTAGATTTTAATATAATATTTTACGATATCAAATGTTTCTGTAAGCCGACAAGGAAGCCATGATCAGGCTGCAAATGCTCATGCTAATCTTGGACTTTATTGCTCTCGTGTGCTATAAGGATCATTTTCTCCTGATACAACTTATTTTACGCATGCTGTGTACAATTTTCAGATTTTTCTTATTTTTCCCCAGAAAACAGGTTTTGATATTTCATGCAAATTGTCTCCTTAGGAGACAATTTGCAGGAAATTTCAAAACCTGTTTTCTGGGAAAAGATAAGAAAACTATTTTAAAACTATCGTTGCTGAATATTTGATCCAGCATGCTCTGCGTTTTGACAAATCATTTTACTATATGAATGTAGCTTTATGACATCATTCCGTATTTTTAAACAGAGGTCAATTCGAATAACATAAGGCCTTTCTTACATTCTGATCATTAAGGATTCTTTACAACAGCAAATTCATTTTATTGGCATTATGCTGTCATTGTAACGAGGATTCACTGTATAATTGCTGTTACATGTATTATCAGTATCGTATAAGCCGCTACGTCAGAAAACGTACCATCGAACATTTGCGTAGAGCGAAGATTCAGATCAACCTGCGCATTCACGCAGTCTGATCGGTATAAGAAGCATTTTGGATAGTCAAGGATACAAAAGTTTCTTCATGTGGACAATTGATACTCCGATCTGATTGCGCGGATGCGCGGGCAGATTTGAGTCTTCTTTGGGCGCACGTCATATGACAAGTTTTTATCTTTGCCAATATATATTACAACAAATTCATGTTCAACTGATAATTTAACCAGATGTTTTATGGCTACTTTCGGCAACTCTCTGTACACTATCTGTGCACTAATGTGTGTGCTTTCACAACAGGTGACATAACCAGATTAAAATCTTTATTTTTCATCACGAAAACATGCCTATGTAAATTTGACCCCCTTAAACCCCAGTTTTATACAGTAAAACTGGGGTTTACAGGGGTATACATTATTTTTCTTATTTGTGCTCGAAAACATAGATTGTGGGTACTCGTTAGAACCGCCTCGATGAGGCGGTTCTTACGAGTACCCACAATCTATGTTTTGAGCAGAAATGTGAAAAATGTCAGAATTTTTTATCTGAAAATTTTCAGTTTTTGGTAGTAAAAGTTTCAGTATATTTGAATAGGCGTGTTTTCGTAATGTTAACGTAGGAAACTTTTTAAAACATGTAATTTGATACTTTTTTATGCACATGTATATTTTGAATCGGTTTCGAGCTGCTTCATTATGTTTTATATGTAAGACTATTTCGTGTGGGTTTCTAGTTAACAATTTTTTCAGTAATATATAATTAATGAACTAACGAAGCATCTGGGTAGAGGATTATGATCTCAGTCATAAGAAACATATGGAAATTAACCCGACTTTGATATAGTATAAGTCGGGAAGGTGGCGGTCAAATTCTCTAAGTGAACAACACGGCACGAGAATGTCATCACGAAAACATGCCTATAGAATTTTGACCCCCTTAAACCCCACTTTTATATAGTAAAACTGGGGTTTACAGGGATATACATTATTTTTCTTATGCTGCTAAAAAACATAGATTGAGGATACTCGTTAGAACCGCCTCGCTGAGGCGGTTCTAACGAGTACCCACAATCTATGGTTTGAGCAGAAATATGAAAAATATCAGAATGTTTTATCTGAAAATTTTCATTTTTTGGTGGTGAAATTTTCAGTATATTTGAATAGGCGTGTTTTCGTAATGATATTTGAATCATGTTGTGGCTCGTATAACTCTCCATCATAGTAGTCCAAGTCAACGATTGATAAAGTGAACCCTCGTTACAACTACAACATTTCTTCTCAAACATATTTCCATTAAAATGAATTTGCTCTTGTAAAGAATTCTTAATGAGCAGAATGATATGTTAGAAAGGCATTATGCTATTCTTATTTCCTCATAGAACATGCGTTTTGGATATTTGTTGGAATCGCCTCACTGAGGCGATTCCAACAAATATCCAAAACATATGTTTCTTGAAAAAATTAAAAATTCTTGCATTATTTCTGATAAACTGTTACTTCTGGGGGAAGGATTAGTGTCCGTCAAATTATCTTTGAAACGAAATTGTCGTTGCATGGAGTGCCTGTATAAAGAGGTTGACTGATCTGTAATTGGATCTGTTTAAAGACAACAGGACGTATGTGGTCTTGTTAGTTTTGTAATTTGTTAGAAGGTACGGTTATACGTGGTTAGTTTCTTGCGGATATAGAGTAAACTCCTTCGGCGCCAAAGTCAAGAAGGCTTAGTCGTCTGCTTTGGGTTTTTTTTTAACAAACTATCAGTTGGAAATAAATTTATATGTAAAGTTAAATGACTGAACGTCAAACAGCGTAGATCTTTATGAGCCGTCTCACCTGGACCTACTCTGTTTGCAAAAGCCTATTATCATCGCCTATAGCAGCGAAAGAGTTAAACCCGATTTGCAAATTTGTCGGCAAACCTTTTTGTACCGACACACGTGACAACAAATAAATCCATTATAATGAAAATTTGACCGGCACGAAACCTTAGCTTCAAAGACAACAGTTAATTAAACATTATACAAGAACAGTGTGTTTAATACTTTAAGAAACATTTGTTTTTGGTAACATGTGTAAAAATCGCCTCACTGACAGAGCAGATTCTAAAATATCCAAACAAATTGTTCTGAGAGGAAATAAGAATATATCAAGGTCTTTCTTACATATTTTTCTGTTCATTAAGGATTCATTACAACAGCATATGTATTTTAATGGCAACATCATTGTGAACAAAAGCTGTCGTTGTAATTGTCTCTGTATTTAGCCGTTTGTACAACTGTCTTAATTTCGACAACAACCTGACTAAGTCTATGTACGCTGACTTTGGCGCTATAGTAAGACATAGCATTATAATCTATTTAAGTTAGTGTATAGAAGTAGCGCACACATCTGGTAAATAGCCAGCTGAACCATACCTGGTACTATCCAGAAATTCTGCATAGTTAACAGCTTTATGTCTTTATATGATACGTGTCAGAAAGTGCCAACAGTGAAACCCAAGATCATAAAGCATTATGTTGTTTTCTCTTTATGCGACTCGTCAGGCCAACATAACATGTCTGAAGCTTATACATGTAACCCTCGATAACTCCAAAGCGTCATGTATACGTTAAGGCTGGCACGATTAATCGGATATTCGATTAATTGATCGATAAATTCCACAAAAATGATTATCATTACAGATTTGCTAATAATCCATCATTTGATTTCTGTGCTTGTTACTTTACCGTATTCACCCTTAATATTCAGACACCTAAACTCCTTACCATACTTAATCTAAACTTTGAACAAGTACAATTTACTACCCATTGTTGTATCTAAAAATAACTGGATGGGTGGCAAACAGTGTAGACCCTGATGAAATGCGGCGTCTCATCAGGGTCTACACTGTTTGCTCAGACCTGGCTGACCAAATATATGCAATAAAGTATAACATATGGTAAGAGTCATGTTCAGGCAGGTAAAATTATGATCAAATCTTCAGTGATTACTGATCGATTATCGATCGCAATGGCAAGACTGATAATCGATTATCTTTTCAGCTCCGATTAGCCAGCCTTAGACTATACGTAGAGTAAAATTTCGAGAGAGAAGCATTGCTTGGCTCAGGGCAGAATAAACATCTCAAAGGTTGCCTTTGGAAATAAATTACACACAAAAGAAAAAAAAACTCGGAGACTTGATTTTGTTAAGTCTCCTCATATACAACAGTGTTTTCTGCGAAGTTGTATACGCCCCCTAAAAGCCGCATTTGTTTGAATGTCTGTGTTCTGTCTAAGCGTTTAATCAATATTTGTATCATCTTTTTACCTTATTAGGCATGGCTCAGTTTCATTTGATGGATGTTTCCCGGCTTCAATTCTGTTCATTTTCGTGATCACTTAACACGGATGAACAGAAAATGTCAGTTAGAAAATAGCATAGTTTACAAAAAAGCTGTCGACCATCGGTCCGTATCACATAGGAGAGGATAACGCACTCTACACATGTGCCTAAGCTTTTATTTCCTTAACCCATTGTAGACTGAATAGACTCCCCCACACTATATATTGGAAGAGTCCAATTTCAATTTCAGGTATGTCCGGCTATGAGATTTAGAATTCACCTAAAGAAAAATGGGTAAACTATTTGCAAACAGTGAAAACCCTGATCAGACGCCGCGTTCTGATGATGAAGTATATGAATGGGTCCATTTTTTTTCAAAGGTCAGGTATATGAATGGGGTAGGTTTTGAAATAATGGCTCGCACACCCGTACCAAAATTACCCCTAGTTACCCCCCCCCCTCCCCCCCCCCCCCCCCCCCCTTGGTAAGGGCTAAGGTGTCCCAATATATAAGGTCTATACGGTATTCTAATCGTTAATATTACACATTTATGTGGGACTTAGAAAAACAATGAGTGGATTACTATAACGCTTAGCGTGCTGCTTATTTCCAATTAAACAATCAGCAGACGACATTTTAAAATAATTTTTCCTAGAAATAAGAAAGGTTTTAGCAATTCATTTAAACTGTCTCCTTAGTAGAAGACAATTTGCATGAAATGTCAAAACCTATTTTTCTGGGAAAAATAAAAACAAAATATTTTGAAATGTCGTCTGTTGAATTAGTGCTAAAGGTTAATAAACCTATTAGGTCTTCTCCTTAACAAGTCTTCTGAATAATGATTGCATTGTTAACCTTATCATTGACAATGTATAATTCTCTATTAACTCTAACGTTTGGAACACACTAAAAAGCTAACAGTGAAGATACAGAACAGATGTTGCAGAATGAGGCTTCTGAACGGAACCGACACTGTTTGTCTCCCATGCAACAATTTTGGATGCAGTAACATTTAGTAACATGAACTTGTTAAAATGTTAGGACACAAATTAACAGTCGCGCTATTTGGGGTAAATATGGCGACAGAAGCAATTGAAACCACTCGCTATATTTCTCTATAAAAAGTATTTAAGTAGATAATGGATTTTTCTGTTCGCAGCATCGATGACACCATCATGATATATGAAGCTTAGTGTCTGATGATAGCATTACGAAAACACGCCTATTCAAATATATAGAAAATTACACCTCGAAAAACTGAAAATTTTCAGATAAAAAACTCTGATATTTATCATATTTCTGCTTAAAACATAGATTGTAGGTACTCGTTAGAACCGACCGCCTCGGCGAGGCGGTTCTAACGAGTACCCACAATCTATGTTTTTGAGCAGAAATAAGAAAAATAATGTATAACCCTGTAAATTCCAGTTTTACTATATATAAGTGGGGTTTAAGGGGGACAAAATTATATAGGCATGTTTTCGTGATGAATCTGGGATAACTTTCTCAAATTGTCCATAAAAGCATACGTAAGTGGTTACTCATTAGAAGCGAGGAGCTTCTAATTAGTACCCACAACCTATAAATTTATGGAGAAATAATAAACAATATCACGAGTTTTATTACCAAATACTCCTCTTTATCAAGTTATCTCATTACGAAAACACGCCTACTCCAATATATAGAAAATTTCATCTCCAAAAACTGAAAATTTTCAGATAAAAAACTCCGATATTTTTCATATTTTTGCTCAAAACATAGATTGTGGGTACTCGTTAGAACCGCTTGGCGAGGCGGTTCTAACGAGTACCCACAGTCTGTGTTTCTGAGCAGAAATAAGAAAAATAATGTATACCCCTGTAAACCCCAGTTTTACTATATAAAAGTGGGGTTTAAGGGGGTCAAAATTATATAGGCATGTTTTCCTGATGAGTCTGGGATAACTTTCTCAATGTGTCCATAAAAACGTACGTTGTGGTTACTCATTAGAAGCGAGGAGCTTCTAATGAGTACCCGCAACCTATAAATTTATGGAGAAATAATAAACAATATCACGAGTTTTATTACCAAATACTCCTCTTTATCAAGTCATCTGGTAATCTGACGATGCGTTTTATCGCTTTTGATCTGTATCTATGCTGTCCATAAATGGAAATGCCCGTGCTTTGCGATGCCAAAAAAAAGTCACGCGCGAAACTGTACATTCGAACATGTGCTCCAAACGAATACTCAGATCAGCCTTCATAGCAGTCTTATAGGTGTGGTGTGGGATATTTGTATCGATTCCTGATCATTGCCTTTCCTTTCTTTTTCTTATCTATTTTTTTTTTCTATTTTTTATCTATTATCCCTCTCTTTGCTAAGCGCTTTGTGGTGAGCCATGGGTCTTCAGAACAATAGAGACGATTCTGACCAGTCTCTGAGAATACGAGTATCTCTAAATATTTGCTGCGCGCACATCATCACATAAACATGCCTATATAATTTTGACCCCCTTAAAACCCACTTTTATATATTGAAACTGGGGTTTACAGGGGTATACATTATTTTTTAATTTTTGCTCAGAAACACAGACTGTTGGTACTCGTTAGAACCGCCTCGCCAAGCGGTTCTAATGAGTACCTACAATCTATGTTTTGAGCGGAAATATGAAAAATATCAGAATTTTTTATCTGAAAATTTTCACGATTTATATATTTGAATAGGCGTGTTTTCGTAATGTGTCCGATGGTTAATTTCCTTACTTTGCGGTTTTGCTGGTAAAAATCGTAGCACGAAGAAAAGTAATATCAACATATTTTTGGTTTACATAAAACGATTTTGCACTGATCTGAGTTATTGGGTTGGGTCATTTGTCAGATACATGTAGTTTATCATAAAGACAAAACTGTATACACAAGATGTCTATACCCAGCAAACACATACCCTCGCAACAATGTCGTTACAACGTCGCTGCAACGTCACGACGTTGCAGCGACGTTGTAACGACGTTGTTGCTACGCTGCGCGTTTGCTGGGTAGTAATAGTTTTCCGGAAAATAACTGTAAATATAACAAGGAAAGGCAGTAGTCAAAGTACTCCCAAGGCACCGAATTTGAAAAATAACATATCATCGGAACATGACGGAACAAAGTTATAGAAGTGGGAAATGATCAGATGTACGGGGGTCTTTAACCTGGGTTTAATGAATGTCTAACCGTCGCTGTAGACATGATGCCGGTTCAGCTATACAAACGTGTTCGGTACGCGTAAGAGCTTCCAAACTCAAGTGGAGCAACGAACATTATGACATATAACTCTTTATAACTCCATACTCCTCAAAAATAGACATTTTTACCCAAGAAAGGTTTAATAATTGATACATAGTATTAATACGGTCATAGACTGTGACATATGACAGCTTGTAAAATTTCAGTTAGTCTCTCGTTGAACTGGATCAAATATGAAATGATTTTTACCGTATCTCTGAATAAATGTTTGCAACATAAATTTTACAGGCTGCCAGGTGCCACCTTTTATCATTGTATAATACCATATTTCAATTTATTAAACATTTCTTGGATAATAAAATGTCTATTTATGAGATACGAGGGAGCCTTTAAGAGGATTGGATCCACTTTCAGTGGAGGCAACTATGTCAGTGCGGTTTTGCTCCCATCTAAAACGGGTATACTCTAAACGGTAAGAAATTGATCCCAAGGAGAAACACTCTTTCTGTGTAGGATATTTCTGTTTAGAGGATCCATGGTGTGCAGGAAGCAAACAAGACACCATTAAAGGTCCACCAATCTTGTACAAAATAAATACAGCTCTACCAAATATAATAATCCCTTTTAACAAAATGGAATGAATCGACTACGAAATCGAAACAACAACAAAAAAAAAAAAAAAAAAAAAAAATAAAAAATAAACACTACTAGGAGTACCACGGTGAGACGGTGAGTCAAAACATATACTAGAAAGATCACACACACACACACACACACACACACACACACACAAACACAAACACACACACACACACACACACACACATATATATATATATATATATAATATATATATATATATATATATATATATATATATATATATATATATATATATATATATATATATATATATATATATATATATATATATATATATATATATATATATATTCTATCGTGGATTACTTTATATGTGAGCTTAACGATACCTAATTTAGTGCCACAGAGGCCTTTCTGTTATTCAAACTTCATCAGTGTGGCTAAACCCCAAAAGTTTGGAAATAAAACGTATGATGCGCATGTCTTGGCAAGCAGCAAGACATACAGAAAGTAAAATAAGCCTAAAAAGTGAATTCCGATTCCGCTAAGATACATGTCATTTTGACAAGTCAGTCTTAGTTTTAGAAAATTTTTGAATTTGTACTATAATAAAGATTTTGGTATAAAAATAGTTACTTAATTCAGTACTTAAGTACTGACGTTAACTCCGCAATATCAACATATTTTATTTTTGTTTGTTTGTTTGTGTTGAGGTTTTACGGCCCAGTCAACCCAATGGGGTCATGTCGAGCGCGGTCAGTTTACCTAACCACACGTTTACTGGGCAGGCTTAGTCTTCTAAACGGTTAACCAGTATTGTGCACAATCTTTCGCCAGAAACTGACAACTTCAATCAGCGGAAGGGAGAGAATGACCGTAGAAAATATTTCATGATCAATCTCCACGAAAGAATGTGCCGACCTCGGCGGGGGTTGAACCCACGACCTCCTGCCGGCAACATATTTTATACATTCTGGACTTGAATTCTGAATTCAGGGACTTTCAAATTGTGGGATCAGAAACTGTAATTCAAAGGATTTGTTTATATATTCTTGTGATATATTTGTGAGGGACTTTGCGACATAAACTTCAAAGGTACCGTTTACTAACTTTCTTTTGTTTTGAATCTTGTCTTTTTTTTTGTGAATAAATATTGCTAATAATTTAAAGCTTGTTGCTGGTTTCACTTTCATTTCTTTCTCGTTACGCCTGGCTCGTAACAAATGGAAACTAGAGATACAGTTTCTACAAGACAATTAGCATTATGGGAACTCTCACAGAAAACAGACAAAGAAAGCGAACATGAAAAATGCATTACCTGGAAAAGAAGGCGTTGCGGCAGTGGAAGATATCAGTTTAGACAGAATTTACTCCCTTAAATGTGTATCTATAATGGGAGGAGGAGAGAGGTAGAATGTCTGCAACAGAGTACTTGAAGAAAATATAGGTATTTTTATTAAAGTAAATTGTACGGCATGGCATAATGTTTTAAATTATTGATATTACGCAATTTCTGTGTTTATATTTATTTATGCGGACATATTAAATCTTAACATAAATAGAATCCATAAAATTGAAGATTTTGTAAAGAGATAAGGGGAAGAACATATATGAAATATGAGCCTTTATTTAATAAAGAACATGTATGTGTGATATTGCATGTTTCGCATTAAATGAGCCTCTTGATCTAATTGAAGAAACTTGCAATCGAGAGTCTTCCTTTTACTTAGCTTTCACTGAAAATCATTTGCGTTTTACTTTGGAAATTAAAACTAGAGCAAGTCGATGGCGTGCCATCGCATATCCCCGCGCCAGCGCCATCGCATATATCCCTGCACATCAAAGTTCCAAATGCATTCCTCCAGTCCTCATTCATAGGGCTTATACCTGTGACAGTGTCAAGGTTCTAGCTAAAAAAGCCTAAGAGAAGTTGGGTGACAATAAAACAAATAGGACCCAAAATCCTACTTTATGACTTCTAGTGAACCCCAGACATGCCTCGGGGCAAAACGGTTGCACCACTGTATTCTACTCTTCATTACATTTGATTAGAAATGCGTTATAATTATGTTTGAACAAAATGGATTTTGACCTTCGTGGCCACACCCCTTGGCCCTGGCCCCTGGAGTCACATCAAAATTCCGAATGGGTTCCTCCAGTCCTCATCCTTAGGATTATTACCTGTGAGTTTCAAGGTTCTAGCTAAAAAAAGCCTAAGAGGAGTTGGATGACATTAGAAAAAAAAAGGACCCACAATCTTACTTTTTGACCCCCTTTGACCCCGAGACATGCCACCAGGGTAAAAGTTTTGCACAATTGTATTCTACTTTTACTAACCTTCGATTTGATATGCAACATGACTATGTTTGTACAAAATGAATTTTGGACCCTTCGGGGCCATACCCCTGGCCCTGCCCCCAGGAGTTACATCAAATTCCGAATGCGTTCCTCCAATCCTCATCCATAGGGCTATTGCCTGTGACAGTTTCAAGGTTCTAGCTAAAAAATGCCTAAGAGGAGTTGGATGAAAAAAAAAGCCATAATCCTATCTGGTAACCTCTAGTGCCCCCCAGGCATGCCCCGGGGGCAAACATTTTGCACCACTATTTTCTACTCTTCATAACCTTCGATTTGATATGCAACATGACTATGTTTGTACAAAAGAAATTCGGGGCCACACCCACCCCTGGCCCTCACCCTGCCCCAAGAAGTCACGTCAAAATTCCGAATGTGTTCCTCTAGTCCTCAGCCATAGGGCTATCATCTGTGAAAGTTTCGAGAATCTAGCTTAAACGGTCTAAAAGCAATGGTGTGACATTACAGACGGTAGGTCTTATCCTGCGCTGGCTTATTACTATTTTTTTCTCTGTTGGTCCGCCGGTACATTAGAGAACTTAAAACTGCAACAGGATTAACAGGTATGGTTTGATATCCATAAAACAAGACCCCATGGTTATAAAATTTTCTTTTTCATGCTGAACACAGCTGAGCATATATATTTTCCTGCCAATAATTCCCAAATTACTAACAGTCGCAAATTCCTTCTTGCTAAATATAGCTGAGCATTAAATTCTCACTGCTAATAAGTATGACAAGAGTTGTCTGAAGACAACGCAGCTCGCCGGGAAGGGCTGATCGTAGAAGAAAACAATTTTTTAAACAGAAAAGATTAAATGCAAAACTAAAACATAGCTGTAGATGACAGAGTATGACCTGACTTTGATGTCGGAATAATGTCAAACTGAGGGATTGGGTATATGAAACATTGAAACATCTTCCCTTAGGTTTGTGACAAAATATGAAAGCTATATCTTACATGCTGAATCCCTTAGGTTGGTGTGGACGAAATATGAAAGCTATATCTCACATATTTCAGCAGTCATGTACACTTTTCAAAATTTTAACACAGCTGTAAATGACAAAGTATGACCTGACCTTGACTTAGGCAAGAAGGTCAAACTGAGGAAGAGGTGTGTACTATTGAAAGGGCTTACCCTAAGGTAGGTGTGGGCTAAATGTTAAAGCGACCTCTTGAATACTTCAGCAGT
The DNA here is from genome assembly GCA_964016985.1 of Anodontia alba. Classification (NCBI taxonomy): domain Eukaryota; kingdom Metazoa; phylum Mollusca; class Bivalvia; order Lucinida; family Lucinidae; genus Anodontia; species Anodontia alba. The sequence continues at coordinate 36,014,535 of OZ024830.1, forward strand.
TACGAACACTTTTCAAAACTTAAACGCATAACTCAAAGATGGGTTTAAATGACAAAGTATGACCTGACCTTGACCTAGGCAGAAGGTCAAACTGAGGAAATGGTGTGTGCTATTAAAAGTTCCTACCCTATGGCTGGTGGGGGCCAAATATTAAAGCTCTATCATGAATACTTCAGCAGTTATGTACACTGTTCAAAACTTAAATGCAAAATTTAAACATGGGTGTAAATGACAAAGTAAGAACTGACCTTGACATTCATTTAGGGTCTAACCTGGGGATGGTGGTGTATGCTGTTGAAAGGTCTTACCCAAAGGTAGGTTTAGGCCAAATATGAAAGCAGTACCTTAAACAGTTAAAAAACCATGCACACCTTTAAAAACAAACATTGTGCTAACGCGGATGCGGACCCTGACATGGACGCCGACGCGGACGCCGACAGACGCCAATGCGAACGACTGGGTAACAAAATAATAATGTCAACTCTTTGATGGCATTTTCATAATCATCAACAACCAGAATCTCATGCTCAGTTAAGGTGAACATGAAAACATGTTTATAACCTCGAGATTACCCCTTACGGTTTTACAAACTGTTGAACGGTTCAACATGGTACCTCTGTTGCAATTTATCTTCGTTTGTCTGTTCACTGTTCGTTTGTATTGTCATTTTATGTGACTAAACCCTTATCTGTTGCCGTTAGGAAAGTAAAATAAGTGAACTCAGGAACTGATACAATCAGATCTACATCAAGTCCCGAACACCAAAGGCAAAGACAGACAAATAAAATTAAACAGTCACAAAAAGGAACAGTCTGATCAGAGACTTTGCTGTGCGCTCAGTGAGCAGATAAGGATTCAAGCTTTCTTATGTTGACAGCAAAGACTCTGATCAGTCTGGGGGCAGCCCAGGCTGATATAAGGTCTTTGCTGGGCGCACATGTCATTTTGTTGGTTTTGTCATGAGGTGGCTCATATGTATGTTTAATCAGTTGATAGGCCTTCTGATATTGATGGTAGAGTTCATTGATTGTATTCCGTAGTTTGATGGATTATTGTATTGATGCAAATTAGCTATACATCGTTGTATCACTTTATTTAGTGGTTTATCACGTTTCATTATAAGAGATGTGACTCTTAACGTACTGGATAACTTTTTCAGCAGCTGTCATTTTTAAATATTTTTCTTATTTTTTCAAGAAACAGGGTTTGACACCTCATAACAATTATCTCCCAAGGAGACAATATGCATGATTTGTCAAACCTTGTTTACTGGAAAATATAAGAAAAAATATAATAATAAATTTGTCGTCTGCTGAATCTGCCTAGATTGTTTAAAGTTAATAAAGGCAATCTGCTTCATGTTAATCAGTCGTTAAGTGGTAAAACACAACTTAGTTACCGCGGCAAAACAGGACGAGTTAATCTAATTTTATGAACGAAACAGAATTTATTCAATCTGTCTCGTATCGGAAATGCTAAGTATTTTGTATTCTATAGAATATACTGTCATCATCAGCAAAATTAGTTTTCAAACATAACAGCATGACACATATATGACTGGGAGACAGATTTAAATCGGGAACAATAGAATAAGACTAAGCTGAATTTTCTAGAGATCTTTTGGCATTTCCTGGGTAACTTCATATATTTATATTTGTATTTATATATATTGTAACGAGCCAGGCGTAACGAGAAAGAAATGAAAGTGAAACCAACAAATGCTTTAAATTATTAACAATATTTATTTACAAAAAATCAGACAAGATTCAAAACAAAAGAATGCAACGGTACCTTTCAAGGTTTTAGTTCACTTAGTCCCTCAGAAATAATCCACAACAATTTATAAAACAAATCCTTTGAATAACAGTTTCTGATCCCACAATTTGAAAGTCCCTGAATTCAGAATGTGTTTTAAGAATGAAGAAAATATTAAAGTAATCCAGTATAGAATAATTTCCGATGAAAGTATACATACATGCCCATATGAATTTTTTTTTCTCCTTATATAATATCAAAGAACAGTCTAGAAAAATAATTTACTAGAGGCATTACCCATTTTCCAGTTTTAGTCAGTGACATCCTAAATGTTCTATGACATACTAAAAAATCAAGAACATTCTAAATGTTCTATGACATACCAGAAATAAATCAGTCCAGAATAAAGAACAAAAACAACTTGTTATTTTAGACATGTTTTTCCCAGAAAGTTCTATTTATACATAGAAACTTGTAGTAAACATGAAAATAATCATACTTAAATAATCAACACCCTATCTGTAACACGTCCCCTCTTCAAGGAAAAGAAATATGTAATAAAGCTTTCTTTTGCCACAGAATTATCATAAAATAAAATACTGATAAAGGCAATTATTATCTTATGTACAGCAAGTTACAGGAAATCACAGTTCAAGACATCATGCTCTAGACAAGGCATCAGGAATAATATTATTTTTTCTCTGATATGCCTGATGTCAAGATTGTATTTCTGCAACAACAGGCTCCATATAAGTAACCTCTGATTCTTGTTTTTTATCTTATAGATGAAAGTCAGCGGATTGTGACCGCTGAACACAACAATAGATGAGGATAAAGACTTTAGATAAACTTCAAAATGTTGAAGAGCAAGAATGAGGGACAAACATTCTTTCTCTACTGTAGAATAATTCTTTTTATGTTTGTTATACTTTTTGGAAAAGTAACAAATTGGATGATTCACACCGTTGTCATCCTCTTGCATCAATACACCGCCTGCACCAACATCACTCGCATCTACGGCTAGCTTAAATTCTTTATCAAACTTTTGTGCCAAGTGAACTGGCTCAGTATGGCTTTCAGTTATCAAAGGCATTCTGACAATCACTTGTCTACTTAAATCTCCTTTTTTCACTCAGTAAATCAGTCAGTGGCTTAGCAATGACAGTAAAATTATTACAGAATTTTCTGTAATAACCGGCCATACCAAGAAACATCATCAGTTGTCTTTTGCATGTGGGCACCGGGAAATCTGAAATACCTTCAACTTTAGCTTTTATAGGTTTAACCTGATCTTGGCCCACAGTATGTCCTAGAAATGTTACAATTGCATAATTGCATAATATAATTGACATAATTCACTTTTAGAAAAGTTTATTGTCAATTTTGCTTCACTGAGTTTGTCGAAGAACGCTTTGATAGTCCCTAGATGGTGATTCCACTCATCATTGTATATGATGGCATCATGTAAGCCTCGCAATGCTCGAAATATAAGTAATGGATGACTGAAGAAGATCGAATTTAGTTATATTTTGAATTTCTAATTTTGTCAATACAGTCATCCATTCTAGGGATGGGAAAAGTGTCCGTTTTACTCAAATTATTGACTTTCCTGTTATCGGTGCACATCCTATATGTTCCATCAGGTTTTGGAACAAGTATGCAAGGTGAATCCCATTCACTTTAGTTTGGTTCACTTGGGGAAGAGAGAGTTAATCTTAGTGCTTTTCGTACGTTTGTTCGGTTTGTGCTTGTTTAGATTTGTCGGTTTCCTCTTCCTTTTGGGGTCTGGGAAGGGCTGCGGTTTGTGATTGTGCCACTCCCTGGACTTTTCTCTTACCTTTTTTTTTTCAATGGAATCATTGTCCAGAAAATACTGAATTAACTCTAAGATATTTTTGCTTTGTTGGGTTCATTTTATATTGATGTTATTATGCGGCAGACTGCATGCCTAGTAGTCAACCCAATCATTGTTATTGGATATGCTTCACTCTTTAATTGCACGACGGCGATTCGGGCCTCAGACTCAATGACGGCCTTTTCGTAAAACTTTAACCAGTGAGTTGGGGCTTGACGATATCTCTTTGGCTTGGCCCGCCGTGGTTCTACTATATAGTTTTATTTACTCTGGCATACAGTAGAGTTAGCGATGAGTACTCGTCTTTGTTTATTATAGTGATTAATTTGATTTTTATGTTTTTGTTTCGATGCATTGACTGAGTTGGGAGCCGTTGTGCGAACCGAATGTTTATGTATTTCTTTATTAAGAGTAGCATCGGGACCCAGGGTGATGTTGGCTAACTGCAAAGGTTTTTTAAATCCCCGGTGGGTTAATCTACTGACCATTTAAAGGTAGTGGTCCCGGCATTAGTCTTACTCTTGTTGCTTTGTGGTTTATTCGAGGCGATTTTTTCTATGTCTAACCTTGTGCTATTTTATTTTGTTCTTGTGTTTTCAGTCCTTTTAGCATTGCAATTACCTCGCTTAGAGAAGAGAGAGCTAATCTTTATGCTTTTCATACGTTTGTACGATTTGCGCTGGTTTGGTTTTGTCTGTTTTCTCTTCCTCTTGCTGTCTGGGAAGGGCTGAGTTTGTGATTGTGGCACTCCCTGGACTTTTCTCTTACCTTTTTATACAGGTTGTGAATCTTCAACATTCATATGATAATAGATTATGTCAGTCCTTGTAGGAATGTCCGGAAATAAATGTTCATATTCATGAATTAACTGTTTCAGTTCCTTTCTTTGGACTGAATCTAGGTGTGAAAGTTTCTTATCGAGAGCCTTTAGAATGTCAGAATTCTGGAGTTTCGATGAAGTAGGATCAGATCTGATCAAATCCATGTCTTCAGAACCCATTTCATTTTTTTCTGAGGACAGACCTAATAACACTAATTGGTGTAACAGAAGAGCTATTCCTATCTATGTATTGTTTAAGCATGTTAACATGACATAACTGTTTTTGTTTGCGTCTCCCAGGAGTGTTAACAATATAATTTACATCACTAATCTTTTTATCTACAGTGTTAGGGCCGTAATATCTGGCTTGAGGTCTGGGATGGGCTGCGGTTTGTGATTGTGGCACTCCCTGGACCTTTCTCTTACCTTTTTTTGCAATGGTTTTCCAGAAATAGGCAAAAGAGCAAGAACCCTTTCTCCAGGCATGACTTTTCTCTCTTATGTATTTTCGTCATACCAACGTTTCATTTTCCTTTGTGCTGACTTAAGTCTTTAAACTTGGTCCGAGCAGCAGACTCACAAGCTTTTTGAAGTCGGCCTTTAATATCGGATATATACTGAAGTGAGTTCAAAAGAACTTTCGTCATTTGAGAGAAATTTCTCTTTCAAAAGTTTCAAAGGTCCACGCACATACCAGCTCAAATGGACTGAAACCAAGAGATTCCTGAACAAATTCACTAACAGCGAACAACAGCAAATGAATGCCTTCATTCCAATCTTTTTCAGTGTCATAGCAGTATGATCTGATCATATTTTTCAGTGTTTCATGAATTCTTTCAAGGACACCTTAACTTTCAGGATGGTAAGGTGACGATTTATACTGAGTAATGCCCAACTCATAGATGACCTGTTGGAAAATTCCAGATATGAAATTTGAGCCCTGTTCCGACTGAACAGACTGTGGGAGGCCTACAAATGTGAAAAGCTTTACCAAAGCCTTAACAATATTCTTTGTTTTAATATTCCTAAGTGGAATGGTTTCTGGGAAACGTTTGAAAGCACACATTATTGTGAGAAGATACTCATAGCCTGATTTGGTTTGGGTCAAGGGACCAACACAGTCACTAATAATTCTGCTAAAAGGTTCATCAAAAGCAGGTATGAGTTCTAAATGAGCTTTGAGTATTGTCTGATTGAGTTTTCCTACAATCTGACAAGTATGGCAAGATTTGCAAAACTGAGAAACATCAAATTTTAACCCTGGCCAGTAAAAATGGTTAAGAATTTTGTGATAGGTCTTTTTTTATATCTAAATGATCTGACATAGGAGTCCCACGGGCCAAGTTCAAAAAATCAGGGCGATAAACCCTTTGAACCACTATTCGGTGGTTAACAGTCCACCCATCATCTGCTGACTTCAGCAGAACGCCACTTTCTCATTAAAATGAATTGCCATTTTTGATAAAGAAACGGACTGGGACTTGATCTATTCATTTCTCGTCAAAAGCCCTTTCAAGTAAAGGCAAAATTTCAGGATCATTATGCTGTTCCTTGCAAAGATGTGACTGACACCAAGTCATGACCTTGACCTTGTTCATTTAGCATTAAAGAGTAATGACTGGACTCTGACTTGTCACTTAAGTCTGTCTGCTTGCACTGGATGAAAGAGAATTTGTTATCACATGTTTAAAAGACTGACCCAAAAAGGTATCAGTTAGATCAATGTCCCCATCAATCTGTTTTACTTTCTTTGCCATGGTCCTTGTAACGGCACACGATGGGTAAAGCTCAGAGATTTCCTGTTCAATAGGATCAAGTGGCTGATCTATTCGAGGTATGAAAATCAAAATGAGTCTACCATAACCTTGTCTCCCGCTAAGTCATTGCCTAACAGTAAGTGCACACCTTTAAAAGGTAAAGAAGGTCGAATACCGACAGCCACTGAACCAGTAACCAAGTCTGAGGATAAATAAATGTTATGAAGAGGAACATTAACAAATCCACACTCTACACCCTGAATAAGGACACTAGTCCCAGAAGAAGTCTACTCAGAAAAAGGCAGAGTATCTGCTAAAATACGAGATCGAGAAGCTCCAGTATCTCGTAAAATTTTAATTGGGTAGACTGGGCATAGTCACTATTTAGTGACACAAAACCATCTGATAGGAATGATTCATAAATTTCAAAAACAGAATCAGTCTCAGACCTTTCGGTCTGGGTAGAATCTTCCTGTTTAACACATGACTGGGGTTTTGAGGATAAATAAATGACTGTATAGAGGTAAGGTCTGTAGGTTTAAACCCCTCTTGTTTTTCTTTCTTTCTTTTTAATGTAAGCACTCAGAAATACTATGAACTGTCGTTTTGCAATAATTGCAAACTGGTTGAGATAAGAGAGTTTGATACTTGTTTTCACCAGAAAGTTTGGGTTTCGGAGAAAATATTCGGTTATAGCTGCCAGATGGTGTACTAGGACTAGGTTTTGATCCTGATTGTGGAAAAAAGGCCTTCTAGAAGGATTTGACTTATTAATTAAGGAAACTATGTGTTAAAGCATAATCGTCTGCAAGTCGAGCTGCAGCTTCCAAAGTTTCAACTTGTTTCTTATCTAAAAATGATTAATGTCTGAATTTATTCACCTTTTGAGCTATTCTACAAGCATAAGCTTCCTACGTTTTTCATGATCAGAGCCAATTTTCTTCGAAGAGCGTCACCTGTCAAATAAATGTCCTTTAGTTCTAGCAAATTCTACATGGGTCTCCCATTTTCTTTCTTACAGTTCCTAAATGTTTGCCGATAAACCTCAGGGACCAGCTCATGAGCCTTAAAAATTAATTCATTTACAGTATCATAACTGGAGCTCTGCTGAGTATACATTTCTCGAGCTTTTCCAATTATAACACGTTGCAAAAGCAAAGTCCAATGTTCCTTTGGTCATTTTAAATTTTCTGTTTTTTTTTTTGTTTTTTTTTGTTTTTTTTTCAAAATGAAGAAAATACTTGTCAACTTCTGTTTTCCTGAAATGGAGGAAGTAATCTGATGTGTTTAGTAAGATCTAAATGAATGCCTAAAGGTTGCGATTTTACCGTCTTGGCGGAGTTTGTACAAGGTCTCCTCCAGGATATATTAGGGTACTAACTGTGCATCGTTACTTGCCGACTTGTTTTTTATACTCGTATGAGGCGGAGTTTGTACAAAGTCATCTTGAAATTGAAGTCATCCCGTTTGTCGTAAAGCCTAGTAGCAAGCTTTCCATTGTCAATGTAGAGATAACAATCCAAGTATGAGGAGGAGGCTGCAGTCCCCGTTGTATATATATTAAAGTCAATACTTGTTCTTTATTTTTCTATTTATTTTTTAAGCTGAAACTTGTTTTAGCTCTCAAGAAAATATTCGATCCCGGACGAGCCCCAAATTTCTGTTATGAGCCAGGCGTAATGAGAAAGAAATGAAAATGAAACCAGTAAAAAGCATTCAATTATTAACAATATTTATTCACAAAAAAAAAACATAAATGAAATAAAATAAAAACAAATGATAAGACAAGATTCAAAACAAAAGAATGTAAGTAAACAATACCTTTGAAGTTTATGTCACAATGTCCCTCAGAAATAATTCACAAGAATATATAAAACAAATCATTTGAAAAACAGTTTCAGATCCCACAATTTGAAAGTCTCTGAATTCAGAAGTAAAGTCCAGAATGATAAATATAAAGTAATCAAGTATAGAATAATTTCCGATAAAATTATACAAAGATGCCCATATGATTTTTTCTCTTTATAAAATATCTAAGAACATTCTAGAAAAAGAATTTATTAAAGGCATTACTCATTTTTCAGGTTTAGTCAAGAACATGCTAAATGTTCTATGACATACCAAAAATAAAAGCACCGCAAGCATAATACCCCGCCATAGCAATTATTTGACATAAAATTTTAACTGTTTAACTTCTTAAGCGGTACCGTTATCATCAAGTTTTACACCGTTATTCTGAGTTATTCTGTCCAAATATAACGTTGGTTTGGACATAATTATGTAAAACGGTCTGTCCGTGCCTGGATTTTATTGCGACATGCGGTAAATTCAGAAAAAGTGTTGGAAAAACTGCAATTTAAAAAGATTGCAACTTGCTACAAAATATAGGTTGCAACATGTATATGAGTAGTGCGCGGCAAACTGCCTGCATTGGTGTTAGCTCAATTATTGTTTGATAGCTTTGCTTGTCTTTTTAATTGCACGACGGTCGGTCGGTCCTTAGACTAAATGACAGCCCAGCTCCAATCTGTTGCAAATGGTCTGTGCCTGACTATCAAAGTCTGTGGTGGGGCTCATCATGGTCCTGTTTGTGGATTTTCTTGTGTTCTGGTTTCAGATTGCCATTGAGCCCTTTGCTTTGTTTCATCAAAATGTTACGTATTGCATGTGATTTGCTATGATCTTCTACAGCTGATGTAGATGACCAGCTTGCCGATCAAACATAAATTGTAAATATGTATATTTGTAACCCCCACTCAACTTCCCTACTGGTTTATACTGTAATCAGTTTCAAGGCGGATATCCTGAAGCTGATCATTTTTGTTGTAATTCTGGCATTACGGCTGCTCATTTGCTTACTGTTTTATGCTGTGGTGCTTGCATTATGATCATCTTCTTTTGTTTTTGTTTTAGTGTTTCCTTGTTTTCTTCTTTTTCTTCCTTTTTAGCTTAAATGTTACTAGATTATCATATATATGCAGCTTCACAATACAATTTATACGTATAACTATTCCTTAAACATATCTTATTTCCATTTCCATAAGTGACAAGGGAAGCCATTTCCTTTCCGAACGGTTCCTTGCGTTTCATCCCGTGGCGTTTATACTGAATATTTTGTTGATTTTTTAAATGTTTCGAAGGCTCATGTCAGATACCAACTAAGCACATCTTATTTTTTCTTTTCTGATATGAAATAAGGTGCTAATGTCATATGCCAACACCGAAAGTTCAAATTAGCTATTAACTCAGCACCGTCTTTTGCCTCTCTTTTCTGATATGAGACATAATGCAAAGACATGGTGCTTATGTGATATATGAACCGCGAAAATCAACACCGTCTTATCAGGACATTTCTGTTCTGGCATAAGATACAGTGCAACGTAATAATCCCTATGCACATGCGCGAAAGGACCATTTCGTTGTATGGTGCCTTATTTTGTGTGTGTATGTTTGTGGGTTGGTGTGTGTGTGAGGGGGAGAGGGTGGGGTGCGTGTGTGTATGTGTTCTCCCATTACAAATGTCAAAGCAAAAACTAAAACATTCATCATGTTTATAGCATGTCTTGTATGATTTCCTCAAAGTACGGAATAATGTTGTACTTTAGATGAGTATGAAGTAAGCGTACAATGTTTTTATTTTGTTTGTTTAATACATACGTCTGTGAGTTATCCAAATTATCTGTCTGTTCGCAGGAATACTGCCAATTTCTGTCCAAAGGCATTAATCATGAGGTGTGTGCTCTTAAAATAATTCATTCAGACATTTAGAATTTGATTTAACCGAACACGACATGCATTTTAAATTGTAGTAGGGACAGACACATCAGTCACTTTTGAATTTTCAGTAAATTTTATTTACATGTTTTAACATGTCATATTTCTGACACAAAAAACGATGAAAACAAAAACAGAAAAGAAAAAAAAAGGTCCTTATGGCATATACTCAGAACAGCTAGCAACTCAGCATGGTCTTAGAAGGGCTTGCTGTATCCCCCGATATATTCTTCACTATTCGTTGAATATGTAAATGGCCTACAAATGCCCTGATCAAACAACGGAAATTAACAGGCTAACTCATTACGAAAACACGCCTATTCAAATATATTGAAAATTTTACCACAAAAAATGAAAATTTTCAGATAAAATTTTTTGATATTTTTCATATTTCTCCTCAAACCATAGATTGTGTCGCCGAGGCGGTCCTAACGAGTACCCACAATCTATGTTTTGAGCAGAAATAAGAAAAATAATGTATACCCCTGTAAACCCCAGTTTTACTATATGATGTATAGAAGTATAGAAGTACAGAAGTATAGATGTATAGATGTATAGAAGTATAGATGTATAGATGTATAGAAGATGTTTTGAGCAGAAATAGATGTTTTGAGCAGAAATAAGAAAAATAATGTATACCCCTGTAAACCCCAGTTTTACTATATGATGTATAGAAGTATAGATGTATAGATGTATAGAAGTATAGAAGTATAGATGTATAGATGTATAGAAGTATAGATGTATCGTGGTGTATAGAAGTGGTTCATGTCAAAGGGAGATACTTTTCTTTTGCGTCTTGTAACTGCAGATAAGACCTGGGCCCATTACTGTGAGGTTGAAATAAAACAGAGTCGTGAGTTAATAAAATCCCCTTCAGTAGATTTCCTGAAGCCCAGGAAGTTTATGACGCAATTCACGACCACCATGATGATTGCCAATGTAGTTTGAGTTGCCAAAGGAGTCATTCTATTGGACGTTTTACCCAAAGGTAGTATAAAAACCGACTATGCAACTTACTTGAATCTAAACACTGACAGCAGTGGTGGGACGACTGTTGCTGAGTGCAGGCTGGGAAAATGGTCCTGAACGTGGACTTAAGACTGTTTCATTTAACCCTTATCTTCTTGTTCCTGTAATTTAAGCAAACTTTGCGCTCTGGGTCTGTACTGTTTGTCAAAGTGTCAGTCCAGATTTTACAGATAACCCTCCTTACACTGCATCCTGACGTCACAGCGACAAGAATAGCGCGGCTATAAATAACCGATACCTGTTTTTCGTACAAACCGCGCGGTTTGATTGCATTGGTCAATGATAATCACGTGGACAATAACCTTAAGGAAATTTTGGTGTATGTATAATTTGGCTTGATTGTAAACAATCGACCTAAACATTGAGAATCGCAACCCGTCAGCAATGGTGTGGTAAATTGTCTAAAGGATTTCTTCAGCACGACAATGCAAAATAATTGGAAGGTTCCCATCTATACAGAGCAACGGATATAAAATTATGTCACTACCCACCTATTCGCTTGATTTGGCTGGCACTTAGTGATTACGTTTAGTTCCCGGGCTTAGAAAAAAAAAGATATTCGTTGATGCCATTTCTCATCCAATGAAGAAGTCGTGGTCAACAACTTTTGAGTCATATCGCGCCGCTATCTGAATGTGGCAGAGAGCTCTTTACTTACTTTTAGAAAGCTGCCTCTCTAAAATATCAGGCCCCAGACACATATCATGATATTCTATCCAGTCATATTATACTGACACCGGACAGACCAAGTCTGATTCCTGGCTCTACTTTCTTAATGCTGAGCGACAAGCCATTACGAAAACACGCCTATTCAAATATATTGATAATTTTACAACCAAAAAAGGAAAATATTCAAATAAAAAATTCTGATATATTTCATATTTCTGCTCAAAACATAGATTATTCGTACTAAGAAAAATCATGTATACCCTTGTAAACCCACCCCAGTTTTAGTATATAATTTAACGGGGTCAAAATTTTATAGGTATGTTTTCGTGATGCGAAAGAACACTTAGTACCAATTTTTAACGTTTATGATATGACCCGGTCGAACCAACATCCGCTCGATTACAAAGCGGACGCCCTACCAATTAAAGACACTATGCCGGTATATCTCGAATGGAAGTAAGGTGGGCTGGTTACTTATTTACTCCCCCTCGTGAATTGTCCGTTTATAATCGACTTATATTATATATATATTACTTATAGTTAATTAAATGAGATCGTGGATAAAAACGACGCGTTCAGCTATTGAAACAATATCGACCGAACCCATTCTTCGCTTGCGAAATTCTTTGCAACCTTGTATTTTGACCGAAGCCCACAGTCCGCTCAAACAACGTGAATACACAGTTTGTATTGGGAGGTGTCATCTTAGTCTTTACAAATGGGAACTGTTGCATTTCGCTGAGCTCCCAGCTAGCATTCTTTATAAATCTATAGCGGGCCGTTATCGGCCCGTCAGCTACCCTGACGGGCCGATAACGGCCCGCTATATATTTATAAAAAATGCTTACTGGGCTGTATAATTTACTACATAGGAGAGCCTACAGAACAGTATAAGAGGATTGTTAATTAACAAGGCTTGTTAGTGACATTAATACCTTATCTATTGACTAAGTACCTGACACATGATGCACAAGGCAAGAAAAAGGGACCTTATGTCATATTCGTTTGATGAAGGCCTATAGTCTGATTCAGGGCCATTATTCACAAAAAAACAACATAGGTGTTGAGGCTGTTTTGCAAAACCTAATTGTTTTTCTATACTTATTTTATTATTATTATACTAACCAGGGCCCAGTTGTTCAAAACTAACGATGTCTTTAGTTAACGTATTGTTAAAACTTTGATCATCAAATACGGCGTATACATTAATATTTTTGCTGAAAAAAAATATGAGTAGCTTTTCACATTTTTTCAGCAAAACTACCTGTGAATTAGATATTGTACTTCCTAGAACAGTTAATATTTTGACCACTAATGAGCTCGTTAAGCTAACGATGCTTTGAACAACTGGGCCCAGATAAGTAATTGAATTTAGCTATAAGTAATTGAATACCCGTCACTGTTCACTTTTGACATCATTAGCGGTATGCTTATGTAATGTCATCCAAAACATATGTCGTCATAAAACGATAATATACTATGCAAACATAATTTGGTGATATTCTAACTGGCACCAGGATAGTTTGAAGAAATACAGTCAAATTCAAAATGCCATTTTTCCTTTGTTTATAAATAAATCTGTTATTGAGAACCATTTACATTTTGCACAAGAGTTTGGAATATCCATGGAAACATACAATCAATCCTCTTTATACCGACACTCGATCCAACGACAAAATTCGTTATAATGACAATTTTAATGTCACGAGACCTTCGCTCAAGAGGTGACGGTTAATGAGAACTTATGCAAAAACATTGCATAAAATCTTCAAGCAACATATATTTGGCTATTTGTAAGAATCGTCTCAGAGAGGCGATCCTAACAAGTATCAAAAACATATATTCTATGAGGAAATAAAAATAAAACAAAACCTTTTCTACCTATCAGTCTGTCCATTAAAGATTCTTTACAACAGAAATTCATTATAATGGCAACGTCAGTAATATAGGCTGGCACTATGGGGACTGCCAGCTTATACTACTAACCCAGTAAGCATTCTTTATAAACCTATAGCGGGCCGTTATCGGCCCGTCAGGGTAGCTGAAGGGCCGACAACGGCCCGCTATAGGTTAATAAAGAATGCTAGCTGGGAACGTCTTTGGGAACAAATGATGTCGTTGGAACGAGGGATCACTGTACATTTTGCACAAGAATATGAAATATCCTTGAAAATAAAACTAGACTATAGCTCAGTCTACGCAGGTCTTAATTGCCTTCTTGCATATTTAGTAAATACTACAGAGACAATATTGATGGGTAGAGGGGGCTGATTTGACAGCATTGACGCGCCATTGATTTGAGAGTTCGATGTTTGTCCTTGCATATACTATACGCAACCTTTTATTACGTTTATAAAATACGCTTCTGTTTGCACGTATTGTCCGAGGCATTATTGTCTGATGCAACAAACTTTTATTAGTTATGAGATCCTTAATTAGAATTGACACATTTCACACAAGTCAGCATTATATACTTACCGAACAGTTAAGTTTTTAGTATAATCCGAAAAGCAAGATCTGTTGAGCCTAGATTTTTCCAGATTCATAATAAATCCTCTAAAGGAGACTGGGTGCATTTGATGGATTAAACGCCACTTTGTTGATGTTGTTGTTGTTGTTATTATTATTATGGTGATTTCTTGTTTGTTTTCTGCACACAAAACCATTTCTGAAAAGTGTCTACGTTTGAAGGGAAAGCATTTGGAGTAAATGCTTCCCTTTCAGAGTTGATTTCTACAATTTTGAAGGGGTTAAGTCTCATGAAAGCTTATTTATTTTCCTTAAACCAGAATTGTTAACGTTGACGTCAAGGCGACAGCTTACGTCATGTTTCCGCGTCTTTAAACTGCATTAGACTGACAGTGTCATTTTTGAGTAAATACGAAAAATTGCAGTTGAATCTCGTTATCTCGACCTCGCTTATCTCGAATAACCGCTTATCTCGAACTGGTCTCTGCTTAAACATGAAAATCTAAAAGCAAGTAACAAAATATTGTGGAAAAAGGACAAACTGCTTGTAAGGAGCAATTTCTCCTCTTTTCCACAATATTGTCGATATATCTCTAACTACAGGAGCCAAGATACACATACATTTGTTAAATATCGACTTATTATTTCTTCAATCCTGCTTAACTGATAGTATTTCAGAGAGTCCCCTGGAATTCGAAATTACGAGAGTCAACTGTATTGAACCCTTTAAGCGCCATTCCGAAGTAGTAGACAATAGCACAGTTTATTTAGTAGATTAGCAGTGCTTACTGGGTGCTTTTGTATGTTGGTCAAGATTCTTATTGTCCGCCGATGTCAAGTTCTCCAAACTGGATTATCAATAATAAATCGATTAATATAGGGATCAAACATGGTTTTTCATGCATTAACATTCACCAGGTCCCGAGGGAGGTGTTGAAAACCGAGGCCGGAGGCCGCGGTTTTCAATACCTCCCTAGGGGTCTGGCGAGTGTTAATGCATGGAAAAAACCGTGTTCGATCGCTATTATTGCATAAAAACTAAAAACCTTTGCTACATGCGTTATTTCTTGAACTATTTTGTTTCGCCTTTTCACCGATGCCTCGCGAAAGCAATTTGCTCGTTCTAGGGCCGGGCAGTACATATCTCGTAACGTCAGCAAATCTGTGGCCCCGGTACGATCATATTGAAAGTTGCGTAGCCGTGCATTAACAGCGCGTGAATTGCCTTGTTAATACACGGCTTTTCACCGGTTAATGCACGGCTGTCAATAACGTGCGACACTGCTTTTTATGCAATATTATTTATCAACTTCTCCATACGGGCCATGTAAGCAGGGTGTTCGTTGCCTGTTTTCAGAATTAACACACCAATGGAGCGTTTTCGAATATTTCATTGGCGAATTCTATATGTTCCATTTCTAATGAACGCAGTTGTGTAAAGGACCTCTTCCTGCATAGTTTTCATTTCTGATGACCATTCTAAAGGTACGTAAATATGGAGATACGAAAGAAAAGGACCGGTCCCAATGCCATACCCAGGCACCGGATTAGGGTTGAATGACATTAAACAGCTACAAAACTTGCACTGCATCGAAAGCAGGACAAACAAACGAGGAGACACAACAACAGATAGTTCTCTGTTGCAATTTGTATCGATCTTTGCAATGGATCTGTTATGTTTTGTCACTGCGTTTCTCAGATTTTCTTTCGTAGTTCCTCAGGAAGTTTAGGATTTCATCTTGTGGATTTGACTAGGCAATTCATGTGTATTTTATTATTTATATTTATACTGAGAAATACTCGAATGGCAATGGCAAAGGTCAGACTGTGTATCCACGCTGTTTGTTGGTACAACATCCAATGACAAAGTATGTTTGTGTTGAGATTTTACGGCCCAGTCAAACCAGTGGGGTTATGTCAAGCGCGGTCAGTTTACCTAACCACACTTTTACTGGGCAGACTTAGTCCTCTAAGCGGTTGACCAGTATTGTGCACATTCTTTCGCCAGAAACTTACAACCTAGTCTCCGATTTTCGCTCTTTTATTTGTTGTTTGTTTCTACAGGCAACCTTTCTGATCTTTCTTTGAACATCACTGCAGCTGATGTGTAGTGTTTGTTCTTGGACTTTTAAAAATCGAATACCGCTTAACCCGGTTCCCGGTGGCGTATACATCCTCGCAAACTACATATCTCAATGTGAAAAGACAATAAAACCGTGTCTCCGATTTTCTTTCATGTGTTCTTTGATACAAAAGGCATCATTTTAGATTTTCAATTTACTTTACTGCAGCTGGTATTAAGTGCTGTGTGCGTCCATAAATCATCTCTCCATACTTCATCGTAGTGAAAATTATAATTTATTTCCTTTGGGATCATCGAGTCCGTTTCTGGTTACATTGAAAATCGAATACCGCTTAAGCTGGTGATGGAGGGGGCGGGGGGGGGGGGGGGGGGGGTAAGGGGAGAGGGTTGCGTATGCAGCCTCGCAAGCTACACAGCTCCATATGAAGGGCCTTAATTAAACCGAATCTCCAATTTTCATTCCTTTATGTATTCTTTGTTCCGTATATAGATAGAGTTTGTTTCGTATACAAAGGAGTTATTCCTCAAAAAAAAAACAATTGACGTTGGTGTCAACAAAATTCTTGCGAAAATGCTTTACCAGGGCAGCCACTTTATGTCACCTAACGTCACGTAAACAAGCTGAGGTCTATTTAAAAAAAGTACGTGGATCGGCCCCTTTCGATCATGTTTTCAAACAACATGTGTATGCATAGGTCAAATAATATTCTTCGAACGCACCCTGTGAACACTCATATAACATTGCGTATTCGCGCTGTTTGATCGGGGCAACACTACATGTGTGTTTGTTTATGTTGCGGTTTTACGGCCCAGTCTAGCCAGTTGGGTCCTGTCGAGCGCGGTCAATTTACCTAACCACACGTTTACTGGGCAGGCTTAGTCCTCTAAGCGGTTAACCAGTATTGTGCACATTCTCTTGCCAGAAACTGACAACTGCCCTTCTTGAATCAGCGGAAGGGAGAGAATGACCGTAGACAATATTTCATGATTAATCTCCACGAAAGAATGTTGCCGACCTCGTGGGGGTCGAACCCGCGACCTTCTGGACTCCATCCAATTGAGCCACCGAGGCCGGCGCAACGCTACATGTATACTTTATTTCTAATCAGTTTATGTAGAGAATATCTGATCTGAGTCTTTGCTGGGCGCACCGTCTGTTGGTATGTTTTCTCTCTTTGGGGCTCAGATATTAGTTCTATTGTGTTGTGTGATTTTGATTTACAGAATCTAAAAAGGCACACATTAAACAGACATTGCAGATGCATAGGATGTGTGCCTTGGTCAGTGGCTTTATTTTTGTTTTGCTGTGAACCGGCTCCTATTATTGTCTTGGTGATTGTATTACACTATTGTTTCAAGCAGTGTTGATTGAATTACATTGTTTTGTTTTGTAATAATTCACTGACTGAATCAGAAGAAGTTAAGAAATATTCCAGAAAAAAAAAAACATGCAAGTTTATACCAATGCTCCAGGTCACATGTTATAAATATATGCCATTTTGGCCTGCAGTTATCTAAACTCGACGGTGGTCAGCTGCTTCATGTCTTGGAGTCCAAAGTCATCAGTACTGTAATCCTCTTAGCTGCTATGTAAGTTTAACGTCAGAATATACGGCCTAGGAGTCAGTAAATATGTGTGGGTAGGGGGTTACAATATAGTTCCCCTGGTGCTGTATGCCTAGTGTAAAATCCTGGAATTGAAAAGACAAGTTACTACTTGGTCAAGTTTTAAATTTTACCCAGAGATTTCTCTACTCCAAACCAGAATTAAAAATACATTTGTGTAAGACTAGATCTATTCTATTCTGTTACAAAATTACTTTCAAATAAACGCAGGTTTTGTTATATAATTCGATTTACAGGCGGTCGGAGTAGCTTCTTAGGCGTGCTACTCCTGTAGAATTTATATTTTCAAAGGCGATGAATAAGACGTTGTGGACATTTAGACCTACCTGATAATTCTGCAATACCGATTTACGCCTAGGGATAGACATAAGCAGAGCAACTTTACTCAATAGTGACATCTCAAAATGACAATACTCCCTAGGGTTAACGGGTATAATAAATAATATTTTACAAAATACAAGAGAAAGAGACAGAAATACGCAGCTGCAATTTACCTATACAGGCCGTAGAGACAATTAATGCAAAACTGATACGCCAGGAACAGGAGCAGTGGAACTAGGCCTGCAGGAGTGGGTGGAGTCCTTGGCGTAGTAACCAAAATAAAATAAACAATAGAATTACGAGATTTTAATAATTCTATTAACCTTGCCAAACAAATGCCTAGTAGCGGACATAATCAAGGTACGTAGAAGTAATACATAAACATAGCTTAGCATGATAAGCAGGGAAGATAAATTGAAATAGACTCGCGACTCTAATCTGCAAACTCTGCATGGGTGGACCAAGGACGCTACAGTACATGCATTTTACCACTCGAGTGGCATTCATTGGTTAAGGAACCTCCATATGAGCCCAAAAATTATTATTATTATTGCTTATTGCAAGAAGCGTTACTTAAAAAAAGTAAATTTGCAAACTTTTGTCATGCCTTCATCAAAAGCTTTTGGCGTAACCACGCACATTAATGCACAATATTTTTTTTTTAACCATCGGTTTTCATAATCTCAAATATATTCATTTTCCCAATAGTACAAATGGCTGCAAATTATGTTAAAATCAACAGGGTAACTAGATTGACGGCAGCTCTTCACTTGCACTTTTTTTCTGAAATTTTCACAAGGTTATTAGGAAATATTAATAGTTAAATATCAATAGAGAAAAGTCAAAAAAAAAAAAAAAAAAAAAAAAAAAAATGTCTCAGATTAAAAAAAAAGAGTACAAAACATCACTTTACAATAAACATTGCATAGTTGTAAGACAATTAAATTTCACGGTAATTGTTTTAGAACAAAGCTAAAACACAGGAAAGACAAATAGTTTCTGATAAATTATAGTAAATCAGAACAAAATGTTTAAATTAAGAATAAAACTCCAGGAGAAAACGTCTTTCTAAAGGACGTCGAAAGTACAGTAGAGTGAAGATTTAGTCGCAGTTACATGGATTTAGTTACTACTACTAACCTTCTAATGCGGTGGTTCTATTGTTGTTTGTTATTTGTGGTGCTTTGTGCCTACTCACTGAGGTTTCGTCCTTTTCATGTTTTGTCCTGTTTGTTGTCTTGTTATTGTGTTTGGTGGTCCTTTCTGACATTGTGATTACCTTGTTGTGGGATGAGGGAACTGGCTGCTTTGCTTTTTGTTTGTTTGTAGTGTGTGTACTGTCCACTGTCCATCATGGTTTAATTATTCCTCCCCTTATCTGAGAGACTCATGTCTATAGAAGATATATCTGGCCCTGACAACCAGATCAGGTGATGATTTCTGTTAAAAAAGAACTTTGAACTAGTTTAGTAGTAGGGGTCCTGATGGGCGAAGTGCACTCTGTGTACACTTTAGAGGGATCACACCTGTTGAAGACATATGTAAACATTCCCGATATCATGTGTTAAATACTGTAAAACTCAATCTAAGTAAGGATGGTTTATGGTTAATTGCACTGGGTGATCGGGTGATGAGAACAAAGTGATGAAGATGGCGCGTGGTGGCGGGGGAGAGGTTGGGCTGGGGCTGCATATAGATGAGAACCTCGAAGACCTAAACCTAGAGTTATTGTTGTACAAGCAGACATAATGACCATGTTTCTATGAGAAGTGTACGATTTTTGTGGGATGCATTTTCGGATGACGTTTGACTTGGTTGTCTCGTGTGTATGGCAGAGTAGGATTCAACTCGACACTGAAAACCTGAGGTAAAATGTGTGTTGGAATGTATGGAAAATGTGTTGTGTATGACAATGGAGATATATACCTGACGTCGAAAACATGACACAGTGATTTAGTTTCAAGGGAGAATACCAGGTCTGATTATCATTATCTCAGGCACGGCAGTAGAGCTACTAGTGCACGTCATGGTGAGTTACTTTAATTTGTGATGACTTGGTGCCAGACTCATACCTTTATTATCAAACTAACAAGGCATCATCAATCCTTGCGTCCCACCATCCAGTTCACTGAATGTGAAGTGAGGTTAAACTTTATTTCTTATAGAATATTGTCTGTTTCTATCAAACCCCAACGGACATAGAGAACTAATCATTCTATTTGGCTTTGAGAAATGTTTACCCCGAGCTCTTATATGACTCAGATCAAACAGAGGTAAATCAGAAAAAGATTATTACTTCAATGGAATCACACGAGACCCACCAAGCGAAAATATACCTCTTAGTCATGTGCGGACAGAATCATTGGATATTATAGAAGGTTTCAATTGAATGTTAATGCCCAGATACGACTTTGCGCATGTGCAGGGTGATGTAAACCCACAAATTTTACGCATGTTCAAAGGCACTTTTTCGATTGACGAGGCCCTAATTCTGTACGTCTCCTATGGGAAATACCATATAAGATGTATCTCTTATTTATAAAAGAGAGCAATTAGTGCTGAAAACATACGCAGGATTATTTGCAAACCCCGCAAGGTACGATGCAATTATTGACATGATGATTGTCTATTATTTCACCAGTATTCTGCAGCTTTCTCATTTAGTTTAACGTTATTATATCCTTATGGCCTTACTGGCAAGATGGAGTGTCAAGAAGCAATTTTGACATCTTAGCTAGGGTCAAGTGTTGTCCTACTAGAAGTTTCCTTTTCTTCTATCGCCACACTGTTAGTGAGTTCTCAACTTTGTTGCTTCATACTTGAGCGATTTTATGCACATTTGCTATTAAAAAATATATCAATGTGCATTAAGCACACACTTGTAATTTAAACAGCATCAGTATTTTAGAATTGTGGTCACGCTGAAACAATATAAATGGAATGCTTTCAAGGGAGACAACTCTTTTAAATTTGTTTTGGTTTCCTTCTGAAAAGAGATATATTCTAAACGGAAACAATGTGCTCCCGTTAGAGTCATTACTTATGAGAAAGGGCTTTGTAGGCGGGAAAACGCAAACAGGAAATCACAAAAGTTATTCCTTGTTAAACATGGCGGACTTGTCTCCTTTGAACGTATTCCCCTTATATTGTTATATATGGCAATATATATTGCTTTATATAGAAGATGTATATCCAGTTCACTTAAACCCCATTCCTCCCAAGGTACACTAATTAATCACTGTCAAAGACATTCATTCTTTGTTACGCTATTTTTGATTCGTTGGTACTTGCATATAAACAGGTACTAGAGCATTTTGTACTTACATTTCTCACTTTCACTACTGCATATACCCTAAATATTGGAACATCAACTCAATATTCATCACGAAAACATGCCTATATAATTTTGACCCCCTTAAACCACACTTTTTTATAGTAAAACTGGGGTTTATAGGGTATACATTATTTTTCTTATTTCTGCTCAAAACATAGATTGTGGGTACTCATTAGAATCGCCTCGCCGAGGCGGTTCTAACGAGTACCCACAATCTTTTGAGCAGAAACATGAAAAATATCAGAATTTTTTATCGAAAAATTATCATTTTTTGGTGGTAAAATTTTCAGTATATTTGAATAGGCATGTTTTCGTAATGACTAGCTTCTTCTATGTGTCTATCACTGCTGAATCACCGACATCTAGTGTAAAACATTTTTCAGTCACAGAATCCTGCGTTGTTTTATCTGGGTCTTCACTGTTTGCCAAGGCCTGTCCGTCCCAGTACGTAGGGTAAAGGCAGTACCGCTCTATTTTCGATGCCATGGATTTTTTTTTTTTTTAGAATTTTAGTCTTTCCTATATGTTTCTTTTTTTCTTTTCATCTTTTGTCCAATATGAGTTCGCATGCTAATTAGCATACCATTTACATCAAGGATGCTATGCTACTTTTTTATGCTGTTGGCTTAACGTTCACTAGTGTATGTGAGTTGTTATTTATTGTAGATTTTGTATTCCATGTGATTGTCAATCGCCAATTTACAATGTAATTCATTTGAAATATGATATTGGCATGTTAATGTACAATGGATGGCAGATAACTCTGATCTCTAGCTATCTAGACTACACAAAATGGAGCTTATGTGCCTTAACGTCAAAAACGTACTTTGGACATGTACGCTCAGCGAAAATTAAGATCAGCCTGCGCATTCAGGCAGTTTGATCAGAATCTTCACTCAGCACATTCTGGATAGTCTCAAAGTTTATTCATGAGGATATTAAATTCTGATCAGTCTGCGAGGATACGCAGTCTGGTTTGAGTCTTCGTTGGGTGCACATGTCAGAAGGTGCATTTTCTCAATGCGCGCTCATGTGTGTACGTTGTTAGTGCTTTATCGCCTGTCATTTCAAGGAAATAAACGTATTTATTTGTACAATTGTTGTTAACACGTTTTATGGCATTGCTGAATACAGTGGTATTCAGGTTAGGTGTTGCGCACTTCACTTGTTTTAAATAGAATTGCGTTAACACACCAGTATTTGTTTAATGTACGTTTTTAGACTTTGCTTGAAGTTATTTGTTAGTAAAAATAGTTATTTTTCTTATTGACGGCTGACGGACGGACAAAGGAAAGGTCGTAATATTGAAGCATAGACTTCGCAAGGGAAAATTGACATACCTGCTATAACCGACAACCCAGAACTGCAGTAAAGGAACCGCCTTCGAACGGTCCGTTGAAACAAACAAAAAAAAAAAAAAAAACACGTCTCGAGTTTACACTAGTTTGCTTCATATAACCTGTCCTTAATGCTGATACAGCTCAAATCATAAATATACATTAAGTTTGCGTCGTAATGCAAATTGTATTTAAAAATGTCCGCTGATGCAGCTTCTTTGTTTGATGAGCTCTGGCACGTCTTGAAGCTTAAGGCAGTCTTCAATTGTCTACTTAGCGATGCACGGCTCTTTTCTTTATATATATTTTTGTAAATCATTGTGAGATGCGACTTGCAGTCATGCGCATGAGATTCCTACCAAATCACTATCACATATAGTGAGTTTGAATAAGAAAATTGGCCACCGGAAGTTCACCCATTTTCAAGATGACCGCCTGGCGTTTGGAAAGGCGAAACGTTTTTATTGGATTCTAGTTCATAGTATAGGTAGATCACTTGGTCCCCGTTCAAAGGCATTTCCATTTCCCCATGCCTTTACCGGGTTGTGATATGATTTCTGCTTTTGTTGGTAAAGGCGAAAAATCTGCATGACAGGTATCGAATGTCGACGAAGCTAAAAAAAATGTAATTTAACGTCTAAGTTCAACCTTAGACGAAGTCGCAGTCATATATTTAAATTCTGGTGCTGAATTTAGTGATAGTGTTATGATCGTTCAAGCATAACAGCTGAAGTGAATGCAGCTCGATTAAATTTGTTGATAGGAGAAAACGACTATATAATTTTATCCCACTAACAAAAGTCGCCTTGTGTGAGCATGTAAGACGAGGCGTTTTTCATGCAGAAGCCTCTTTCTTGAAAGGTCGTACGACTGAATTTTGTCGTGTTGTGCTCTTACGATTCTCGTACGACCATAAACGACTTTCAAGAAACCAAAGCCTGTTTCAAAAAATTTCGTATCGTGACATTTACGATGAAATCCACGATCATTTAGACCACTCGTAGAATTTATGATTTTGTCACTGTAGAGCCCAAATATTATCAAATTTATTTTTTAACGTTCGCGCAAGTATTATCAATTATTCAGCAATATTCATACCAATTGTCTCAGTAAAATATTAATTTGTTCTCAAGTAATGTTAGAAACAATACACCGGCTGTCATTTTAAGCGTATATCTGCTCAACGAGAATCGTACGAATTACGCAGAGTGGAAGAATTAATCATACGTGAGGGAATCAATTATTTTTGCCCCTTAATACAAACACATTGTGTATTCCTACCATTCTAAAAAAATGACCGCTGTTCTTGTCGCAAGGCGAAGGAATTATTTTGCTCGAGAAAGAGCCTTTAAGGACAGACTCAATCCACTCGATCGTTTAAGTGACGAGGAATTGATCTCGAAATACAGACTAAGGCGAGAGTGCATTTAACATCTGCTAGAGACAATAGCAAGTGAGTTACAAAACCCCACCCGCAGAGGACATGCAATTTCGCCTATTATACAGCTAACAACTGCTGATCGCATATGCGATAAGTACCATTATCTCGTGTACCGCTCCATATTAATCATTGTTTTAAATAACGAGTTGTTTGTATTTGTATGTATGTTGTTTTGTTGAGGGTACCAAGGAAGATTGGTGAAACCAATTGGGCTACCCCCGTAAAATAAAGAATTTACTTACTTACTTACGCTTCTATGCCACTGGCTGTTTACAACGAGAAGTTGCAGATTTGCATGGCATTTCAATGTCCTCTGTTTCAAGGTGTATTTCAAGTGTGTCGCAAGCTATAGCCATGAAAGTGAAAAATTATATAACTTGCGTAACTGATCCGGAGGGTATTCGTACATTAAAGTTGGATTTGTCGATATTAAAACAGGATTTCCAAATGTTATAGGGATTTTCGACGGGACTCTCATTCCGAGCAAAGCACCCAGTGATGATGAATCCTTGCATATATGTTGGAAGGGTATCATTCGATGGATGTTCAAGTAGTACAATGTATGTGATCGATTGTACGACTAATGTCTACGATTTATCCTAAAAGAATTGGATGATTTTTTTGTGTGTGTGTGAAAGCTACGTACATAAAACATCGTACAATGATCGTGCGAAAAGCGTACGATGGATCGTACGAATTTTTTTATGAAAGAGGCCCCAGGTCAAGTGTGGGGTCGGGCAACCCTTCTTTGTTTGTGCGTTGGTGTTTTCTTATATGGCGTTTGTTTTGTCATTATTTGTTCCTGATCTCTCATCCCTCGGGAAGGCTGTGCTTCGCAATTGTGGTATTTCCTGAGTAGCTTCACGTATGTTTCCTTTCTCAAAATTGTTCTTAAAGGTTTCAATATCAGTCTCGAGTATTCTTGAAAACACATGCAAACAGCCTAGATTCATACAAAACTTTAAGTTGAAGAATTCGTAAATGAACTCTCCAACAGATTTGTTTTTATTTGCATACGGATAAACTTAAACATATTACATCAAAACTGCAAAAACAAAATGATAGGTCAACGAGTTCGTTTAGGCGCAAGAACTTCTTAGAAATCTAAATCGTTTCTATACATTACGAAAACACGCCTATTCAAATATACTGAAAATTTTACCGCCAAAAAAATGACAAATTTTCAGATAAAACATTCTGATATTTTACATATTTCTACTCAAAACATAGATTGTGGGTACTCGTTAGAACCGCCTCGTTGAGGCGGTTCTAACGAGTACCCACAATCTATGTTTTGAGCAGAAATAAGAAAAATAATGTATACCCCTGTAAACCCCAGTTTTACTATATAAAAGTGGGGTTTAAGGGGGTCAAAATTATATAGGCGTGTTTTCGTGATGAGAAAAAAATGCCGAATTTTCCAACTCAGTTGCATATAGCAAATTAAATGGCCCATTGATTTTTTTAAAGAAATTTGTTTAAACGATGGAAAACAAGCAACATGTGATTAGGTAGCTACGGCGAAAGTCATTTGACACAGGTTTACAAACACGTTCTATAAATAAAGTACCATGCGAAACGAAAGAAAGAAAAAAAAGCGAAATAAGAAAGAATAGCCAGCAGATGGAAAACAAGGAATTATCTAAAGTTCAACTTGGCCAAACAACATAAACATACATTCTCTCTAGGTCAATCTACAATAAAATTCCAATTATTCCACTCCAGAATCACATTAATTTTTATTTACTGCAATACTATAGCTTATCTACGGCATCTGGCATGGAAATAATTTGCTCCACTCGTGTTCTTTCCGTTCCAGCAATTTACGATGTATGCTCCGCATCATAAAAAACCGGACCTAAAGGAGACAGATGCCTACAGTTTAATGCACCGTTTTAGTAAACATCCCAGCAGGCACATAACGTTGAAACAACGTCAATTCAACGTTGATTCAACCTCAAGACGTTGAATCAACGTTGAATCGACGTTGATTCAACGTTGTGTGCCCATTGTGATACAGTTTAGCTTCTTGTGCAAAAAGTATGCGGATCTGAGTAAGAAATTTACCTATGATAAATAGAAGAGAAAAAAATGATATTTTGAAATAATATGTTTCTTTAAACTTACTTGATGACTTTCGGATGTTGTGCCTCAGCTCCTTTTTCTCTTGAAAGTGTGTCTATCCCATTCAACTCCTCCTTTTCTCGACGTCTCATACTGCGCTCAAAGACACCTGCAAGGATCTTTTTTGTCTCTTGAATTCCTCGTTACATATATACTGTCTACCAAGATTACATATATGGGCCGTGTTGAGCGAAAAAGTGTCTTCGAACATGCGCAAAATCATCATGCGTAATATCAAATTACCATCTACAAATTCTGTAGTATCCAATGATTCTGTTAGCGGACAGCGAAGGCCCAGATCAGACTGCGTGGATGCGCGAAGACACGTTATTCTGTCTACTTGGTGAAATAATGAGTTTGAGTTGGGGTTTTTTTCTGCAGAAATGAAGTTGAGCCATCTTATCTCTTACCTTTTTTTTTTCATAAAACGGTAAACGTAGATTGTGGGTACTCTTTAGACCCGCCTCACCGATGTATATATATATATATATATATATATGTTTTTGAGCAAAAATAAGAAAAAATGTATACCCCTGTAAACCCAAGTTTTACTATATAAAAATGGGGTTTTAGGGGATCAAAATTATATAGGCATGTTTTTGTGATGTTTTGTGGACATGCATTTCATGTTATTGTGTAAAGCTAATGTAATTCTCATTATAGGAATGAATTTCTTTCATTAAAGCAAAGGGTTTATGTTGAGTTTGTGAATGATTCGGCGGCATTTTCATAATGATAAAATCCATAAAAATAAAACACGTTTTTTTATAAATCAAATTTAGCCATGTTTACGATGAAAACATGAATTAAATAGTTTATGTTGAAAACCTACGCAAATAAACTTGTACTAAGATTCCTATTTAGTGGATTCATACAAAAAGTAAATTTGTTTCCATTATTTTTTTTCATACATCCTGACAAGAGTGGCATTTTAACGTCGCAGTCTTGTTTGATTTTGATATTTTTTAACAACGCCACGCAAACATATCACTGATGACATCATACGTGGACAGTTTCATTATTAAATTACTTGGAAACAGTTGATTTGTATGAAAAACGGGGACAGATATAGAAAATAGTTATTTTTTTAAATGCAAATACAAAACCTGTAGTGTGTAAATAAAGACTCAGAATTAGACTACACTGATTTTCCCGTATAGTTCTTACAGTTTATAGCGAATAACACTTGGCATATCAATGCGCCCCCATTTTCTCCATAACATATAGTGAAAACAGGAGCATATTGGGATCAACATTATTTTGAAGCTTCAACATCAGTTTTACGATTTTATATTATTTTTCGCAATATGTTCATTGCACAAATCTGATTTACGAGCTTAGTGTCTAGGCCTTCAAACATAAAGTTTAACCGTTGAACCAATATTCGCTTTCGACTGGTATTCTTTATCAAGTCCATAAGCGACCGCGATGCACACTTCAGCTCGAAGGAAATTTTCGTAAACAATCGTGCAGCATGGAAAACATTTTGACCAGTCGTCGCTATCTTCGTCTGTAATTTGATTGGACCATGTGACCGGCTGTTACCATTAACTAACTCCTTCGCTAAATTCACGAAAAAAGTACCAGTCGAATACTGCTAATGACAAACTATCTAAACCAGACAAAACTGAACATATGCCAATAACTGCATAGTATCTTGCGACATTTACAGACGGCATACGTCTTTCAGAATCTATTATAGCCATTTTATCGCTGATAACTTTCTTGTTTAAGTAACAGATAAATCGTAAATGGCCTTTCCTTCAGGAGACATACAGTATTTCAAAGGAGACGACACATTTGATAGAATTTCGGCTAGGTTGACAAACTGCATTGTAGCTTGCGACGTTTGCGGTCAAGATCCGTCTTTCCAAAACGTACTGTATCCCATTGTAGACTCTATATATTTCTTTTGTAACCAAGAGATATCACAAATGCAAATGACATTTTCAACATGAAAGTAGTGGTATTGTAAGGCAATAGGTACACTTGCTAGAATTCTTCTACAGACAACCATAGAAGAATTCTAGCAAGTGTACCCACTGCTAGAAGATACTCAGGAAATGCCACAATTACGAAGCACAGCCTTTCCGAGGGATGAGAGATCAGGAACAAATAATGACAAAACAAATGCCATATAAGGAAAGACCAACGCACAAACAAAGAAGGACTGCCCGACCCCACACGACCTGGGGCCTCTTTCATAAAAAAAAAATCATACGATCCATCGTACGCTTTTCGCACGATCATTGTACGACTTTTTAATACAATTCTCGTACGAAGCTTTCACACACAGAAAAAAATCGTCCGATCCTCTTAGGATAAATCGTAGACATTAGTCGTATGATCGATCACACATTACTTGAACATTCATCGAATGATACCCTTCCAACATACATACAAGGATTCATCATCACTGGGTGCTTTGCTCGGAATGAGAGACCCGGCCAAAAATACAATATACACAACTTCCAAATATGTTTGTGATTACAACTAAACCGACGGAAAATATTAAATTCATTAAAGAAACACTTTGTTTAGCGCCAAGGTACATGTAGGTAAGTTGTTGTCAAGTAATTCTATGGTTTAAAATTAATTTTCTAATGAGGAGAGCGAACTGGAGATAATAGTGAAATAAGGGAATCTCCGCCTTGTATTCGAAAGATCGCATGTTCCATTCATACCAGAGATTTTAGTAAAAGTTAAAGTCAAATTTGGCTGATGTTTAGCTTGGGTCTCAGTATTACAAAGGAAATCTTATGCGTCTGTAGTCTGTTAGTATCATTGGAAACAATCGTGTAATTTGCTTGAGTTTGGTCTGAATCTTATAAGCTCAGTTAATATTAAATGGTATATCACATGTTCTTTGATTGTGACAATACCTGGACATCATCTTACTTTTTTTGCCCAGACGTTATATAACACCTTGATATATTTT
This sequence comes from Anodontia alba, assembly GCA_964016985.1. Taxonomy (NCBI): domain Eukaryota; kingdom Metazoa; phylum Mollusca; class Bivalvia; order Lucinida; family Lucinidae; genus Anodontia; species Anodontia alba. The sequence continues at coordinate 36,043,867 of OZ024830.1, forward strand.
GTCTAAATAACTTGAGAAGAAGAAAAAAAAATGGGAAACTGTCCATGCCGTCTGATCAGGGCCTTTGTTGTCCACTAACAAACTCATAGGTTGGTATAAAACAGTAAAAACTCGAACACACATCACGAAAACATGCCTATATAATATTGACCCTATTAAACCCAATTTTTATACAGTACAACTGGGATGTACAGGGGTATACATTATTTTTCTCACTTCTGCTCAAAAGCATAGATTGTGGGTACTCTTTAGAACCGCCTCGGCGAGGCGGTTCTAACGGGTACCCACACTCTATGTTTTGAGCAGAAATTTGAGAAAAAAAAATCAGTTTTTTTTTTTACCCGAAAATATTCAGTTTTTGGAGGTGAAATTTTTCTGTATATTTGAATAGGCGTGTTTTCGCAATGAAATAATTAATTAGGCTACAAGTTTTATTTGACAATTAAGGCTACAGTATGCTAAAGCTTAGCATGTATGTGAGAATGTGCAGGTAATGAAAATGTGGGCCACGGCAGCAGCCACGCGTGTTCTAAAACATCCTAGGTGTGCAGGTTCTAATGATCCGTTCAGTGTAATTTAATATGATTCTTGATACAGATCTTAGTTATCCATATGTAACCCAAGGACAGCTTTCCACTCGAGAGGTCGATATTCTGTAATTACAATTACAAGACTACGTGGGCGACAACAACAATGATTAGACTCCGGGCTTTTTCCTGTTCATTATATAGAGTACGTCACGGAGAATAGAGCATTACATGAAAAGCACTGGCGTAGCCAGAATGGCATTATGCGTACGCACTCCTACGAAAATCTTGAAAAATTTCCTTGGTGTCGCTTCCAAATGGGGGCTACTCTTAAAGGAAAGAATTTGCTCCCATAGGGAGCAAATTCTTAACTTTAAGAGTAGCCCCCCGCCCCCCCCCCCCCCCCCCCCGCCCCCACCCTCCCCCCAGCCTATGACAAACTAGGAAACTGTATTATGTATTAGGTGATCTCTATTGCAAATAGTTTCCCGTAGCACATGCGTTGTATGCGTAATGGGCGCTACGCCTGTGAAAGGCATGAGCATACACAGGCAGACAAAACCCAGGTCGTACACATTAAGAACAAGTATTTGTAATGTGTATCCTATTTTTGTTTCCCCATAATATATACTGAAAACAGTAGACTAAGTATGTATTTTTGGGTACATTTTTTTTGTTTGTTTTGTTTTGTTTTCTAATTTGTTTATTTTACTCGTATCTGATAATAATTGTTGGACTGCAATGCATGTCTTCAACTGCTTAATTCCAAATAAATTATTCCTGTGTTATATACCAATATTCCATTAATTATATACATGTAGCTTTCGATAAGAGAAGTGACCAGATAAATATATTTTTTCTTGTTTCTCCATGAAAACATTTGTTTTGGTATTCATTTGAAACGCCTCAGTTGGGGACTTCTAATGAGTACCCACAACATATGTTTTCATGGAGATACAAGAAAATATCCGTTTTGCGGAAGAAAAGCCATTACGAAAACAAACCTATTCGAATATACTGAAAATTTCACCACAAAAAAAATGAAAATTTTCCGATAAAACTTCTAATATTTTTCATATTTCTGCTCAAAACATAGATTGTGGGTACTCGTTAGAACCGCCTGGACGAGGCGGTTCTAACGAGTACGACACAATCTATGCTTTTGAGCAGAAATAAGAAAAATAATGTATACCCCTGTGAACCCCAGTTTTAGTATACAAAAGCGGGTTTTTAAGTGAGTCAACCTTATATAGGCATATTTTTGTGATGCTTTTTCTAGAGCTATGATTCAGAAGTTTTGGCGTGACATGTTCATGATATGATATTTTCTTTTCTGTTTTGTTTTGTTACAATTCTGCTAGCCTAGTAGACTTTTATGAGACGCAATAAAAAGAAATACATCTGACGACATATGCGCCAAATAGAGATTCAGCTAAGTCTGTGCATCTGCGCATTGTGATCAAAAACTTCTCCAGACATTCTGTGAATAGTCAGAAAAAAAGGATTCCTTTGCAAATAAGCAACACGCAAAAACAAAAAAAAAAAATGAAAACTGTAGACTTTTAAAATCTAATGGGTTTACTGGATCGATCCATGTGCAGTAATGGATTAGGTGACGCTTTACATGCCATCTAGCATGGTTGCTAAGTGTAGTTGTAGAGATAAAAGCATAGGCGTAGTGCTCATTTCGCATGAGCGTACCTTGAGTGACATGTCTGAGAAAATATTATTTGCAATAAAGAGACATCAGCTAGCATAAAATGCGTTGCTTCTTTACCACAGAGACTGTCTTAAAGGAATTAATTTGTCGCTTCCAAAATAGGAATTACTATAAAAGGAAAGAATTTGCTCCCTCTAGGAGCATTTTTTATTCTTTAGAGTAGCCCCTATTTCAGAAGCGATACAAAGGAGAAATATGTTCCTGGATGTGCTTAAAATCAATTCCGTTCAAGATACGCCACTAAAAAGATATATGGGCGCATAGCGACGTTTAAGATCAGCTTGCTTATGTGTGCAATATGATCAGACATGTCCTCCTACAGTATCATTTAGGGTATTCCTACATTTTCAAGAGAAAAGCCTGTCACATTGTTTTTCTCCCTTTTAAGAAGGGTCTACACTAACAAGATATTATTGGATCCAAAACGGATGTACAATAAAAGGCAGATATTTGCTCCGTTGGATTCTTAAAAGGACTTTAAACGGAAGGAATTTAACCAAAATTGGTTTAATCCCAAGGGATGCAAATTCTTTCCTTCCGTGATAGATCCATTTGGGACACCTCTTGGGAGAGAATGCGATCCGTTTAAAGTAGAACCCCTTCTAGAGAATTTTTTTTCCTTTTTCAGGACTTCAGGGACTTAGCATGCAGTAAAACAAACAGAGAGTCCCCAAAGCTGTCTCCCTTGGCGGAAATGGCGAAGAACCTACAAAGAGTTTCCACTCAACTTAAAAACTTTATAATACGTCGCTACATGTATATACATCACGAAAACATGCCTATATAATTTTGACCCCCTTAAACCCCACTTTTATATAGTAAAACTGGGTTTACACGGATATATATTATTTTCTTATTTCTGCACAAAAACATAAATTGTGGGTTCTCGTTAGAACCGCCTCGTCGAGGCGGTTCTAACGAGTACCCACAATCTATGTTTTAAGCAAAAATATGAAAAGTATCAGAATTTTTTATCTAAAATTTTCACTTTTTGGTGTTAAAATTTTCAGTATATTTGAATAGGCATGTTATCGTAATGGCAAACCTCTTATCTGACTTTGGTTTATCTTTTTTATTTACATTCTCGACGTAAAATGATTTCATGTGATTCGGCTAAAACTATAATTCAAGTGAATAGCAACTACCCGCGCCGGAGTGTGAGACTCTAAACCAGAGTTCGTATGCAATATAAACTCCTTCCGTATGGTCCTTTCATAACGCCTTAAAGATCTTGCTTTCAACCCTTTAAACGCTAAGATAATGTGTAGCAGACGACAATCGAACATTTAACTTACTATTTTTCATATAAAATAAGACTTTGAATTTCATTCGTCTATCAGCAGTCGACCCATATGAAATGTTGGATAATAAGAAAACGACTGTCGTCTTCTATAATTTTGTTTAACATTATAAGAGTTACAAGTAAAGCAGACTGAAATAGCCTTTCACCAGTTCAGTACATCACGAAGACATACATATAAAATTTTGACCCCCTTAAACCCCACTTTTATATAGTAAAACTGGGGTTTACAGGGGTATACATTATTTTTGTTATTTCTGCTCAAAAACATAGATTGTGGGTACTCGTTAGAACCGCCTCGACGAGGCGGTTCTAACGAGTACCACAATCTATGTTTTGAGCAGAAATATGAAAAATATCAATATTTTTTATCTGAAAAGTTGCCATTTTTTGGTGGTAAAAGTTTCAGTGTATTTGAATAGGCGTGTTTTCGTAATGAGCCAGTAACGTGAAGATCACTGTAGATCACTTAGCATGGGGGAAAACAAGTTCAGCAGACAATTTGACTTTTTTGCCCGGAAAATAGGATTTGACATTTCATGCAAATTGTCTCCTGAGAAGACAATTTGCACTAGATGTCAAATCCTATATTTGGGAAAAAAATAGAAAATATAATCAATTTATCGTCTGCCTAACTTTCCCATGACATGGTAAAAATTCATATCAGGAAATGAGAATCCTTTTCAGCCTTGAGGCCCTTTTCAGAAGACTATTCGCAAACAAAACGTGACACAGTACATCCGGGAACTTTTGTTGTTCATCGGGGAACTTTAGTTGCGATCTATACAGAGTCATAATTATTACTTGGTAATGGGCGTTTCGACAATGCACTTTTGTCGTCATTATTAGCAGAAAGTCATGGCGAGATGCATTTGTATGGCTTTGCACTTAGCATGCTTAGAGTGAGTGTCTTAAAGCGCAGCGAAAACATTTAATTAAAGTATCTACATCTCGTTTTATTATGACACAATTCGCTTCATGAAAAAAGGAGACTATCGCATATGGGAACAGCGAAGGCCCAGAACATTCAAAACAGGAGTTTGCTATACGTCATGGAAATTAGGCGAATGTGATGTGTACAAGTAAAAAGTATGCCTTGTTCACATTGGTGACTGTACAGAAAAAATGGTGCCGGCTCTGCATTTTTCACTAAGCGGTCTAGGCCAAATGATAACCGAATTTACTGCAAGTATTAGGGCAGACCGAGTAAACCTTAATTAAACAGTAAACAGTCCTTATACACTTGGTAGAATTTCCGCCATTTTTGGATCGATTGTTAAGTGTCGGACCAAATTGCACATACACCAGTATTTCTTTTTAATAGAAACGCTCACAAAAACCGAAATACACTTTAAACGAAAGAACTTAGGGAGCAGAACATTTTGCAGTAAGTTTCAAGAAAATCGCTTGAGCCTCGTTTTTTGAAGAAATGGCCTTTGAACATTTCAAAATGGCTGCCTATTGGAGCCGCCATTTAAAGGCTTGTCAAAATTCGAAAACTGCTTATTTACAGCTGTAGGCTGTTCTTTTTTTTTTTTTTTTTTTTGTTATTAAACAGATTATAAGAAAAACATATTTAGTCACTGGAGACGACTGGAGCCAGCTCTGTGTGTGTGTGTGTGTGTGTGTGTGTGTGTGTGTGTGTGTGTGTGTGTGTGTGTTCATAGCTAAGGTGGAGGAAAATAAAACCAGAAACAATACTAGTGACCAGCCTTTATAGTCTTGATATTACTTTGGTTTTATTTTAGTTGATTATTAAACAGATTATAAGAAAAACATATTTAGTCACTGACTGGAGACTGGAGCCAGTCTATCTGTGTGTGTGTGTGTGTGTGTGTGTGTGTGTGTGTGTGTGTGTGTGTTTCATAGATAAGGTGGAGGAACCCTATGCGGACCGAACATTTGTAATTTGGAGCTATATCATAATTTAGGTGAGGTTTTGCACGAGTAAAACTATGTGGAACCAGTCGATTATGTCAGTTTTTACTGTAGTTTTTCTACTTATCGTTCAAAGGTGGTCGCCTGTTGCAGTTATTCTGTGTTTGAGCGTCGGTGCTTCATATGTGGCGTTTGTTTTGTCATTATTTTTTCCTCATCCCTCCCTTTCTTGATTCCGAAATGAAGCTGTGCTTCGTGAATGTGGCATTCCCTGGGTATCTTTACTTTTACATCCTACAAGAGCTTATTACCATGCAAGAAGGGCGTCAGAACCTTAAAAGAGCGAACAACACAAGTCTTATAAAATTCTATCAAATCTCTCTAACGTTAAAGAACAGCAAAGATATATGGCAAAACGCAGAACTGTGCTGTCAAGTCAGGATTTCCTGTGTTTTATAAATGCGGATGGGTACCTTATTTACTATAAGTATCCGGACAGACATGTCTAAAAAGCAGCGTAGATCCAGCTCAGACGCCGATAATATGGCTTGGTATGTGGCAAACAGTGCAGACGCTAAACAGCGTCTAACAGACGCTGTGTAGCGTCTGCATTGTTTGCCACATACCAAACAATATTTTGATACATTAACAGGCAATGAAATAGACAGGAACAAATTTAAGGACAAGCGGGGTAAAGACATTACGAAAACACGCATATTCAAATATATTGAAAATTTCATCTCCAAAAAATGAAAGTTTTCAGATAAAAAAATTCTGATATTTTTCATATTTCTGCTCAAAACATAGATTGTGGGCACTCGTTAGAACCGCCTCGTCGAGGCGGTTCTAACGAGTACCCACAATAAGAAAAATAATGTATACCCCTGTAAACCCCAGTTTTACTATATAAAAGTGGGATTTAAGGGGGTCAATATTATATAGGTATGTTTTCGTGATGGTTAAGATGTCCGAATATTTAGGCAAATACGGTTGGCCAGTTAGGACGGACTATGGTAGAATATTGCAGTGCGTGGATTTCGGCTGAGCTGCGAAATGCATTATGTATGCATTTTTGAACTGACATCAATTCAATACCACCACAGCGCGATGAATATTAATGCCTTCTAGGAATGGAAATAGGATAATTGAGTGACAAAAAATTATAAACATTCTAATTGGATTGATTTGCTGTGTCAGTCGGCAGCTTTATTTAAGCGCCTGTGAGATGGGTATAGACGTAGAGAATACAAGATATATTTCCGATTGAACCATTACGAAAACACGCCTATTCAAATATATTGAAAATTTTACCACCAAAACATGGCAATTTTTCAGATAAAAATATCTGATATTTTTCATATTTCTGCTCAAAACATAGATTGTGGGTACTTGTTAGAACCGCCTCGTTGAGGCGGTTCTAACGAGTACCCACAATCTAAGTTTTTGAACAGAAATAACAAAAATAATGTATACCCCTGTAAACCCCAGTTTTACTATATAAAAGTGGGGTTTAAGGGGGTCAAAATTATATAGGTATGTTTTCGTGATGTTTATAATTTGTCTTACATTCCAACAATGTTTACGTTAAAATACTGAGAGAAAAATTCCTGTGGGTGCGTGAGTGCTTGTTTGGCCGGCGCGCGAATCGCGCCGGTCTCTTAATATAGCTTTGGAGTTTTATGTATGGAGAAGTGTTTGATTAGCGCAGAGCGCAGTTTGGTAAGTTTGAATATGACCTGCAGTCCATATTTGGTAAGTTAGACTATGACCTGTGGTCCATACTTAAAAGTTCAAACATATTCATATCTGACGCAAGCTAAAATAGGCTTCTAGATAAGATCTGGTAACTTTTTTAAGTTCTGGCATGTTTTTGTTTTAAATAATAATGTTCAAACTAAATCTCGTGAAGATCCCAATATGACTAGGATTCGCATATTGCTTGATCAAGAAAATTCATAAAGCTTAATAAATACATACATTAAAGAATCACATTGTTGTTCTTTTTTACCTGTTACATTGAAAATTTATTAAACTTTAGTATAGCCGTGTCCCATATTTCTAAGTAAACATGAACAAAATTTGCCCGGTACTTAGACGTTCACGTCTAAATATTTTGTCTTGGGTATCTGTGTGTTACCTTGAAATGTTCGTATATGTGTTATATTAGTGCCAATACGGCGATTTCGGGGTGGGGCTTTTTGTCATGGCTTTTGAGCATTTACATATATTACAAGTTGTACTGTTTTATATCTCATTGTGTTAACAAATCTGAGCAAAATACACATGTTCCAAAATTGCACATGCACATTGTACTATTGCAATGACTTTTTAAGCTTAAGATAACAGCGGTGAGACTTTTTTTTTTTGAATGCTATATAAAATGTATGTTGTGGGTACTCAAATAGGTGCGTCTAATGAATACCCAGAACATATGGGTTTAATTAGTGAGAAGTCAGAAATAAAATGCCAATATTGTTTTCCTACTAATGGCTAATCTACGTAGTAAAGCTAAGCTATGTATCTGTTGTATAAGTGTGTTAACGTGTCAACGTAATGCGTTCGGGTTATTGAGAGAGAGAGAGAGAGAGAGAGAGAGAGAGAGAGAGGGGGAGACAGAGAGACAGAGAGACAAGCAGGCAGACAGACAGACAGACAGAGGGAGAGAGACACAGAGAAAGAGAATAAGAGAGAGTGTGTGTCTGTAGCAAAGGAGCAAAACAGTCTACATATATATAATTGGCTGTAGTCTTTGTGTTAAGGCGTGTAGGTAATAGTTCATTCATAAGGAAGCAATTTGGGCAATAAACTTGATGCCGTTTTATGAGATAGACTTTTCAAGCTGAATGACCAGCAACTCGAAAGAGTCTGAAAGTTAGCTAACATTTGACGAAATTATTCAAAGATTTGCTTACTTTATAACATAAAAGCAAAATTATTGTTAAAAGCAATAAATAACCAATACCAGTTTGATTTTAGCATTCGCTAAAATTTGTAATTAGCTAAATTATGTATACCACTAGAGCACTGGGAGAGTCTCTTTTTTCTTTATCATAGAATAGTGACTAAATAATGATGATGTCACTACATTACAAAAACGTACCTATATAATTTTCACCCACTTAAACCCCTCTTTTATATACGAGGGCAAGTCAATAAGTAACCAGCCTACCCCATTTCCAATTGACCGAGACACCCAAGATTTTCATGCCTTGTTTCAATATATGTTTTAGGCCTGAGGGCATAATTGCACCCTTATCGTATCATACACTCATAAGATATTGAATGTCAAACATGGCAAGCGATGCAAAAGTAAGCTTTTCGTCAAAAGTTGAGTACCGTGCTGTAATTCGGTACTTGTGTTTGAAAGGGAAAAGAGGTCAGGAAATACATTGCGAGTTGACCAATTTTTATGGGTCTTCTGCACCATCGTATGCACAAGTTATATTCTGGGTTGGGGAATTTAAACGCAGTAGAACGTCTTTAGAAGACGAAACCAGGTCTGGACGCCTATCAGATGCCACCGATAAAGAAATGTGTAACAAAGTACGGGATCTGGTGTACTCTGATAGGCGAATTAAGGGGGAAGAAATAGCGAATGCATTACACTTTTCACATGGTAGCGTTTCAACAACTTTACATGATCGCTTGGGTATGCACAAGCCAAAAGCCCGTTCGGTCCCCAAATCCCTTAGCGATGAGCAAATGGCAACCTGAGCATCAGTGTGCAGCGCCATGTTGAAGCGTTTTAGGTCAAAAGATAATTTTCTTTTGCGTCTGGTGACTGTATATGAGACTTGGGTTCATTATTATGAACTAGAGAATAAAGCTTAGAGTCGTCAGTGGGTAGGACCTGGGCCCCCGAGGCTAAAGAAGTTCAAAACGCAACCATCTGCTGGCAAGGTGATGGCCACAGTATTTTGGGACGTGAAAGGCATTATGTTGGACTTTTTTCCCAAGAGAAGTACAATAACTGGAGTGTACTATGCAAACTTGTTAGACCAGTGAGAACCGCCATCCGTGAAAAACGCCGAGGTAAACTCTCTAAAGGTGTTTTGCTGCAACAGGACAACGCGAGAGTCCACACTTGCAAAGTTGCAATGGATGCTGTAGTGCGAAACGGGTATGAATTAATATCACATCCTGCCTATTCACCTGACCTAGCTCCTAGCGACTTCTTCTTATTCCCAAACTTGAAAAAGGATCTTCGTGGACTTCATTTCCGGTCTGATAAAGAAGTCCTGACGGCAGTTGAGGAGTGGGTCAATGGAAAGGACCCTGACTTTTTCAGTTCTGGGCTGATGGCACTTGAACACCGTTGGTCTAAGTGCATCACACTAGAGGGCAACTACATTGAAAAAGAAGAGGTGGATCTCAACCGGAAATAAGTTAGGCTGGTTACTTATTGACTCACCCTTGTAGTAAAACTAGGGTTTACAGGGGTATACATTATTTTTTCTTATTTCTGCTCGAAAACATAGATTGTGGGTACTCGTTAGAACCGCCTCAGCAAGGCGGTTCTAACGAGTACCCACAGTCTATCTTTTGATCAGAAATATGAAAAAAATCAGAATTTTTATCTGAAATTTTCAATATATTTGAATAGGCGTGTTTTCGTATTGGGGCTTTCAACGGTACGAAAGCCCCTGCTTTCTGCATTTTTCAAATTAAAGGCTTAACAGAAACCATCATGATTAAACATACGTAAATAAAAACTAAAGAGAACTTAATGCACTGCATCATTGATTATGTGAGTCATGTACTCTTATGCGGATATTAAAACAGCCAGACCATTCGATATCGACGCAATCGATTTGGTTAGTTCAGGTTCGCTCGATTAAAACTGTTTTAAGGCCCCCTTCCCCCACAGTAGTTTTCCTACTGACCGTTCCAAGGCGATTCTACTGTTACATTTCTTCTTTATTGGTGCGTCGGGTTTCATATTTGGTGTATATTTTGTTGTAATTTGTCATGATTTGTCTCGATTTGTTCCTCATCTCTTCTTCTTTTTGGGCCTCGGGAAGGCTGTGCTTTGCGATTGTGGCATTTTCTGGGTATCTGCAATAATATTTTAAGTTAACCCAATTACGATTAACAACGTTATGAGGCTTGAAGCATTTCTAGCTTGTCCGCCATTGTTATATAGAAGAATGACTTTTGGTTCCTATTTGTCTGTTTTGCACGCCAAGTCCCTTCTATCTGATAAGGCTAAACGAAAGAATTTGCTACCCCAGGGATCAAATGTTTTCCTTTTAGAGGAGGCCGTTTCCAGGAGGCAGCCAAAACCATTTTGAAAAAGTTACCTCCTTTCCCTTAAAGGTTTTCCGTACGTCGGGCTGCAGATGGAATGACGGTGCGAACCTAAATCTGTTTAACACGGTCGACCTTAATGTCTATTCCGTGTGTTGATCCACTTATATCGAAGGGACCCCGTAAACGTACCGAACATTTGTGTATTTGGTATACATCAAGACTAAGGAAAACATCATAAAACCAGGGACAAGAGAACAAAATAACAAGAGAAACAGAGTATGTTTTCAGAATGGAGTTGATTTAATGTGCGTTAGCGCTCAGAAAGACGGCGATACCTTTTCACTTTCTTTGTTATTCCAAAAGTGCACTCTGTTCATTGCGACGTTCAGTGAAGTCTGGGTCACCAACGCCTATAACTGACTATTTGGTATGTGTCTATTCCGACGTTCAGTGAAGTCTGGGTCACCAACGCCTAACTGACTATTTGGTATGCTTCAATATTCATTCAGGTTTGCTTCGACTCCGAAACAAAATTAAATGTCAAAACCAACAATTTGCATTTAGACACTTTATCGGTTACCAGCACCAGGCTTTATGTGTTTAAAAAGTTTGCTGTTATAAATCTGAAAGTTGGTAGAAATAATCAACTGAAGCTGTTGAGTAGGATCTTCGATAGTTGCTTGTACACAGTACTTGTTTGTTGGTAGAATGGTCACCTGACATGTACTTTGTCAATGGCTGAACTGGCATTGTTTTCTAAATTATTATTTTGGCGTGTGCCAATGGTAATACATGTGTACCCAGCTAGCATTCTTTTTGAAAATCTATAGCAGGCCGTTATCGGCCCGTCAGCTACCCTGACGGGCCGATAACGGCCCGCTATAGATTTATGTAGAATACTTACTGGGTAGTGTGTATGATTAGAACAGGAACACATACACGTTGAACGGAAATCATTTGCAGATTTAATGTCTATCGTCTGCAACACTGCATCTATCATGTGCTAAAAGAGATATTATCTCAATGAAAAACAAAAAAAAAAAATTCATTGCGGAAATATGACGGAGCCCAGTAAGCATTCTACATAAATCTATAGCGGGCCGTTAACGGAACAGACAAAAGCGCGTGTACTGATTGTTTTCCTTTGGTTACATACAATGTGTGTCACGTTGAAGCAAGACTAGTGTAAATTTATGATTGGTCAATTCCATTGTCTCTAGATATGAAGGTATTAATTTGGACTTAAACAATTAAGTCGCAACGTGAGAAAACGTACAATTTCACAAATGCACCCAATGAAAACTTTAATCTATCTTCCTTGTCCGCATGAAGAAATCTTGCATCCTTGGCTATCCCAAATGCGCTCAGTGAAGATTCTAATCAAACTCTGCGAATGTGCACGGTGATCGCAATCTTCGCTTGGCGTGCATGACCGAAGGTACGTTCTCTATTATAACGCCTCATCTGAAGACGAAGCATAACGAACAGAAAAGAAAACCAAAAGTGTTTCATATTTGAGGAAAACACAAACCGAAACAGACGAAGAGAGAGAGAGAGAGAGAGAGAGAGAGAGAGAGAGAGAGAGAGAGAATGCAAGGAATCATCTACATTCAACTAAGTATTTAATTATAAACCCCATACGTACTCCGTAAGCTAATCTACATCAATCACAACCAGAAGCTCACTTCTTTTTTGAGCCGTAACGTCAGAAAACGTACCTTTGGTCACGTGCGCTGAATGCAGTATAGGCTGATCAGAATCTTACATGTAACTTGGAGCATTTTGAATAGCCAAGATTACAAAAAAGTCTTCATGCGAAAAATGAAGACTCTGATCAGACTGCGCGGATGCGCAGGCTGATCAGAGTCTTCGTTTGGCGCAGTTTTCCAAAGTTGCGTTTTCGGACTTTGGGTCCTTCTATCAACTACAATCTCATAGATTGTATAGAGTCTGGTGTTGTGATAATTAGTTCTGACATACTCGGTCAGTTCAAGTAATTTTCGCTGTGTTGCGCTCTTGGAAAAAGGGACAATACAATAATCGAACAAAGTCTGGCCAGACCAAACTGGCATAATCAAAATAAGTGTAAGCATACACATGTGATATGGCCCACGCCTTACGAAAATATACATTCGGATATATACGGACAACGCAAGCCCAGATCAGCTGTGCATCCGGACAGTCTGATTAGGGCTTTCACTGTCAGCAAACACAATCACTGATATTAGACAATGTTTCACTGGGGAACAAATGCCAAGCCTTTGCTCATATACAAGATGGTGTGAATCTGACCATTTCGCGTATGTTCTAAGGCACCTTTTCGCTTGATCCGGCCCATATGAGGTTTGATGTTGGATTTTGTAAAAAGGCCTATCATATCAAATTAATGTCTTTTGTACATGCAGTTGTCTGGGAACGTAATTGTAATTTACCTCAATCTGTCTGATGTCATAGTCAGACATGATGCTGTATTTTTTTTGAAGAAAATTAATCATGTCTCAGACATATTATGGAACCATCTATATACAGCTATTTTAATCAAAAATAGTAGATAAATGTCAAATCTACACAAGTACCGTTAGGGATACTATTTACTTCAGGGCCACATGTATAAAGATATTCATAGCAATGAGCATGAAACTTGTTTTGCTTATAAAATCTGAACATCATCACAAAAACATGCCTATATATTATTGACCCCCTTAAACCCCACTTTTATATAGTAAAACTGGAGTTTACAGGGGTATACATTATTTTTCTTATTTCTGCTCAAAAACATAGATTATGGGTACTCGTTAGAACCGCCTCGGCGAAGCGGTTCTAACAAGTACCCACAATCTATGTTTTGAGCAGAAATATGAAACCTATCAGAATTTTTATCTGAAAATTTTCATCTTTTTGGTTGTAAAATTTTCAATATATTTGAATAGGCATGTTTTCGTAATGTACTGACATTAGTTTTTTTTTTGTTTTTTTTTTGTTTTTTTTGTTTTGTTTTTTTTTTATGTATTTTTTTTTTTTTTTTTTTTTTTTGTTGTTGTTGTTTTTTTTTTTTTTTTTTTTTTTTGTTTTTTGTTTTTTTTTTTGTTTGTTTTTTTTCTTTCATGGTCAACTCAAATGACTTAATTGAGTATGCTCAGCAGTTATGCATGAAAAAAGTTTTATTTGCTGTGTTATTTTTAAGACAAAATGAAATTTCATAATCAATTGAGTTATGAAAAAACTCAAACCTCGGAGCCAAGGTTATTTTATTATGAAGGGTTTGGTCTATCTTTCTAGATGTCTATGCCATATCTTGTACCTGCACTTTATGTACTGCATCACATTACTATGCGTTGTATATACTTCCATTTTATAATAAAAAGGAGAAATGATGCACGTTGAGTGGGGGTAACGCTTTCAAAATTGTTTTATACCTTCTGAAAAGTGATCTCCTCCAAATGGAAATAATATGTCTTTTGTATCCTTTACTATTCGTAAAAAAACACCTTCAAGGGAGGAAAGTCTGTCGAAATTGATTCCGTAACAGGAATAAATGTGCTATTATTCATTATTAGCACTCTTACAGTGTATTTTGGTCCGATAAATTCTATAAAATTTACAAATAATGCAAGTTCTGTCGCTTCAAAGGCAAGCATAGCTATGACATCCGTATTAATTTAAACATTGATTGTTAAAACACATGGAGGTTAAAGGAAAATTAATCAAAGAAGATTCCAGTAATGATATACATGTATTCAATAAAAATGATTAACAGAAGATATTCAAAGCGAAAATTTTAGAGTTTTTTATAAAGTGCATTTCAAACAGATAATGTAGTCCTTATAAGTCGACCTTCAATTACTCGAACACCTTTGGAAACATGAAACATGGAAATTTGTTCGAGGTAGGGGTAATTCGAACTATTGAGTGTTAATCATAGCGTAAGGTCAGGAGGTATAATGGGAATGGTTTAGAATTATCTTTTTAATCTTCTTAAACAAAGGTACGTCGTGTGTACTCATTAGAATACCTTTATCGTGATGATTCTAATTCGTACACACAACATACATTGTACATTTCAATATAAACATACGAAAATCTCACTAAATTATCCTTCACTGGATAGGTAGATAGATCTGTTCATTAATGTCTAGACAATTCTACAACAACAAAAAAAAAAACATTTTATAATTATATCACCTAACAACCTAACAATGTAAAATCTCCGTTCAATTAAGACCTATGAGAGACGATTAAAACATGAATTAAGCAACCAACATGCTTTGAGTATATATATACGTAAATATTGTATCAACATAATTTGAGCAAACTCTGCTCTGGCTGACACCACACTGTAACACGATGGACGACAGAGCATGTGGCGGAAACCAAGTTCCAAACAGCACGTCCTTTGCATCAGGATTGGTCATGGTGAAAGGTTAACTGGCCTTAAAACGCATCACTTATCATCACAATCTAGCTACAGATATAGCCTATGATACACAATTAAAACACATATACTGGATTTTACGAGTAAAGTGCGAACAAAGTCTGCACCGACCGTATCACTTCCAAAAGCACCACATCGAATCCGGGTGAACGAAAGAGCATGTGGTGGAACTAAAGTCCAGAAAGCATGTCTCTCGCACGTGGGTCCGTCATGGTGAAAACATTAAGCGCAGCCAATTCAGGCATTGTCTAATTAATATAATTAATAATTGATATAATTCTATCCAAGACAATCGGTATGGTAATATAAGCTAAGCATAAAACATCAATTGAATATAATTTAAACACTAAAACATTGAAAATAAACCGATTTGCCTATTCCATATGCAATAGTACACTCTTGTGACGACAACATTTAACACCATTTACATTAATAAAACGCCTGTCTTTGGAGATTATTTAAGCAGGTTTTGGCAGTATATCTAATCATGTTATAGTTAGAAAGTAAAAATAATTATTTGTTTTCATCATTAAAAGAGTTCTTTACGAAAACATGCCTATTGAAATATATAGAAAAATCACCTCCAAAAACTAAAAATTTTCAGATAAGAAAATCTGATATTTTTCAAATTTCCTCTCAAAATATAGATTGTGGGTTTTTGTTAGAACCGCCTCGGCGAGGCGGTTCTAACGAGTACACACAATCTATGCTACCCCTGTAAATCCCAGTTTTACAGTATAAGAGTGGGGTTTAAGGAGATCAATATTATATAGGCATGTTTACGTGATGTAAAGTTTGGGTCGACTGACAATGCCTTTCTACGTAGCTCAGCTCTTATGCTACTGTATAGGGAACAATAAAAAAAACGCATGAATTTCACTTTCAATTGAATCGCAAAATAGACAGTTACTCTCCTCCAGTGTCTTATTTCGTATCTGCCCGTTTCGATTCGTAATGGTGCGATGCCGCATTGGAACTCGGCTAACGCTGCACGGTGTCCCAAAGGTAGAATCAAATAACATTAAGCTTCAGCCCTAAATGCTGTCTTGAACAGGCAGTAGGTACTTAATTAATTGCGTCACATGTTCGAGGAACCCGTTCAACTGTTAATATTGGTAAAGTAGTTTGCTTTAAATTCATTTAAAACAGCATCTTGCAAAATATTGAAAAAACGTAGGGCTGACAGGGCGATTAATGTTTGTGTCAACGGTCAAATGTAGGTCAGAGCAGCGTTTCGATACCACAAAAAAGCAGTTCTTGCAGTACGATGACTCTTTAATAGGCCCAAGAGGCTAAACGTTTATTAAGCATTGAACTATTTGTGCAGGATATTCTAAACAGGTACCAACCGATGGAAAAAAAGGTAAGAGAAAAGACCAGGAAATGCCACAATCACAAACTGCAGCCTTCCCAGACACCAATGGACCACTGTCTAGTAATGCATGGTTCCCAACCCATTTCGTCGTAAAAGGCATCCTGGGTGTATATTTATCGACCGCTATGAAAAAAACAAACATCGCCCTGTTTTGTACAGCATTATACAGGAGTAGGATTTAAAAAAAAAAAAGGTAAGAGAAAAGTCCAGGGAATGCCACAATCACAAACCGCAGCCCTTTACAGACACCAAGAGGAAGAGGAAACCGACAAATCCAAACAAGCACAAATCAAACAAACGTATGAAAAGCACTAAGATTAGCTCTCTCTTCCCCAAGCGAGGTAATTGCAATGCTAAAAGGAGTGAAAACCACAAGAACAAAATGACACAAGGAAAGACATAAAACAAAAAGTCTCATATGCAGGTGTTATATTTGAATACTGGCTCGACCATAGACTCGTACAATTTTGTATATACATCATAGGGACGCTCTCCAGATAATTTACATTTCCAATTAAAAGTTCCAGTGCCCTACTTGCACTGTTTTCGATGGCCTTCGTTGTTAATTCAATGTTCCGTCGTTCTGAGAGAAGGACTCCAAGGTGCATGTAAGTATATTTGTCCGCCGTTGCAAAACATCGTTACCAAACGTATATTCAGATGGTCTTTTTGAAGGGTTACGAAAATGAATCGCATTACTTTTGATTATATTGACAGCAATATCATTGGACGTCCACCAATCGTATAAAGCTTTAAACAGACTGTTCGACTCTTGTTTGGCTTCCGCAAGTTAAACAATATCATCTGCATACAAGAGAATCCATACCGAGTCCTCATCGCAGTTTATACCTTTTGCTAATGACATAAGATGCAAAGCGAGGTCATTGATATACAAATTGAATAACAAGGGTCAAACTTTGCCTTAGACAACACCTGAAATCGAATCAGTCTATGTATAAGTTCTTAGCCGTACACATGAAGTAAAGGAGGAACGAAGAGGTTTATTTATTTTTTTTTTCTTTTTTTTTTTTTTTTATTTTTAGCTTATCCTAGGGACTCGAGAACATGCTCGAAACAGCCATGATGAACGAGCCATCGATGTTCGAGTCACTGAGATTTCCCTGTATATGCTAGTGAATGACCACTGGGCAGATAACTTATTTAAACAATAGAGAGATTCCTAACTCCTTTTAAAAATTGAATATATATACAGAAACATTCCGCTATTTAGAAAACCTTTGGTACTACCTAAAAGTGGTCTTATTAGCGGGGCGTTCTTAATATTGAATGTAGAACATAGTTCCATAAGGGTCTGTTTTCAGGCAAAACGTACTGACGTTTTATTTATTTCTCCATAAACCATATGTAGTAGTACTCATTAGAAGCGCCTCGCCGAGGCGCTTCTAATGAGTACCTACAACATATTTTTTGTGAAGAAATAAGAAAAATATTATGACGATAAACCATCTTATCTAGAGCTATGTAGAATAACAAGAAAAACACAAACATTTGGGACTGGCAAAAGCTTGTCTTAATAGCGGAGTGGTCTTATTTTCGACTGGTTTTAAAAGTGGAATTTTATTTAGTCCTCTTTGTGTTTTGCTTGCTCTTGCTTTAGATCACCTTTGAGTCCTCTTTTCATAATTTAGATATCTCCACTACAACTGGTGTGAAGTGTTCCCTTTCGGCCGTTGAGCATTTATCCGTACTCCACTGCAGTTTATATCTTCCGGTCCTTTTTGCGTTTATTGTTTACAATCGATCCATAGAATAAATATGACTGACATAATGGCGTGTAGGTGTGGATAGTCCGTATCACTTGCCAGTCTAAAACATTATTTCATAAGTGATTTGGTAACATAAAAAGATATATAAAATATAACAACATCATTAATAGTAATAATGGCATACTTTTGACATGTGGTACATGGACCGACATAATGGCATGCAGGTGTGGATAGGCCGTATCACTTGCCAGTCTGTCCATGTCTTCAGACTAATAGTTAAAAACTTCCTTTCAAATTCGACTTAGAAACAACTGCAATTTAATAATAATAATAATAATAATAATAATAATAATAATAATAATGGCATACTAAATTAGCTCGTAGTACATGGACTGACATTCGACATGCGAGTGTGGACTGTCCGTACAGCTTGCCAGTCGGTCCATGTATTCGAGCTGATAGTTTAAAACATTCGTTTGTTGGTGTTTAAAAAAGGGAAAAACTGTGAAAGGTTATAAAAACTGACAACAGACATGGTGTAATGATGTTCGCTCTTTTGTATGGACAAAGTTTTATCAAGGCGCTTGTATTTTTTTATGCAATGTTAGGACAACCTTGAATTCAATAGGGAACTTTTGTGCCCCCCTCGCTCGCTCATTCTGTCACCTCACGGCTGAATACCGGTCTGTTATAAAGTAATGTACGGTGTTGGGCACCTTGTGAAGGACGACCGCATGATGACCAGTGAGATGTTACGTTTTTTCCCTGTTATCTGAATAAGTAGGTCAGTGAACTAATGTGCACTGGTTAATGATTTCATTTCAGATCAGATCTTAAGATTCTACACCCAGTCAGCATTCTACGTAAATCTATATCGGGCCGTCATCGGCCCGTCAGGGTAGCTGACGGGCCGATGACGGCCCGATGTAGATTTACGTAGAATGCTAGCTGGTCAGATACATTTTAAGGGTCATTTTATTATCGGAGAGCTTTATAAGGTGTGAAAATTTCCTGTTTTTACCAAACATTATCTATTAGGATATTTAATTACTTTGACTTGCTTATTATTCAAAGAAACTTTTAACTGCGATTCCTAGACTGTTCGAATGTTTAATGTCATAGATTATGAAATTACCTGTTTGGCGTTGGGATGACGGCGGAGCAATCAGCGTTGCTCTGGCGTCGACCCGGCGAACTTGTCGGCCGATTTTACAATGTAAATATTTATAATATGTAATATATTGTTAGAAGTTGTTAATGAGGACCATATGTTAGCTTAGTATACTGTTTTGCTAAATATGTCATCCTCGTAAAATAAAGACATTTTTATTATTATAATTATTATTATTATTATTATATACACCAAAATTACTTTTAAATTTGTTGTCCACGTGATTATCATTGACCAATGAAATCAAACCGCGAGTTTGTACGAAATACAGGTAACGGTCATTCATAGCCGCGCTATTCTTGTCGCTGTGACGTTAGAATAACTTGTAAAGAAGGTTATCTGTAAACCTGGACTGGGACATTGGCAAACAGTGCACATCCAGACCAGCGCCTGATCAACTGTTGCACTGTTTGCTTGAATTACAAGAAGTAAAGGGTTAAATGAAACTGTCTTAAATCCCCATTCAGGACCATTTCCCAAGCATACACTCAGAGAAAATCGAGTCACCAGTGTTATCAGTGCTTTGATTGGATTCATAAGCTCAATTTTGTTTTCTGAAATAAGACCACTCGACCAGAATTAGTAGGCGTGACCATTGTTATCCAAGGAGCGGATTTAAATATATTCAACAAGGGGTTCAAAACTTCTGACTGGGCTCGGTTTGATCAAATTACCATACTTACCATATGTATTCGACACACAGGCCTGAGTAAGAGGTTAAGATACCGATGAGACGCTGCAAAACGCGGCGTCTGATCAGGGTCTACACTGTTGCGACTCATCCTGCAACTTAGATACGTTTATGCGTTGAAATGTTAAAAGTATAAGGTAAAGTGTTTCAAAGTTTTTTTTTATGATGCAAAATTTCTGAAAATAAAATTTTGAGTCAAATAGGGGTTTGACTGACACCCTCCCCTCTCCCACCCCCACTCTCCCGAACCCTCAAACCCTGAATCAGCTCCTGTCACGTTACAACGTTATTTTACCGCTCATGGACAGATTCGACTGAGTCTGCTATCTTCATTATTTGAATGTTTACCCCATGGATCCCTCATTTATGTTTGTTGTTATGTTATATTAGCAAAGTACATAAAGTTCGTCTGTCATTACTAACAATGACCAATCCTAATCAAATGCGTGAAGTGTTATTATTTGCGTGTTATAAGATGGCTGATGAGACCAACCTTAGCTCTAAAGTGCTTGTTGCAGATAGCACAAGAGAGATCTGAAGAAGAAAGCTCTGTTGGTGATGCCTTAGCTCTGGCTTTCCGCTGCGCACATTTCTGCTCGGCTTCCCTGATTAGTTTTGCTTCGTATTCGCCAGCACCCCTTCTTATGAGGCCTCTCCACTTTGTTCGATCCTGTGCAATCTGTTCCCATGACTCTGTTGGTATGTTGAAATCTTTAAGGGAGGCTTTGAGGGTGTCCTTGTATCGCTTCTTCTGACCACCATGGGGACGCTTTCCTATTTGTAGTTCTCCATAAAGGATTTTCTTTGGCAAACATTCATCAGGCATTCTGGTAACATGGTCTGTCCATCTTAACTGTGCCAATTTCAGAAGAGTATGTACACTCTGCATCCCTTCCCTTTTCAGGACTTCTTTGTCTGGAATCCTGTCTTGCCACTTAATCTTTAGAAGTTTTCTAGACAGCTTGTATGAAAGTGGTTCATTTTTGCATGCCGTTGGTTAACTGTCCAGGTTTCGCATGTGTACAATATTGTTGGCAGCACCACGGATCTGTATACGTTCAGTTTTGTTTTAAGTCTCCACTTCGGCCCCAAATACTTCCACGCAGTCGGCCAAATGCTGCATTAACTTTGGCAATCCTGGCATTGACTTCATCATCAATGTGCACAACTCCAGACAATGTGCTTCCAAGGTAGATGAACTTTTCTACGACTTGCAATCGTTGACCTTTCACATGGATGGTAGGCTCCTTGTAAGGCTTTCCAGGTGCTGGCTGATATACTACCTCAGTCGTTTTGATGCTGATTGTGAGATCATAGCTGTCACATGAATCAGATACTTGATCCACACCTTTTTGCATTTTCTCTTCTGTTGGAGCACCCTTTGCCATGTCATCAGCAAAGAGGAAATCATCCAGCACCTTTATCTGCACCTTGGATTTAGCTTGCAACCTTCTTTGGTTGAAAAGTCTCCCATCAAAGCGATACCTAATAGGTATACCATTGTCACCATCCTGGAAAGCATCTGTAAGCATGGTAGAAAACATCATGCTGAACAGGGTTGAAGCTAGTACACAGCCTTTCTTAACTCCATTTGTCACAGGGAATGGATCAGAAAACTCGCCATCATTTTGACCTTTGCGAGCATACCATCATGGAACTGCCGCACCATTGCTATGAATTTTGCAGGACAGCCAAACTTTGCCATAATTTTCCAAAGTCCCTCACGACTGACTGTCTAAAGCTTTGGTAAGGTCGACAACGGTCATGTAGAAGTCCACATTCTGTTCCTGGCATTTTTCTAGAAGCTATCTTGCTGTGAAGATCATGTCTATTGTTCCTCTGTCTTTCCTGAATCCACACTGGCTTTCTGGTAAAAGCCCTGACTGTTCAAAGTGGGTGTTCATTCAATCCATTCATTAGGATTCTAGCAAAGATCTTCCCAGCTATTGACCATAGAGAGATGCCTCGATGGTTGTCACAGACATGATGATTCCCTTTCGTTTTAAATTGGTGGATAATTGTTGCATCCTCGAATTCTTGAGGGATGGCTCCTTTTCTCCACATAATGTAAATTAACTGTCAGTTTCTCTGCAACTGGAGATCCTCCTGCTTTGTAGATCTCTGCAGGTATTCATTATTGCATCTGATCCTGGAGTCTTGCCAGATGACAGAAGTTTTATGGCTTTCACTGTTTCAAAGACGGTTGGGAACTCATCAAGCAACGGATTACATTTCACCTGTGGCAGTCTGTTGATAGCTTTATCATTGATAGATGATGGACGATTAAGGACACCATCAAAGTGTTCAGCCCGTCTTTTCAAAATATCTTCCTTATCCTTATCAGCAAAAATATATAGGGACATAGCAATAACATTTATCAATCCATTTATGCCTAGCGTCCTATAAAAGGAACATTTACAAACAGGGTAGACCCAGATCAGACAACGCGGTGTCTGATCAGGGTCTACACAGTTTTCATCAGATACAGGAATTTCTGTATAACTTTGTTATAATAGAAACTGACCAAACGACCTTCTTCTGGAAATGAACCCGGCCAAAGAGTTATGGTAGAAGAGTCCATTCGGCATAAATGGTTAAAAGTATCGGACCCATTAAACCTGAACTGTTGTCTTATTAAGAATTTATTTAAGAATACTTGCGTTTCGAGGAATGGTTTGTGATTCTATAAATAATTTGCCATCACAATTCTATTAAATAATAAAGAAAAGGCTTCAAATTACAGCCACCTGCTTCGGCGAGTTTCTATTAAAATCGGCTTTTAGATTTTAAAAATGTGTGTAGAGCTAGTTATTTTATTATTGAACGCTATTTATAAAACAACTCAATTGTTTGAACAACGTATCCGAATGCTATCTCAGAAGAATGACGCCTGCCTATTGATATCTGTGGTCGCCTACCGCCTACTTGCAGTTCTCTTTAGCTTTGACCTTATGCCTTTGTATCACCACTGTTTGTCATTATATGGGCCGTATCATGCGAAAACGTGTCTTCGGACATTTGCGGACAGCCAGGTCGCGATAATTTTGCGCATCCGCGCAGTATGATCAGGGTATTCTCTGTCCGCAAAGAGATTCATTGGATACTACAGAATGTATAAATTGAGGGCACATACCCGGATGATACGTTGCGCATGCACCGAATGATTTGAAACTGTGCATTTAGCGCATTTTGGAAGGCACTTTTTTGTTTGACGAGACCTGTATGTATTTCATTGCGAAGTTTCACTGATAAGGTGAGGCAGAGTCCCTTACTTGGTTCTGCTTGTTGTAGTTTCTCGTTTATTGTTTTATATTATTGCATAAAAAGCAGTGTCGCACGTTATTAAAAGCCGTGTATTAACAAGGCGATTCACGAGCTGTTAATGCATGGCTACGCAACTTTCAGTATGCTCGTACCGGGGCCATAGATTTTCTGCCGTTACGAGATGTGTACTGCCTGGCCCTAGAACGAGCATAATCCGTGGAAATTACGTTCGCGAGACATCGGTGAAAAGGCGAAACAAAATAGTGCAAGACATAACTGTTTTCAGTTTTTATGCAATAATAGCGATCGAATATGTTTTTTCATTGCATTAATATTCACCAGGTCCCTTGGGAGATGTTGAAAACCGCGGCCTTCGGCCTCGATTTTCAACACCTCCCACGGGACCTGGCGAATGTTAATGCATGAAAAACCATGTTTGATCCCTATATTTATACTTAAGATTTAGAATGTTTAACAGTGTCTCAGAACAGTGTACTTATTTTGGGTCGATTGTGTATAATCTAGCCATGGTAGACATAAGCCAAAATTTCCTTCAGGTAGTTGTCCACGTGATTATCACTGACCAGTGCAATCAAAGTGCGCATTAGACGAAAATCCAGGCAACGGTTATTTATCTTCTTGTCGTTGTGATGTTTGAGTGCAATGTAAAAAGGGTTATTTGTAAACCCTGGACTGGGACATTGGCAAACAGTGCAGACCCAGATCAGACGCCGCGTTCTGCAGAATGCGGCGTCTGATCAGAGTCTGCACTATTTGCTTAAATAACAGTAAGCTAAAGGTTGAAGAAAACAGTCTTTAGTCACCGTTCAGGACCATTGTCCTACCTTATACTCTGATTAATCTGCCCGCATTATGCTAAACAAAAATGTTCTCAGCAAACACGGATTCTTTTTTTTTTTTTTTTTTTTTTTTTTTTTTCGAGACTCGGTATTATTTAATCCTAAAATGCCAAGAAAACCTGCACCTGTGTATGTCGTCTGTTTATGTCGTCTGCTGAATATTCTTGCAAACTTTTCAAACCTACTTTTGCATGCAGGCAAACAGTGTGGACCCTGATCAGACTGCTCCTAGAGATGCAGTCTGATCTGGGTCCACATTGTTTGCTAAAATGGCTTTTAAAAACACAAGCAGATGATAAGGCAGACGGCAATTGTTGTGATTGGCAGTTTAAGGGTTAATTATACATGATTATTTAATCGACGTTGCATGTACTGTTCATCTGTGCTAAGCAAGCTCCAAAGGACGACAAAGTACAGTTCCTTAAGGCAGGTCCTTGTTGAATACAGGTAAATGTACATTTAATTTCCTTTAGCCTAAAAATAAAAAAAAGAAATAATAAAAGAAAACCGTCATCTGAAAATGTCGTCTGTTTATGTCGTCTGCTGAATATTCTTGCAAACTTTTCAAACATATTTTTGCATACAGGCAAACAGTGTGGACCTTGATCAGACTCTGATCTGGGTCCACACTGTTTGCAAAAACGACTTTTAAAGTCACAAGCAACTGATAAAGCAGACGACAATTGTTGTGATTGGCAGTTAAAGGGTTAATTATACATGATTATTTAATCGACGTTGTAGGTACTGTTCATCTGTGCTAAGCAAGCTCCAAAGGACGACAAAGTACAGTTCCTAAAGGCAGGTGCTTGTTGAATACAGGTAAATATACATTTAATTTCCTTTAGCCTGAAAATACTGGGGCCAGTTGTTCAAAGCATTGTTAGCTTAACGAGATCGTTAGTGGTCAAAATGTTAACTGTTCTAGTAAGTACAATAACGAATTCACAAATACGCACAATTATTTTTGCGGAAAAAATGTGAGTAGCTTTGCAAATGCAAAAGCTACTCACATTTTTCAGCAAAAATATTAGCGTATTTGCCATATTTAATGATCAGTTTTAACGATACGTTAACTAGCGACATCGTGAGTTTTGAACAACTGGGCCCTGGTAATTAAAATCCAGGGGATTTCCTAAGACAGGTGGCCTTTAAGAAATATTGACTGTATTTTAGTGAGCCCAGGGTAATTTCGATAAAATAATTCATAGCCTAACGTTAATAGACTACTTGTAGACTTCACAGTTGACCAGTGGTGATAATTGATTTTACGTCGATAGAAAATACTGTTGACAGAGCTAGCTTCATTGTTATTCATTCTCTGTTTCTATCAATTTCAGATCGGATTTACGACCTCCAGGATACAGTTCTGTGCCAAGTCTATTTTTCTGCTTTTATATCAATCGCTTCAGTGCGAATATTGAAACAAGCTATACAGCGTAACTGAAATGTGTTGAAACATCAGCTGTAGCACTGGTACTAGTGATTCATCTGTCGGCTGTTTATACAGAGTTATAAGGATTGTGAAGGCATAATGTAAAAAAAAAAAAAAAAAAACGTGAATGTTAAAGCTTTGCGATTAATTTGAAAATTACAATAAGAATATATTCGATTCCCTGCGAGAAACATCAAAAAAGTGCTGTAATGATGCAAATATAATTACTGTTCGTCACGTTTGAGTTTTATTGAAAAACGGATAGTTGAACAGACCTTTTAATAAATAAACATTGACTGAATTGGAATAGAAAAATAGCAATTAAAATACCAAGACATGGTAGGAAAGGAAGACACTGCGATCTTGTGCTCACGAAAGGATAGTGATAAAACGGACAATGATGGTCAAAAGGGGTCGTACTCGAGAAGGAAGGTGGAACGTAAGACAAAATTTCAAACCGATGTAGAAAATGAAACAAGCAATCAGGAATACATGGCCATGGTGGATACCTTTGTACAAGGTGTAATCGAAAGGGCTAAAGAACAGTATTTGAGTGGTTGTGTAAATGGTGAAATTGAACTGTTGGGAAACGGAGCTAATGATCAATGCCGCTTTAATAAAGGTAGGTGTTTTATATCTATCTGATGTTTTATTATTTTCTTCTTCGTTTTAATGATATGCTTCGTTGTTGCTTCAGTGGGCTCAGCGGTCAGACAACCTGCTGGAATGGTTATGTCTATTTAATGATAGGTTATATCATACAGAACATGTCGTCTCATCAAGGTCCACACTGTCTGCCACACATCAAGCAATTTTAGAGACAACTTCGGGTAGTAATTTGTACTTACGGTAAATACGGTAAATTAAAACAACGTCACAATATGAGCCGCAACGTTCAAAAAAACGTACCTTAAAACCTGTGCGCACAGCGAAGATTTCCTCAGTCTGTTTAGAATCTTTACTAGGTGCATTTTGGATACCCAAAGATGCAAAGTTTCTTCATGAATACAACGATTCAGACTGCGGATGCGCAGGCTGATTTGAGTCCTCGTTGGACACACTTGTCATAAGGTACGTGTTCTTGCGTTGTAGCTTATATTAAAGCTGTTGCTTCTAGATAATAAATTGAGACAACGGAATACTAGCCTGTTGCCTCAAGAAAATAAGTTGAGATAATGAAATTATATTTTATTGCCGCGAGATAATAGTTTATACAAAAAATATAATTCCCCAGCTAGCATTCTTTATAAATCTACAGCGGCCGTTATCGGCCCGTCAGGGTAACTGACGGGCCGATAACGGCCCGCTGTAGATTACTGACGGGCCGATAACGGCCGCTGTAGATTTATAAAGAATGCTTATTGGGTCGTTGCCTCAACTTGTTATGTGCGCTCGTATCTTGATTCCACAAGAAATAGAATAGAAATACTGTGACACTTTACGTCTCCACTACATGTAGTTTATATTTATGGTCTTTTGTGATTATTTAGTTAATCCGGGATTTTGAACATTTATATGAGTGTTACTATTGAGTGCTGTTTACCAACATCTGGCGGGTACATGTATGACCAAAAACCACTTGTTACTTCATCTGTTTTCAGTTTTGTGAATGCGTTTATTAGTCTCAAAGGTCATTCCGTTTAGAATATTTTGCACAAAGACAACAGGGACAATAATAAAAAAAAAAAAACATAATAATATTTTGAATATATATTGATCACAAATAAGCACTTAACTTTAGTTGGACAATGACTGTAGACCTTTCTGAATTTATTTTCTGGTAAAAGATATTGACAACGCACACTCTGATAAGAATGCGCGGATGCTCTCACCTGAGCATGAAATTTGTCCTGCTAATAAATCGCAAATTATTAATAATAGCAAACTCTTTCTTGCAAAACATAGCTGAGCATTTTCATATCTATTAGCAGAGAAAATTTCATGCTCAGCTAAGTTAAGCATGAAAAAAGTTTTATAAGTGGAATGGATTAAGTAGGTAGATTTTCTGCCATTTCTACATACGAGACACTTTTATGGCTTCCCGTTTGCATACTCCATGCGCCAATCTACTTCTGAAAAGGAGACTACTCAATAAGTAAACAATATGCTCCCATGATGTATACAAAACAATTTTGAATAGACTAACTCACCTTGAAATGTATCAATCGTTATTATTGTAAAACAGAAACAAATAGATTTTCATGTAACAGATTTTATTTATGCTTATTGAAATTAAACGCGCACTCACACACAAACACAAAGTCACTCTCTTATCAAAGACTTTACCTTATCAACCACACCATTTAAAGCGGAGGTGCCTGTATAAGTTGTGACTCTGAACGAGGATCAGTCAGAGCTGAAATATTGGCCTGTGCGGACGGAAATAGTTCCCTTTCATACGAATGAGTACTCCTTCTGGGGAGATTACGATGTCAAACTGGTTTTCCTTCCTCCCGAAAATGGGACTACTCTAGAAGGAAAGAATTTGCTCCCCATTTCGGGGTGTCTTTCCTATGGAGTGAACCACTTTTCATTAGCGGATTGATGTGCAGAAAAGTAAACAGCAAACAGACATTCACAAGTATTGTCGCCCAAGTAAAATGCTGGACACTCTACCAAGTATATCCAGTGCCTTATGTTTTGCTTCTCATCCTTTTGGGGACGGAAAGAAGTTCCCGTTTTAAAATTGAAGGTAAGTTCCCCTATGAAAACAGCGGAAAAAAACAACTAAGTGTAGTTAGTCCCCATGATACTGTGTATGCCTTGTGTTCATTATGATCTAGACGACTAGTGCATTCTAATAATGCAGTAATACCCTACAGTCGAACCTCAATGGCTCGAACATCTTTGGGACCATGGAAATTCGTTTGAGACATGGTTAGTTCAAGCCACTGAGGGTTAATCGTGGCACCCGTTCAGGAAGCAGAAAGCGATAATTTAGGGTAATCTTTTCGATTTTCTACACAATGATTGTATGTTGAGTGTACTCATTAGAATCACCTACATGAGGCGAATCTAGTTACACATAACATACAATTCCATGATAAAATAAGAAAAAAAAAGCCTTAAATATTTGTTTTCTTGGGCTATTGGAAGGATTTTGTAGGGACTGAAAAAAGAATTCGAATCATCCACGGTAAACGAGCAATCCGGGTTCGAGCAATTCAGGTTATACTGTATTTACCCGAACGTTTTGACACCATAACTCATTACCACGCTCGGTTCCAAATATTCAACAACTTTATTTTACTACCGGATAACGTTACTCAAAGACATTTAGCAAAGAACTACATGCATCAGGGGCGTCTGATCTAGATCTAGATTCCTTGCTCGTTGTTTTTCCCAAATACTTAGGGTAAATACGTTAAATCGCAAGGTACAAAAATATGTTGTGTTGATTGATCAATAATCTCACGAAGACAATTGCCTGTTGAAATCAAAATGGTTTCCATAGAAAACGAGAAATATCACTATTATTTTTATGTACAGTGGAGTATAACAGCTGATCTAAACAAGAAAACTGTATAATCATTATGTAAACTTACGTCTGTAAACTCTATACGTCTAAGACATAGCTCTAGATAAGCCAGTTGTTTTCTTTTTTGTTTGTTTGTTGGTTCTTTTTTCTTTTTCGTTTTTTTTTTTTTTTTTTGTTTTTTTTTTTTTTTTTTTTTTTTTTTTTCGTTTTTCAAGAGGCGCTTCTAATGAGCGCTCACAACTTTTGTTTCATTTTTTAATCTAGAAATGGCATTGATCTTGACTTACATCACGAAAACATGTCTATATAATATTGACCCCCTTAAACCCCACTTTTATATAGTAAAACTGGAGTTTACAGGGGTATACATTATTTTTGTTATTTCTGCTCAAAAACATAGATTGTGGGTACTCGTTAGAACCGCCTCGACGAGGCGGTTCTAACGAGTACCCACAATCTATGTTTTGAGCAGAAGTATGAAATATATCAGCCTTTTTATCTAAAAAAATCATTTTTTTGGTGGTAAAATTTTCAGTATATTTGAATAGGATTGTTTTCGTAATGAGTAAGCCAAGTATTTCGCGAGGTTTTCACTGTATATCATAGCTCCAGATAAGGAGCGTTTTTCATCCGAAAAGTACTGACATTTTCTTATTTCATATGTTGTGGCATGACGCTACTAATGTGTACCTACAACATATGTTTTCGTGCAAAAGAAAGAGAATTATATATATATACCCCTCTTATCTAGGGTTATTAAATATGGCAAATTAGACAGCCTTCGGTTACTAAAACACCTTTAGCAAAATTTTAAAATTCCCCGTCAAAATAATATGACACCTCAGTATGGGGAACACATTACATAGATATCTGCTAGTAATGGCCCAAATCCATGGAACTATAGGTAGTTTTATCAAGCATAAAAATGCGCAATACAAAGTGCTCTGCAATGTAATATGGACATTAGTAAGACTTAGCTATTAGAAAATAGACAGGAATGCAATGATCATGAATCTATACAGTTACATAAAGCTGCGTGTCTGTTTTGTCTACCTTTGATTGTTTTGTTAAAGGTCTTTGAAACATGTTGCCTTATTTTTCTGCATTTCTGTTACATACCCTTTTAACAGGCTGCACTAAAACAGTGCTTTGAACTTTTGGCCTGCTTGATGTCACCGAGTCTGTTATAGAAAAGATTAATTCAATCAATTAGTTTATTCAATTATTCAGGACAGTTTATGATGTGGAACAAAGACTACAGCAATAATTATTTAACCCAGTAATGGTTTGACGTCTCCATTATGTTAATACTCTTATGCAAGAACTTGGTGGGACAAAGGGCTATGAAATTCAACCCTTGATTGAAGCGAGCTCTGTGTTTAACGATCATACCTACCATTCAACCACCGAGTTTGCTGTGTGTTAAAGAAGGCCTCGATAAGCTTCCTATATTATATTGGTTGCGTAAACTTCACAAAAGCCATACAAAGCACGGTTTATTGCAAATTCAAGCTTTTGTGTCACTACTAAACTTCCTAAATTGTTGACTTCTTGTCTTACTGCCATCAGAAAACATGTGATGGATTATTGCGGCAAGATCTATGAAAGATCAAGTAAGAATCTGGTTTGGTCCATTAAAAATTCTAATGAAGATTTGAATAAACTAAAATCCAGAAGTTTTCGCGCATCAGATTTGTTCATGGATTATTTTACCACGCTTTACACTACACTACCTTATAATCTTATAAAACAAAAAACTTAATGAACAATTGAATAAACATTTCATAGGGAAGGTTTTTTTCTATTTTGAAGGTGACGGAAGAAATGTTCCTTTTTTATGTTCACTTCCAAAAAGCATGTCAGAAAGTGTCCGAAGCTCTCACCTTTCTATTTGATAATATTATATAAGATTTGGTTCTAAGCTTTTAAGACAAATTGTGGGTATTCCGATGGGTAAAAATTGCGCACCGCTTGTGGCTGATTTGTTCTTAAAATGTTATGAAAGAGACTTCATGATGTCTCTTTCTGAAAAAAAAAAACAGTCTGAAGTTATTGAAGCTTTCAGCTCAACATCTAGATTTTGAACAATTATCAAATATCAACAATAACTACTTCGGTGGTTTGATCAGTAAAATTTATCCACCAGAGCTTCAATTGGATAAATAGAGGATCTTACATGAGTGGTCATTTAATATGAA
The DNA here is from genome assembly GCA_964016985.1 of Anodontia alba. NCBI lineage: Eukaryota > Metazoa > Mollusca > Bivalvia > Lucinida > Lucinidae > Anodontia > Anodontia alba. The sequence goes on from OZ024830.1 coordinate 36,075,170, forward strand.
ATTTATGAACCGAGTTTGGGTAATTTCGGGGTATTTTGCGAGCCTTGGCGAGCAAAATACCGAAATTACCCACGAGTTTCATAAATTTCATATTAAATGACCATGAATGTAAGATTCTGTTTATCACATGGCCATTCCGATGACAAAAACTGCACAAAATATATTATGATAACAGCTTTCCATAGCTAAGCGGATCACTCACTACCAAGGATTGAATAGTACTACGCAACAAAAATAGCTCGCATATTATCTGATAAGTACCGAAAATAACTAGAACCAAGATAAATATGTCATTTATTGCTTCATTAAACTGAAGGAATTTATGATGATTTTTATTTGAGTTAATGTATATTTCAATTGAAAAAATGAATTTAAAAATAAATATTCCCTTTAACGTCATTCAGCGAGTCAATACGTCACTGACAATCAGTAGGGAAATCCCCCGAAGTCAGCTGTCGTATTTAAAGGTCATCGACCTAGATCAATACAGTTTATACGGTGGTTGATACACCTAAGTAAATGATAGATTTCAAGAACATAAAACATTTCAACTGTAGTTTGGATTTTAATTTGACACATTTATTGATTGTCGGAGTCATGTTATGCTCCAATGCTTTTTGGAGAAGGTGATTTTTTTTCATTGACTGACGGCATCGATGTTGAAAGTGCCTCTAAATATGTTGCCGGAAAACATCGAAATTTAACCACCATGAATATTTCTAGTAGCTGTGATATTCATATTGTGATACTTTTGTGTCTTCCCCTTCCTTCTATCGGTCTGCTATTTATCGTTCATCTCAAAACTGAAAGCAGGATCTGTTTCAAAAGTGAAAGTTGTATCGGCATCTTGGTTGCTATCAATAAGCGGAGTAATACGAATATTAATGAGCTAACCAATGGGAAGCCTTGCAGGTGTTATAACACGTGTGGTTATGTGATTTTTATGACATGGGTTATTTCACTGAATAACTTGACGGTCATGTGATAAAGCAAATTCTTCTGAAACTAACGCCCCACTTTTGGATTTGCTTTTGTCTGTGTTAGATAATTTTTTTCATGCAAAGGTTATCATAAACGCGAAGATTTTGCTTTTGAGATTGTAAGTTTTCCCTACTTGGTTGGGGATGTTCCTCGTCGAGCATCCTGTGGTATTTATATATCGCAAATAATTCGGTTCACTAGAGTGTCTAGTCATGTTACTGACCTCAACACTCGAAATAAATCATTAACTGCTAAACTTCTAAATCAGGGTTGTCGGTAGGTACCATAAACTCCGCAAAGCCGTTTCGAAATTTTATAGACGTCATTTCAATTTTGTTTCAAATCTCCATGTTGGACTTAAAATCTCTTCTGCAACAAGGCCTGTCGGAACGTGAATTTTATGGAAATTTAGTATATAAATTCAGAAAAAAAATATATGCTTGCAATGATTTTCATTAATTTCGTAAAAATCATTCTTCGATATATAAAGTTTGGCTACAAGATAAATGTAATACAACAGACTGCGTGTATGGAAGTAGCCCGATCACGGTTAATAACTTTGCTTCCTTTGGTTGCACGCCGGCGGGTCAGGCCTCAGACTATATGACGGCTCCGGCCTAAAGACTCTTAGCAAGTCGGTTGGTGGCTGAAGCTCTGGCTCTGGTGGGGCCCACTGTTGTCCAACTGTTGGTTTTCTTTTGCTTCAGCATTTCAGTTATTTCTATGTAATTATTTCAGTATTGTTTCTAAAGTTAAAACTCAGAAAAAGCAAACAAAATTCCATAAATTTCAAATCGACACTATCAATGGGAGTAGTATAGGACGGTGGTAGCCATTAGTGCCGTCCTATACTAGTAGGATAGGACGGCGGTGTCCCAATAGTGCCGTAGCATTTCAGTTGTTTCGTGCTGTCGAGTCCTCATCGTTGTTTCGTCTCTGTAATTTGTTGATTTTTTGTGTTTTCGGAGATGTAGCATTGATGAGTTAGGAAGCCTTCATGCGTACTGAACAAATTATGTATCTAAACCGCGGCAAAATACGGGCGAGAATTGTGGCCACGTAAAATCGATTTAAAAAAAAAGGTAAGAGAAAAGTCCAGGGAGTGCCACAATCACAAACCGCAGCCCCTCCCAGACCCCAAGAGGAAGAGGAAACCGACAAACCCAAACAAGCACAAACCGAACAAACGTACAAAGCCCCCCAGTGAAATACTTTTCACTGACCGTTCCGAGGCGGTTCTTCTGTCATGGTTTATTTTATAGTTCTTTTTTGAATGTGTGTGTCGCTTACATCTTTTATGTTTTGAACAGCCATTTGGCCATGTTGTGGGAAAGTAACTGTCCGTTTGGCTTTCTGCTAGTGATGTTTCCATTAGGGGCCAGTTATTTCGTGTTTCTGTTTCTTTTTTCTTTCCCTTTGATGTCTCTGATGGGACGTGTGGGATAATTGTATCGATTCCTGATCATTGCCTTCCTTTCTATTTTCTAAAAGTCCAATGAATGAAACAATGGTGTCGATGGAACATTATTGTACTCTAGGAAACTTTTCATTGGATGATTGACTCTCTAGCAGTATGAGAAAACAGAGCCAGTCCTAGGGCAAGTCAATTCATCTAAACGTGCCTTTGGCCATCATATGTAAGAGGTCAATGTTCATGCCTTTCACTGAGTGGGTACTGGCTTCTTCTGAACAGACTTTGATGGTCGGGCCCTCCGGAGTCTGACTGTTGGTTTGCTTTTGCTCTAACATTTCAGTTGTTTCATGCTGTCGAATCCTCATCGTTATTTCATCTCTGTAATTAGTTGACTTTTTTGTGTTCTCGGAGATGTAGCACTGATGAGTTAGGAAAAAAAGTAAGAGAAAAGTCCAGGGAGTGCCACAATTACAAACCGTAGCCTTTCCCAGACCCCAAGAGGAAGAGGAAACCGACAAATCTAAACAAGCATAAACCGAACAAACGTACGAAATGCACTAAGATTAGCTCTCTCTTCCCCAAGCGAGGTAATCGCAATACTAAAAGGACTGAAAAACACAAGAACAAAATGACACACGGAAATACATACAACAAATCGCCTCGTAGAATAAACCACAAAGCAACAAGGAGTAAGACTAACACCGGGACCACCGCCTTAGAACGGTCGGTAGAGTAAACCACCGGGGTGTTTAAAGCACTTACAGCTAGCTAACTTCACCCTGGGTCCCGATGCTATTCTTAATACATAAATGCATAAAAATTCGGTTCGCATAAAGGCTCCCAACTCAGTCAATGCATCAAAGCGAAAACATAAAAATCAAATTAATCACTATAATAAACAAAGACGAGTACTCATGGCTAATTCTACTGTATGCCAGAGGAAATGAAAACCAATAGTTGAACCACGGCGGGCCAAGCCAAAGACATATCGTCAAACCTTCATGCGGACTGAACAAATTATGTATCTAAACCGCCGAGGATTGTGGCCACGTAAAATCGCTTTAAGCCCCCCAGTGAAATACTTTTCACTGACCGTTCCGAGTCGGTTCTTCTGTCATGGTTTATTTTTGTTATAGTTCGTCTTTGAATGTGTGTGTCGCTTACATCTTTTTTTGCTTTGGATAGCCATTTGGCCACGTTGTGGGAAAGTAACTGTCGTTTGGCTTTCTGCTAGTGAAGTTTCCATTAGGTCTAGTTATTTCGTCTTTGTGTTTCTTTTCCTTTGATGTCTCTGATCGGAGGTGTGGGATAAGTGTATCGATTTCTGATCACTGCTTTCCCTTTTATTTTGTACATATAACAGTAGCAAGCCACGTGTCAGCCGATATACAAATAAAATTAAACAGGAAATGCCTTCCCGAGGCACCGAAAGAAGACGTGATTATTAATTGTAGCATTTCCTGGGTAACTCACCGCAGCTGGTGTTTAGTGCCGTTTAGAGGCCTTGAAAGTGTCCCCAAATTTAACAAGGCCTATCGTAACCCTTATTCTGTGGTGACTCGTTATATAAATAGTATACTTAGTGGATAAATTGGATTCACGGAGCAGTCTATAAAAACAAATGATTGATAGGAGGGATGGGTATTATGTAAATGTTTTGCGACGGGCGGTATGCTTCGCATCTGGCCCAATCAAGATTGGCGGTTTTGCTGACCGACCGTTTTGAATGCAAGGTGGTGAATCAGGCCAAAAAATCAATGACGGCTCGATTTAGGACCTTTCCTGGACGGTTTTTGCATGATAAGCGCTTGCACTAACACTCAGAAATATGAAGCGCCAAGTCTCGAGAATTTTTGTCTTTACGTATAATCTAAGGTTAAATTTAAAATTTCATATTTTATCATATAGTTTTAGTATGACAATTTCTTCTAAAGTAGATCAAATACCATTTAAATGCTAAATAAAATAAAATGGCGTCCATGCTTAATCTACTACATAAATGACAGTGTATGCAATTATATTTGGAAATTCAAGGGCAATTCGTTGAAGTCTCTGAAACCTGGACTTCCTTTAATTTAATCATTGCTTGATACTGTCTAGACGTGTGCTCTCCGTGGTTCTACTAGCTGTGTTATTTTGCCTTGCCGTTCGGTTTATAAACGAGCCCTCATGTTTATCTCATCATAGTGTTGGGAAGTTGGTTTATATGTTGTTCCATGTGAGTCCACCTGTGAGTCAGGGACCTACGCGGACCCGCTTTAGCTAGTTTCTGGTAAAGGGTGCAATGGGGCCGGGTTTGGCCATAAAGAGATTTGCTGTTGGCCATTCCGAAGAAGCAGATTTTGCGTTGCGATTTCTCTTAGATCGTCTGTTTTTTTTTTTTTTTTTTTTTTTTTTTTTTGTTTTTTTCACGTTAGTTTGTTCCGCTACGACAGGATGGCATTATGTGTGGTCTTTTCGTGTAGCGTGTAGTTATGGCCTTATCCGATGAATTGGAAGGGCTGTGTTCCGTGGTTATGACCATTCGTGCTACCCCCCACCCAAAAACAAAAAAAAAAAAAATAAAAAAAACATGAAATAAGGTATTTTAAACGTTTAATGTAAACGGTTTCATAAATTAAAACATCATGGGTCCATGACATTGACATAGACGTAAAGCTCCGCAAGGATAAGTTTGCATTGACTAGAAACTAAAACCAGTCAAGTTAAAGTTACGTTAGAGCACATAAAAGAACAAACATCGGAGTCTAAGTTGGCGTCTCAGTTTAATTGTAATTCCCATATAACAACACTGGGGATTGCAGGGCTGCACACCAATTTTCCCAACCAGTCTGCAGTGGTTTAAACAGAATTCGATTTTCAAAAATATTTAGATAAAGAAAACTACCAGTTACCTCTTGTTTTCTCAAAACATGGTAACTGAAAGCACTTCTGAAATCAGACTTAATGTGGCAATATTGGTTTACTTTGCTACATGTTCCTAATACATTTCATCTCCTTTTGTCTCAAACTTCTGTTACCGCAAACAAGTAAGGGGGTGAACGGGTGTGGAAGGTGTCCAGTATCTCACGCCACCAGTGCGTCCAACTGAGATTGGCTTACAGTTGGGCAAGGCCTGCTATCTTTGTAGTAGGTAAGGTTAGAGGGGGATGTTTTTTTTTTTTTTTTTTTTTTCAGTTTCTTCACTTTCTTTCCTGTTTCTGGTTTTCCCTGTCCCTCTCTTTCATCTCCTCTACTATCTATTCTATCTCTTTTCTCCCTTTCCGTGGGAGACGACACTAAATGACCCACAAGGGTTGACGTGTCGTTAAACCCCAAATCAGTCCATCAAAACCTCAAACAAGTAATTCTAGTCTCTTCGCGTTTAAAATGGTCAACGTCTGCTGCAATAAAAAATGCACTATGATGAAGTATGATGTCGTTTTACGCCCGACCCTACATCCAGTAAACCAGCAACAAGGCCTGTAAAACGTTAACGTAAAACTGTTTTAACTAGGACTAAGACCCAACTATCCCTCTATGTTAGCTGTTGACCGTTGAAAGATGATAGTTCTGTTGCCGTATCGCTTCGTTTATCTATTATATCTTCGTTTGTTCGTTCTGTTATCGACACAATGCTGATATATTTGATCAACTAATGTACTTGAACCCTTTTTCAAGGCATTGGGAGGCCTGTTCTCTGATTGTCGCCTTGTATGGGTATCTCCGTGTTTACGTTTTTCATTTGTTGCCAATAAGTTTTGGCCCTAACACCTAACTAGTGACCGAAATCAACGACGCTGCCGAATTAGGGAATGTCATAACACGTTTAGTATAGTCGTACATGGGAGGTGTAATGAAAGACACTTATAAGATCTTTAAATGTAAGTGTTCAAGTTTTGCGTCCCATGAGCTTTCACCTGGATTCTGTGCGAGGCCAGTGGTGGCAAGAGTTATCCATAAAATCGTTAAGATTTGAATCAAGTTGTGCACGAATACAATATGGTTGTCTTTGGGAGTGGTCGGGATTGCACAGTCATTTTCGTAACGCAACGTTTAGCATTTCTATAATTTAAAATACAAAATAACAAATAAACGAAAGTTAAAACTTTTAGAATGTAGATATTTAGGTCTTTTTTCATTTGACTACCATTATTGATCACATTTGACAGTAATCACAGATAACAACCGCGCTGTTAATGTTATATATTCTGGGATCAATAAAGGACTCTTGCGGCTGATATATTGGCACACCTGTCTTATATTATGCGTCGGTTAAGAAGAGAAAGCACTACTATCCTACAGGGAATAAAATATTATTTGTTGGCATTTTGAACATAAGGGAAAATTATATGTACATGTATGTTCTGTATTACTTTTTGTATCCGTTGAATGATCGATAAATGGCGTGTTGATATAGATATAACTTCCGTTATGCTCAGTTTCTGGTGCAAAGACTTACCGGAGTCTACTTAAGTTTTTCTTATGCTCTGACATCCAGTTTGTAATCGTTTCGCATCCTATCTGACTCACGCTCTTATCTTTGTTCAACACACTGTGGGTACGTTTTTTTCTTATGCAACTGTGCCTGTGTTGGTCAATAGATGTGTTTATGAACTCCTACGAGACCACACAATTATGTATGGATAGAAATATATCACATTTAATAGAAAGGGTTGAGCTTCATTCTTCTCTAATAACTTTGCATCACGAAGACACGCCTATATATTTTGACCCCTTTAAACCCCGCTTTAATAAAGTAAAACCGGGGTTTACAGGTGTATACATTATTTTTCTTATTTTGCTAAAAGATAGATTGTGTGTACTAATTAGAACCGCCTTGCCGAGGAAAGCCCAACCTTCTAAAACACAAAAAGAATAGGAAAAGTAGATCAAACAATGGCAACAAACAGCATATTGATCTGACAATTATTATTTTACTTAAGCTCAGAAACACAATTTAGCTTCAAGTGGCACATTTTAGTTTTACAAGAGAAAAAAAAAACTAGAACCCTTCAGGACCATAAAACTAACGTTGCCAGAAGAAACGATTATCCTACCATATTCATGCGTGGAAACAGGAAATAACACAGCAATAAAATTATGCAATATGCTCGCAGAAAGGAAATTAATTACAATAGATGCTTAATTCATCAATATTTGTCAATAGTTGCTTCTGTGTACCATCCGATGCTTTTTATAGCATGATGATTTAGTAAATTAAAATGAAGTAATTTAAAATTATAAACGATGTTTCCAAGGAAAGATGAAGCACATCCAAATAGACACATGTCGGTTCCGTTGACTGTGTAACCTCCAACAAAATAACATCTTGTGCAGCGTAACCCAGTTTCAGTAATATAGCTTAGATTATGTTTCTTCACAATACGCACATAACGTTCTAGTTCATATTTTGTCTTGATTGTTATCTTATTGTCTGTTTGGTGGATCCTATCTTTCATTGTGATCAACTCGCTGGGTAAAAAGAACTTGTTTGCCTTGATTTACTTTGGTTTGTGAAATATGCGTTGATACTTTTTTTCAAGATAGTAATTCTAGCAGTAGAATGGTCCACATGTTTATACTGACATGGTGTCTTAAGATGCCTTTGATTCTACGTCATTTCGAAAAAAAAATAAATAAATAAACAAAACATTTTCTCTTTAAACGAACCAACTCAAACTGAATGACAGCTCTTAAGTATATTCCAGACGGTTAGCACTTGACTGATGTTGTCTGTAGTCGGGCCAATCGATGTCCATCTGCTCTAGCTTTAGATTGCCGTTGAACCCTCGACTTTATGTGATTGCAGTTTTGTGATTTCGTGTGTTTTACTCCACCACTAATAAAATGGAGGACATACGCGGACTGAACAAACATATTTGTAATTTTCAGCTACATCAGAAATAAAAGCAAGGTTGCGATTGCAACCAACTATTTCAAGCACCTGAAAAAATAAATAGATATATACGTACATTCGCAGCAATATTAGGCCACACGAAATTTAGACGATGACAGAGAAGACCCTGTTAAATAGACTGTAACGTCATAGGTACAGATACATGTAGTTACAGGTTATTTTCAAATCAGTATTTATTATTATTATTATTATTATTATTATTATTATTATCATTATTATTTCTATGACGACAATATATCAAAGATAATGCAGAGTAATATTTCCTAGCTGTAATATCATGTTTTGAAACTCTTGTTTAATTTATTTATTTATTTTTTTATCTTAAAAGTTTGTTTATTTGTTTTATTTTTAGCTCACCTGGAGTTTTACTCTTGGTGAGCTTATGCCATGGCCTGTTGTCCGTCGTTAGCTTTTCACATTTTCGACATCTTCTCAAAAACCTGGTTGAATTGAGCTGAAACTTTGTGTCAGGCAATGTGGTAAAATGGAAACTCAGAATTGCTAAAAGTGTTCCGTTCCAATTTCCAAGATGGCCAAGATTCTTCAAACAACATCTCCTCCCAAACCGTATGTCGGTTTGAACCAAAACTTGATGGGAGCTATCACAGTGACGAAGAGACTTAGATTTGCTTAAACGTTCCGTTCCGAAACCCAAGATGGCCGCCACGGTGGCCATATTGAAATTCATCAAACAACATCTTCTCCCAAACCTTGTCAGATTAAGCCGAAACTTGATGGGAGGCATTGGAGCAACATAGAGATGCAGAATTGCTAAAATCGTTCTGTTCCAATATCTAAGATGGCCGCCACGTCAGCCATCTTGAAATTCTTCAAACGACGTCTCAAAAACCGTCATTCGGATTAAACCAAGACTTGATTGGAGGCATCACAGTGACACAGAGATTCAGAATTGCTAAAATCGTTCCGTTCCGGTATCCAAAATGACCGCCCCAGCAGCCATCTTGAAATTCTTCAAACGACATCTTCTCCCAAACGGTAAGTCGGATTGAATTAAAACTTGATTGGAGCCATCGGAGCATCACACAGATTCAGATCTATGGTGGCCGCTATAAAAATTGGTCAAACGACATATTTTCCCAGATCATAAGTCGGATTGATCCAAAACTTAATGGGAGGTATCGGAGCGACATAGAGATTCAGAACTGCTATATTTTTTTCCATTCCGATAACCAATATGGCCGCCATGACGGCCATCTTGAAGTTTTTCAAAGGACATCTCCCAAAACGTAACGGATTGAGTCGTAACTTGACGGGAAGCATTGCAGCTACATAGAGATTCAGAACTGCTTAAATCGTTCCGCTTGGCAATCCGAGATGGCAGCCTGGGCGTCCATCTCAAAAAATCTTGAAAACACCACCGGTCCCGAACCCTAAGTCAGATTGTGCCCAACCTTGGTAGGAGACATTTTGGTCACATGGAGATTTAGAATAGCTAAAATCATTCCGTTCAAATATGCAAGATGGCCGCCATGTCGTCCATCTTAAAAATCTTCAAAGAACATCTCCTCCCAAACTGGAAGTTGGATTGAGCTGAAACTTGATGGGAGGCATTGGAGCAACATAGAAATTCAGGATTGCTAAAATCATTCCCTTCCAGTATCCAAGATGGCGCCCACGATGGTCATCTTGAAAATCTTCAAATTATGTCTGCTCCCGAACGGTAGATCAAAATTGAGCCCAAGCTTAGTGGGAGGCATTGGGGTGACATGGAAATTTAGAATTGCTATATTGGTTCGGTTCCACTATATCCAAAATGGCCGCCATAGTGGCCAGCTTGAAAATATTGAAACAACATCTGCTCTAGAACGGTAAGTCTGATTAAGCTGAAACTTGGTGGGAGGCATTGGCGAGACATGGAGATTCAGAACTGCTATATTTGCTCCATTCCAACATCCAAGATGGCGGCCATGAGGACCGTCTTGAAATTCTTCACAAGACATCTCCTCCAAAACTATAATGCAGATTGAGCCCATACTTGATGGTAGTCATCGTGGTGACATAGAGATTCAGAATTGCTAACTTAGTTCTGGTTTGATATCTGAGATGGCCCCTAGGTGGCCATCGTGAAAATCTTCAACCCTCATCTGCTCCCGAATGGCGTCAGATTGAGTTAAAACTTGGTGGAAGGCGCTGGGGTGACATGGAGATTCAAAATTACCAACACATTCTGTTAGAATAGCCACGATGGCCTCCACAGCCATTTTGAAGATCTCCTATTGTTAACTAACCTGGAGCAGTGCTCCAGTTCAGCTTATGCCGTGGTCTGTTGACTATGGTTCGACCTCAACGGTATGTCCGTCAGTAACTTTTTACATTTTCGAAATCGCCACCAGAATCGTATTCTTGATGGCCGCCATAGCGGCCATCTTAAAAGTCTCCAGTTGTTATCTGCTCCCAAACAGTACATCGGATGTAGCGAAAACTTGATGGAAGACATCTGGGCAGCATGGAGATTTAGAAAAACTAAAATGGCTCCGTTCTGATATACAAGATGGCCACTATGGCAACCATCTTGAAAATATTTAAAACAAATCTGCTCACGAACGGAGGTCTGATTGAGCTGAAACATGATGGGAAGCATTGGGGTGTCATTGAAATTCGAAATTGTTAAAATCGTTCTGTTCCAATGTCGAAGACGGCGCCATCTTGAAATTCTCTCAAACCACATCTCTTCCCAAATAGTAAGTCAGATTGAGCCGAAACTTAATGGGAGGCATCGGGTGACACGGACATTCAGAATTGCTAAATCGTTCTGTTCCAGTGTCCAAGATGGCGGCCAAGGTTGCAGTCTTGGAACTCTTCCAACAACACCAGATTCTGAATTACTAAGGGTAAGATGGCACCATGGCACAATGTAACATATCACGATCTGGCTAATCCAGGTGTGCGATTCTAGCCCACTTCGGCCTCTAGCTTTTTTTTTTTTTTTTTTTTTTTTTTTGCTTTTGTTGTTTTTGTTGTTGTTTTTCATCTATCTTTGTTGCTGACATACGCATTGTTCAGATATTTTATTCTATTTTATTTTTTTTTTTTTTTTTTTTTATCAGTTTTGTTGAAGTTTTCAATAATTTAAGACTGTGTGCAAAGTCAGCAAAGTAGAGATTGAAGATCAAAGCTTTGTTTATTGCACCGGAAGTCAAACAGTACTACATATAGTTGAGAATCATAGTGCTCTTTGAAGATATAATTATATATTAGGCGCTGGTTGCAACCAAAATGCATTGAAAAAGTCCTATTTCCGCGCAAAACATATGTTGTAGATACTCATTAGAAGCACATCACCGAGGCACTACTGATAGGTACATACAACATATGTTTGTGTGCAGAAATTAGGGCCCAGTTGTTCAAAGCTAATGACATCGTTAGTAAACGATTCGTTAAAATTTACATCAAGTGATACGCAAATACACTGAAATTTTTTGCTGAAAAAATGTGAGTAGCAAAAGCTACTCACATTTTTTCAGCAAATATTTCAGAATATTGTATATTGAATCCGCTAAAATAGTTAACGAAATGACCCTTAACGAGCTCGTTAAGCTAACGACGCTTTGAACAACTGGGCCCAGAAAATTATTTACCTGGTACCCCGTCGTATCTAGAGCAATGACAACAGCACTATGAATGATAATTCTAATTAATACTCAGCACAAACAATCAAACTATCAGGGTGGCACAAACAGATAATACAGCAATGATCTTCAAAGAACGCTTTAATATCAATTAAAATGCAAATGAAACAAATTAACCGTCAGTTTCAACATTAACAGAAACTCTAATTAATGAATACAGTCTCGAGGTTGTTAGAGACCAAAGCCAGATGTAGAATTGTAACTGTGTCTTTTGGCACGCTACGTAAAATCGATTTAAGCCCCCAGTAATATGTTACTGACCGTTCCAAGGCGGTGCTTCTGCTGTGGTTTACTATATATGTTATGGTATGTCTTTGCATGTATGTCTTGGTAATTGTTTTTTGTTTGTTTGTTTGTTTTGAATAGCCGTTTGGCCATTTTTGGGAAGAAACTGTCTGTTTGGCTTTCTGCTTGTAGTGTATTGATTGTGGTGCCGTTACTTTCAGTGCGTCCTTTTTCCTTTTGGTGTCTTGGAACGGAAGGTGTTAGGTAATTGTATCGATTCCTGATCATTGCCTTTCTTTCCATTTATATGCTAGAATAAAGCCTAAAATTATGCGAATCTTTTTTGTTTCCGCGAGAACCAACCCCACCTCCTTAAAACAGCATACCATAAAATATGAGTCAGCGTATAAAAAAACCTACAATAAGACCTGTGTGACCAGCAAAGACTCATATCAGCCAGTACATTAACCCAGTATGGCATTCAGATCAGGTCTAAAATGTGTGCATTACGTACAGGAATTTCTATTAAATTGCAGAAGAAAACAGACACACTTTCTGCTGGAAATGAACCGGTCCAAAACGTAAAGATGGAAGAGTCGGCATAAATGGATTAAGATAATAAACGAAAAACAGTCTTAGAAGAGACAGTTTTTATCTATCATTTGATGCAAACGTCCAAAATGACAAAGCATATGCTTAGCTAGGGTAAATTAACCCTCATCATCCCGCTGAACCCTGACATTACGAAAACTCGCCTATTCAAATATATAGAAAATTTCATCTCCAAAAACTGAAAATTTTCCGATGAAAAACTCTGATATTTTTCATATTTCTGCTCAAAACATAGATTAAGGGTACTCGTTAGAACCGCCTCGACGAGGCGGTTCTAACGAATACCCACAATCTATGTTTTTGAGCAGAATAAGAAAAATAATGTATACCCCTGTAAACCCCAGTTTTACTATATAAACGTGGGGTTTAAGGGGGTCAGAATTATATAGGCATGTTTTCGTGATGTATGGCCCATCTTTAGCAAATAGAGTAGATCCAGATCTGTATCTGCACGGCTTGTCATTGAGTATATAGATTTTATCAACTGAACTTTGAGCAAGGTTTCTGAAAAAAGTGTGTATAGCATCTTAATTCATTCAACATTCAAGTAGGAAGATGCTATATGCAAATACATTGTAATTAGCCAATATTTATCCCAATCGATTTACATTTCTGTTTTCTTCTTTATTTGTTTAGTTTGATCATTTTACACTGGAATTTATAAATGATAGCTTAGACGGAATTATTATATTCCTGGCTGGCATCCTGTTCATACGAATCTGTACCAGGCATAGTTCTAGCTCTTACATATGTGTCGTGCCGGGGATGGGGATTCGCACTCAGAGAAATAGCCTATAATACTCTTCTTATTTTGTATGATGAATTTCTTTATTCCGAGTTCACCCATTTCTTGATCGAATTCATATATACGTGCATCAGTAGGATAGCCCCCGAGGTTTCCACAAAGGCTAATGCCTTTCCGCAGTTCTGGCTTATTGTGCGCAGACACGCAGACCAATATCAACCGGTTTGTGGCATGAAAACACAAAAACTACTACATCGTTATAATTATTAAAACTTTGTCAGATATTCTAACATCCAACAACAGCAGTCTAAATAAATTGAGAAGAGAAAATAAATATCAGTGTGTTAGCTAATTAAGAGAGAGAGAGAGAGAGAGAGAGAGAGAGAGAGAGAGAGAGAGAGAGAGAATCTAAATATGAACTGTGTCATTACAATTTGTTATCATTCGGAAGTATCCGCGGCAAATAAAGCGAGAAGGGGATTTAATAGACTCGGTAGATTTTCCGCCTCTTTCACAAGAGGGACAGTTTATAAGACTTTCTGTTCTGTTTCCTGCACACAAAGCCACTTTCTGGAAAGCGTTCTGTTCTAACAGGAAACCGAAATTGAACTAACGAACATTCATGCAGTTTGTAACAGAATATTCATGTTGTAACACTTACTCGTACTTGACAATCGTATTACAACCCGTTGACAAAACGTGTATGTGCCATTACAAAAACATGCCTTTTCAAATATATAGAAAATTTTACCTCCAAAAACTGAAAATTTTCAGATAAAAAACTCTGATATTTTTCATATTTTTGCTGAAAACATAGATTGTGGGTACTCGTTAGAACCGCTTCAGCATAGTAAAGCAGCGTGAAACAAAAACGGATTGCTTGGCTTGTGAACGTAGAAAACTCGGAAATGATCATCATTTTGGCATTGGCAACAGAATCGCAATATTCCTCGAGGACAATCTGCAAACGAAAGCAAAAATAAACATCATAATAGTTCATGTATGTTGACTGAAAAGTAGTATCTTATTCTATTTTCTTTTTTAGAACAAAACTAGTGTATTGGTCTGACCTGTGGGGAAAGAACCTATAGCTAGTCATATACATTACCAGTTATAGCGAGGTTTCGAACCCCTGCTGGCTACAGCCACAGCACCTAGCCATTCACACAAGCGTTATAACCATCAAATACATGAGAAAAATAAGGCACATGAGTACACGCACCAGACCTGGGAACGAGCCGCAACATAAGAAAATCATAACTCAAGCATGCCTCTATAATTTTGACCCCCGTAAACCCCACTTTTATACAGTAAAGCTAGGGTTTACAGAGGTATACATTATTTTTCTTATTTCTGTCCAAAAATATAGATTACGGATACTCGTTAGAATTACCTCGTCGAGGTGGTTCTAACAAGTACCCACTATGTTTTGAGCATAAAAATGAAAAATCTCAGAATTTTTTATCTGAAAAATTACATTTTTAGGCATATTTTCGTAAAGAGTTCTTTATGTAATGTACGATCAGCGAAGACTTAGATATTCTTCGCTGGTACCATATTCATATCCACGAATCTAAAACAAATTGTGACGATACGCAGGAAATGCCACAATCACGAAGCAAAGCCTCCCCGGGCCTCTGGAAGAAGAAGTGAGGAGGAATAATGACAAACCAAACGCCACAGATGAAACCACCGACACACGAATAAAAAAGAACTGCAACAGAGGAAATGCCTAGAAACGTTTAGTAGAAAACCGTTAGATGCTTAAACCAGTTTTAATCGCGCGAAACATCTACTTTTTTTATTCTAATGCTGCTCTGAATTACAAATACATTTTCGGTCCACATAGCGTAATCTACTTCATCGGTTAAACATAACAGAGCTCCACACATAATCATAGACATTATGATGAAACAAAGTAAAGGGTAAATGGCGATCTGAACCTAGAACACAACAAAACCATAAACAGGACCACGATGGACCAGACCACAGACACTGATAGTTAGGCACCAATCGTTTTGAACAGACTGAAGTACATCACGAAAACATGCCTATATAATTTTGACCCCCTTAAACCCCACTTTTATATGGTAAAACTGGGGTTTACAGGAGTATACATTATTTGTCTTGTTTCTGCTCAAAAACATAGATTGTGGGTACTCGTTAAAACCGCCTCTGTGAGGCGGTTCTAACGAGTATCCACAATCTATGTTTTGAGCAGAAATATGAAAAACATCAAAGTTTTTTATCTGAAAATTTTCAGTTTTTGGAGGAAAAAAATCTATATATATGAATAGGCGTGTTTTCGTAATGAGGAGCCGTCATTTAGTCATAGAGGCGCGACGTATCGTCGTGCAATGAAAGAGGTAAGCTAAGCTATAAACCATAATATTATGAACAATTATGCATGCAGAATACCACTCATAGTACTTACTTGGCATCCAAGCCGTTGACAATACGTGTATGCGTTGTATCATAGTGTGACTTTAAATTTAATTCATTATGTCAGCGTGAGAAAATTGGATTGCTCGGTGATTAAGCTAGTAAACGTAGAAAAAAATCAGAAAGATCATTATCTTGGCATTAACAGAACCACAATATTCCTCCAGGAAAATCTGCATATGAAAGGCAATGTAATATCAAGATGATTCATATGTTGCCTGAAAGTAAGCGTGTCGTTCTTGCTATATTTGGAATACAGTTCCACTGCAATGTCAAAAACGTACTTTCGGACGTGCGCTGAATGAATGAAGATTCAGATCAGCCTGCACATTCGCACAGTCTGATTGAAAACTTCACTGCGTGCATTTTGGATAGCCAGGATGCGCGTATTGAGTCTTAGTTGGGCACATATATCCAAAACTATATTTGATACGTTGTTGTTTAACTAATCTAGCGTGATAGGACCTTAAACCAAATCATATACATATAGAATCCCCTGTCTAGGATCGTATCTGATATGAATAGCTGTGCAAATAGTGCATAGGAAGACACATGAAGTTCTGGTCATAGCGAGGTTTCGATTCCCCGCCGGCTGCGGCCACAGCACCTAGTCAGAAACAACCGTTATAACCGCCGAATACGACGTAAGTACGGCATGCGAGTACACCTACCAGATCTAGGGACTTGAGCTGCAGCGTGCAAAAATGTCATCACGAAAACACGCCTATATAATTTTGACCCCCTTCAACCCCACTTTTATATAGTAAAACTGAGGTTTACAGGGGTATACATTATTTTTCTTATTTTTGCTCAAAACATAGATTTTGGGTACTCGTTAGAACCGCCTCGGCGAGGCGGTTCTAACGAGTACACACAATTTATGTTTTGAGCAGAAATATGAAAAATATCAGAATTTTTCATCTGAAAATTTTCCTTTTATTTGGTTGTAGAGTTTTCAATATAGATGTATTTAAATAGGCGTGTTTTCTTAATGACATGTGCACCCAACGATGACTTAGATTGGTTAGCCTAGGATTTTTTGCTGGGCACTATATTGATATCTTAGGATCCAAATCTTTTTCAGGTAGATGGCAAATCCTTAAATCAGACAGCATGAATGCACATGCTGGTCGGAGTGTTTCGCTGGGCGCAGAAGTAGTGTCATAAGAAACATTTGTTTTTCAAGTTGTTGCATCCATAATCAATATCTCTTCGTGAAACAGAATTAACCCATATTTAACTGAATAAACTGTCTCCATTCTATATATTTTAAGAATCTAATTCCAATTAAAGGTATATCAGGCTGTGTGATTTAAATAACCTTAGAGAAAAAACGCTAAGCTATTTGCAAACAATGAAGACTGAGAATGCGGCCCCTGATCTGTATTGGCACTGTTTGCCAGTTACTTTTTTGAGGGGTTTCTAGACTCACATTACGAAAACACGCCTATTCAAATACATGTATATAGAAAATTTCACCTATAAATCTGAAAATTTTCAGATAAAAATAACTCCGAAATATATTTTACATATTTCTGCTAGAAACATAGATTGTGGGTACTCGTTAGAACCGCCTTGCCAATGCGTTCTAACGAGTACCACAATATATGTTTTAGAACAGAAATAAGAAAAAATATGTATATCCCTGTAAACCCCAGTTTTACTATATAAAATTGGGTTTTAAGGGGGTCAATATTATATAGGCATGTTTTCGTGATGAATATGTTCAACAAAGTAACCAACATTTAATTGCGCTTTCCCCCTACGGCAACTCTTTATTTGCAAGATCCAGTTTAAGATTGTCTGATAAAAATCGTATAAACTGATCAAGGTTATGATCAAGGCGTAATGTTTCATGGATCAGATAGAAGACCTCCTCGCGGACCGAACAAATATACATTTTTACCCATATGAAAGATGGGGACGAAGATTGGGAACCCCCAAAGCTAAAGACAGCACCCCAGTAGTATAGTGCCACCCTATACTACTAATCCATCCACCCCTCCCCCTCCCTCGGTAATTCATTACTGACCTTTCCAAGGCGGCACTTTCACTGTGGTAGTTTTTGTTAATTGTTATGTAGTGTTTCACCTTTTTCTTTTAAAAACTATGTAAATTAAGTTGTTTATATATTTATTTAAGTTTGCGTAACAGAGTTCTCACCTTTTTGGGAAAGAGTTGCCAACTTGGTTCATTATATGGCTGCTTTATTGTATTTGTCTGTCTTTCCATTTGGTGTTAGGGCTTTAATGTGGATCTGGTTGTATCAGTTCCTGAGCTCTCTAACTTATTACTACACATTCTATTTCAGGTAAGTTTATTTTTTCCTGCATTTGTTGGTGAATCAAAATACAGATGTAGCCGGAATCTGTAAAATTTGCATTTCAAATTGTTATAATATTGTGTTCTGTAAATGATGTCCAACTGCAATACCATCGTGAAATTGAAGAGTGCTGCCCAAAGTTAACAGCAGTTTTAAGGCTAACCATACTTAATGACTTTACTCATAACATCAGCAACATATCCATCTTTTTTATTTGTTTATATATATATATATGTTCACTTCTGCAAGAATGTCTTTCCGAAACGGAATTTAATGACGACTCTGTTTTTAAATTCTGAAAAATTTTTGGCAGAACTAATTTTTCGGAACAATGTAAAAAAATACTCACTCGCTAAAATGATTACAGCACGGATATTCTGCGGCAAACTGTACACATGGTTGTTAATTCATTTATGGTTGATGCCTTCTCTAATTGCATGACGGCGGTCTGTTGTCAGACTAAATGACACCTCCATCCCAAACTTGCTTCTGATAGCTGGCGCCTGATACTCAATGTCTGAGGTCGGTACCATCGTTGTCCTCTATTCCAATCGCCACTAAGCCCTTTGCTTTGCACCAAACAATCTATTTTTTTTTTTTTTTTTTTCATGCTGAAAATGAAGTAAATCATTCTTTTGCCCCTAAGGTCTTGTTGTGGACTCTCCCATCTTTGACTTTTGGACACATCCATTGTTGCATATAGGGATATCAGTCAAAAGTCTAGAGCAGAATGGCAAGCAGTGTAGATCCTTATCATACGGCTTATTATTAGCCGTGTCATCTGGATCTACACTATTTTCATAGATATTTATTTTTTGTCTGGTAGACTGAAAGGGCTACATGAAACATTGTACCATGATACATGTACATCACATACACGTATTGTCAAAGGCTTGAAAATTTAGAAATGTCAAGTAAGTATTATAGCATGATTATTCTGCGGTAAACTGCATAAATGATTGTTATACGATTATGGTTGATAGTCTTGTTTCCCTCTTTCATTGCACGACGGAAAGTCGCGCATCGGAATGAAAGACGGCTCCTTCCTGAGTCTTCAGAAGGTTGTTACCAGACTATCATTGTCTATGGCAGGGCCCATCGTTGTCCTGTTTGTGGTGTTCTTCTGTGCTTGTTTCAGATCGCCATCGAGCCCTTTGCTTTTCATCATGACTTTGTGATTATGCGTGTTTCAGTGTAGTGTTACACTGATGAGGAAGAGGGCCTTATACGGACCGAACAAATATTTGTTATTTGGAGCCGCGTCAGCACTGAGGGTGAGGTTTTTGCGTATAAAACTGGTAGTAATTTTGCTACAGACCGTTCCAAAGCAGTACCTCTGTTGCAATTCTTCATTGTTTTTGCGTCGGTGGTTTCTTATGTGGCGTTTGTTTTGTCATTAATTGATTCTCACCAAATTGTGGCATTTCCTGGGTATTTTCACATATTTTTTCTGCCCACCAGTTCAAGTTGCCCTTTCAGTAGGTAGACAAAGCAATTTTGATATAGTAACTTTCACTGAAAGTGTATCCAATCTTCCTAAACTGAACTCTGTACATAGATAACATGTGGACACAATGGTCTCAAAGGACCATAAGATTTACTAAAATAAGCGCTATCTCGAACTGCGTAGTGTGTCGTTTTACGGCACCCGCAAAAATGGCATTTCACGAAACTGCTGTAATCACAAATAAAAGTACAAAAAATGAATTCGTTTGCAAATACAAACAAAACTAAAGATTGCAGTTTGCAGAAGCACCTAGTCAGTGACTTGAATTTCCTGTTTGCTTCAGAAGACCAATCTGCCTTTGCAGATTTCAATACATAATCATCTTTCTTTTCAAAAACCATGTTCAGTTTTTTTTCTCCGCCGTTTGTACAAAAAGCAAAGGGAGACGACTGTTTGGTCGTTTTTCAACCTACTAAGCTCTTTGTTAAAAATATTTTCCATCAAACGTTGTTCAACGGGAGCAAATTCATTTCCTTTTAGAATAAACCTCCTTTCTGAAAGAAAGCAAACCAATTTTGATAGATTTATTCACACCGAGACTATATCCAGTTCTCTTTAATCCTTGTCCTGCTACTCCCGGATATGCCTGTTTTGCAAACAGTGTAAATCCAGATCAGTTGGCTTCTGAAGAAGCCAACTGATCTAAATCTGCACTGTTTGCCATACAGTATTTGAACTTGTATCAACAACCTGGATCACGTAATCTGATTGGCTGAAAATTAGAAGTGGGCGTGACATCTTAATTTATTCAGCATGACAAGGGTTAAATACATATGCAGACTTATCTAAAATTACTGAGTAGGTAGCAGATGGTATAGTGTTCTGCGGCGTCTGATATGGGTCTACACTGTTTGCTCTGACCTGTCTGTCCGAATACTTGGAGAAAATGTGATAGATTCTACAGTATCCGATTCTTATTTGAGTCAGCGCATGTCAAAGCTAACAAAATGGCATGTGCGCCCAGCGCAGACAGATCAGCCTGGGCTCCTGCCCTGTCTGATCAGAGATTTTGCTATGCGTTCAATAGGTAGTTAAGAACAAGCTTTCTTCATGTGGACAGCGCAGATTCTGATCAGACTGCGTGGATGCTCAGGCTGATCTTAGTCTTTACTGGGCGCAGATGCAATTTTGTTGGTTTTGTCATGCGCTGGCTCATTTAATGATCATTTTAGCGGAAAACGAAGTCTTCACTTTCCGCATATGGTTCGAAAATACATATTCCCTTGGTGAAAAACATATGAGCCGAGGCACAGAAATTCCTGCAATTTTACACGTTCACCCAGCGAAGACTCAGACAAGCCTGTGTATCTGTTCAGTCTGATCACAGTCTTCGCTGTCCGCATGTTCAGTCAATAGCTTTCCATAGAACGCACAACGAAGACCATGGTCTGTTTGCACGGATGCGCAAGCTAGTCTGAGTCTTGGCTGGGCACACATACAGTATTGTAGGACATGTGCCGCGTCTCGTATATGAATGATCAACGTTCCGGACACAATATAAACTGTCTATAACAACAATATAAGCAACAGTTCAGTCATACGGTACGGAAATCATTGCCTGATGTGGTCACTGTGGCACGTCAAATGAAAGCTATTCACTAAGAGTGTGCAACAGGACGATTAATGTCTAGACGTGACCAATTTCACAAATCTTGAGACACTATCCCCAGAGGCTTCACTTGAGAACACTGTGGAATCTGGGCGTACATTCCAATTCTTAACCCTTGCTATGCTGAATAAATTAAGATGTCATGTCCACTTCTAATTCTCAGCCAAGTGACTTGATCCAGGTTGTTAGTATAAATTCACACACTCAATGGCAAATAGTGTAGATCCAGATCAGTTGCAGGGCATATTCGGGTTCAGCAGGATTTATATAGCCGGAAAGAAGCTGAAATTGTAGATATCAATTCTGGCGAAGGGCACCTGAAAAGCAAGCGGGTGCTGCTTTCTACCGAATCTATGTAGAGCTATATTTTGGTATAAACTCGAGCCACAATGGGTGGAGCATCTTTGAGACCATGGAAATTTGTTCTAGATATGGTACTTTCAGCCACTGAGGGTTAATGTCAATCATAGCGCCAGGTTAGGAGACAGATGGGAATAATATATGGATGTCTTTTCGATCTGCTATAGAATAATGATATGTTGAGTGTACCCATTAGAATCGCCTCGATGAGGCACACACACCATACATTTTCATGATAAAATTGGACAAAGTTCTAAAATATCGCTTAATGTTTGTTTTCTTGAGCTGTCGGAAGAATTTCCTAGGGACTCAAAAACGAGTTCGAATTAACCACGGTAAACGAGTTATCGGTGCTCGAGTCATTGAAGTGTTCCTGTATTTGCTTGATCCTACCCAGTAAGTATTCTTTATAAATATATAGCGGGCTGTTGTCGGCCCTTCAGCTACCCTGACGGGCCGATAACGGCCCGCTATATATTTATAAAGAATGCCAACTGGGTGTAGAGTTCTGCAGTAAATCGTTTGCATTAACGTTAACCGACAGAATAAACCTCGTCATGTGAAAATCAGATTCAGAAGTGTGGTCTTTTACGAAAGTCTCCATATTTATTTTTGGCTGCATATAACAACAGTGAGAAGTCGGGCAAATCTGCGTATCATAGTTATATGAGCAAGAATTACTGTTCTGCATTAATCCATTCCGAGACACTCTCTCCAGAGTGTGCAGAGACTTATATTACAGTTCACAGCATCACGAAAACACGCCTATATAGTTTTGACCTCATTTAATCCCGATGTTATACAGTGAAACTGGGGTTTACAGGTGTATACATAAATTTTCTTATTTCAGGTCAAAAACATAGATTGTGGGTACTCGTTAGAACCGCCTGACCGAGGCGGTTCTAACGAGTACCCACGATCTATGGTTTGAGCAGAAATGTGAAAACTATCAGATTTTTTGTCTAAAAATGTTTTCATTTTTTGGTGGTAAAATTATTAGTATATTTGAATAGGCTTGTTTTCCTAATGGTTCGTATATATCCGAAGGCAGAATTTCAATTTGCGTGGTTTCTGTAAACCGCAGCATTGTAGTGGTTTCTGCGACATGTTTATAATTATAACTTAGACCTAGTCCTGTATTTTCATTTGTTTACGTCTCTTCTAAAGAGCATTTAAATTTATTTACGTGTCGTATACATCTTAGATGGATATGCCAACGTAAACACAAAAGACCTATATCAGACCCAAAGAACAGTTTCTTACCAGTATCTACACGGTTTGTCAATCATAAATCCGTTTTTAGACATATCAACAGACGGCGCAGTTGCATTGTTAAACTTGTAGGACAAGTATGATAAATATTAAATATATAGGGTAAAAACAGCAGTTCAGATAGTCGCATGCGGGCGTGCACGGGCATGTGCGCGCGCACATATGTGCATGTGTGTGTTTAGTCTGTATGCAACTCGAGCAGTTCCTTCATTGACGGTTTAGACACGAAACACAAAAAAGTAAACGAAACAGAAACAAAAACAACACAAAATATACTAGTACACTATACAACCTCATTGATTTGCAAAGTGTATTGTCATTTATCATACATACGTATTAGCGAGAAATTAAACAAAAATAAATAAGTAAATAAATAAAATAAACAAAAAATAAATAAAACACCTACACATTCGGAGACAAACATATCTGCCATTTTTGCTTCAGATACATATTGGTTATTATATTCAGGAGACACTGACTTGACTATTAAATATATATTAGCATGCAAGCTTCGGAGACATCTCTAAGCGAATGATTATAGTGATATATTGCTTTATGCCGTGACTAAACCTCCAGTATTAATAGTTCCTCAGATAAAAGGGTTGTTAAGATTTTTTTCTTTTGTATTGTTTTGATACTCATTTGTCTCGCCTAAGCATGGAAATTCTAGATAATCTCGGTCGTGCCCCGGTTTGGGAGGTGCAATTAATAGAACGCGGCACGAGTTCTTTTCGGATAAGCACATATACACAAACGCCTATATCCAGTATAGCTGAATTAACGTTATTAGCCAAAACATTGAGACAGACAGGCATCAGCAAACAGTGTAAACCCATCAGTTTATAGATACATCAACCGGCAGTAGATGGAATTGTTCAAATTTCAGAAATAGTTAGATAAGGAATTACGGTGTACTAATATTTAGGATAAATGTGGTGTTGGTGTACATAAACACAGTCCCGTCACCCTGTTTATATATTTTCATTTGAAACATGGCATACGTTAATGCTAAGATGGTCTGGCTTTTTCTGTTTAGTTAAAAAAATCCCCAAGTGACAGAAATGGTGATTTATGTTAATACACTTCAAACAGTTCTGTTTACGCAATCGTTTACTTTTCCATGGATATCACACTCGTCTTTAAATTCTACCCCCTCATCGCCAGTCAGCAATAGTTCAGCCATTCATCATGAAAACTCGCCTATATAATATTGACCCCCTTAAACCCCACTTTTATGTAGTAAAACTGGAGTTTACAAGGGTATACATTATTTTTATTTCTTTTTTCCGTTAAAAAACATAGATTGTGGGTACTCGTTAGAACCGCTTCGGCGAGGCGGTTCTAACGAGTACCAACAATCTATGTTTTGAGCAGAAATATGAAAAAATATCAGAGTTTTTTTTATCTGAAAATTTTCAGTTTTTTGGAGATGAATTTTTTCTATATATTTGAATAGGCGTGTTTTTGCAATGTCTTCTCTACTCTTATAAAACTGGACATTTGTCTTATCATTATCAGAACATCCACTTTTTCTCTAATCTGTAAACCCTCCCCCACCACCGATGTTTCTATAAGAATGCAGATCTTGTGATTTGATTTTTACCCGTTCCGCATTTTTATTTAAGTATTCGGACAAGTAGCAGACCTGGTAATCTCGTAACTGTAGTCGGTAGTTATGCACTCAAAATCTTTACGCGAACTATCGGCCATGACTTGCGAGACATCCAAATGTCAACGAACGGATAAGTTCCTCTGATTTATTGGTTTTTAGTCAATTTTATAGACATATTTTGAAAATTCGGACAATGCCATTCCCAAAATCTTACATTTCTGCGTCGGAAAAGGTAGGTGTTGGCTTGAAACAAAACAAAACAAAAAAAAACAAAAAAAAAAAAAAACAAGCGGCTAATTTTTAATTCAATTTTACCCGGAGTAGGGTAGTCCGATATTCCTGTTTTGACTTTTTTCCCAGTGCAAAATGAAGGTATTTTCAGCTGTCTGGACTATGGAATACGTATTTAACATATCAAATACACATAAGACGCACTGCGCCCCACGTCTACATTGAAATACATAAGATGCTAAATTTCCCAAGCATTTGTTCCGGAGACTGAAATATTTGTGCCGAATATGACTTACGAGGCCGATTACCCCTTACGGAGGGGGTGGGGGTGTTCATTAATCCTTACGGGGACAACTGTCAGGTGTCTGATTACAAGACCTGATTATCCCTTATGGGAACATTAGCCATTATCAGAATGCCCCGCATTTAAAAACATGCAGATTTTAGACTAAACCAGAATAGTGCATTTACATACAAAACAATCAAACACCATTTAAGGTGTTGCAAATGACACATGCTGTCTCATTTGCAACACCTTTCATGGCGTTAGATTGTTCATATAACAATGGAATAAATTGAAACTGGTTAGATCTAAATGCTGCCGATGGGGCAAAGTAGGCTGAGCAAGCACTGAAGACCTAGATCAGATGCCAAAGAACGCGGCGTCTGATCTGCGTCTATACTGTTTACCATTCATCCACAGTTTAGACGCATTGACAGGTAGTAAATGTGTTCAAATTTTAGCAAATTTTAGTGGTTTTTTTTGTTGTTTTTTTTAAATATTCCGAGGGATTCCGAATATTTAGTGTGAAATACGGTAGTCGATATTAGAGTCAGAACTTGATGCTGCGAGAAGCCTGACAGCTGAAAAGAACGAATCACGTGAAAATTAAAGAAAATTAAATTTTGTCATCAATTCTAATTTCTTAGAAACTGTAGAAATCACTTTAATTTCGTTCCCTTTGGGAGTTCTTCAAAGTAGGACGGGATAATATGAGCAGCTCTAAGCGAAATGGTGCCTTCGCAGCATGCACGAACAGGGAAGGCCTGCATGAATGTCTGTTTCAGCATTTATGTATGGAACTTCGCTATCCGTTTGTAAAATATGTGCGGAATATTTTAAATATCTCGACGAACACAATATTCGCGGACTCAGAGGCTGGTACGCCCCATCGTTGTTGGAATACGGATCGCGTCAGGGCTTTATCCATGTTGTGCAACACTTATTGCAACAGAGCCTCGCTTTTCTGACAGCTTAATAGCGATTTCTGTCACAACTATACTTAATTACTAATTTTATAACTTAATTTATTTTATTTATTCAAATTTTATCACATAAATACATATATTTGACAAAAACAAATATACATAAATGCCAGGGGATTGGTTGTAGGCTAGGCCTATATTTGTCCTCTCCCAGGGTGCTGTGACAGATGTGGAAAACATATAAGCAGTACACACAATAGATGAACTACAAATCTATACATATTAACTAGCAAATATTACAAATACATGGAATTAATGGGTAGGTTACGATTAAGATTAAAAGAGAAAAAGCAGAAGAAAGAATGAATGATGTCTGGAAGTGGGCATCTGCTAATGTCGTCACAATATGGCGAAAGTCAGCAATCGAAATGACTGCATTATTAAAAAAAATCTACATTCAGAAATGAAAGATGTGCAAGAAAAAGTATCCATCATGGGTGTGAGAGGTAGATAGAAAAAATCGTCCTTCGTGATCACTGTCTGGCATCACTCGGCAAGCTTCGTGATGCCAGACAGTGATCCTTGGGACGGATTTTTCAATCTACCCTCACACCCATGATATATTAATATGAAAATAGGCTTAGCCTAAATGCAAACACAGCACAGACCTATTTATAGTCTCTTCAAAAGTCCTTCACAGCATCATTAAAGAATGACTATCAGTATATAAAACATATATGTAAATCAATAATAAATAATAAAACTAATCAGCAATATATGTTCGTGACACTTGTTGACACGCGTTTCTTGTTACTTCGTGACGCTTATTAGTATCAAGTCCGCTTCAGTCCTGTCAACTTCCGGTTACAACTTCCTGGAAGTTAACGGGAAGAAAATTGGTCAGAGCGACCTCTGCTGAAAGTATAGATCGTTGTATGTTACTTTTCCTTGATCATATTCTCTACCGTAAAGCTCACTTCGTTATTGCCGGCCTCGGTGGCTCAGTTGATTGCGCCGTCCGACTGGAGACCAGGAGGTCGCGGGTTCAACCCCCGTCGAGGTCGGCAACATTCTTCCGTTATCTGTTTTTTAATTCTTTCTTTCCTTCGTCAATACGGGCTTGGAACGACCTACCCGACGATATAAAAAAAAATCTCCTACAATCTCCTCCTTTAAATTTCGTCTAAACAGGAACAGATATACTCCACCTAAATACTTCAATGTAGGCTCAAGGAAGGGTCATATACTACATGCTAGACTAAGGATGGAGTGTAGTTCCCTAAATTCTCATCTCTTTCGAAAAAATATAGTACCCGGCCCTTCTTGCACATGCGTGGGTTTGAAAGCACATACCACTTTCTTTTATAATTTCCAAAATACTCAAGGACAAGAAATTTGCTTTTACCACCAAACCTACTTGACTTTACTACGGAACACTTACTATTCGGCAGAGACGACATGTCGAATACTGAAAACGAACAACTATTTATACAAGTTAAAAACTACATTCTAAACACTAAAAGATTCATGTAGCTGTTATATTTCATATCGTTCCATGGCACCAGCAGTCATTCAATTTTTAACACAACCTTG
Source organism: Anodontia alba (assembly GCA_964016985.1). Taxonomy (NCBI): domain Eukaryota; kingdom Metazoa; phylum Mollusca; class Bivalvia; order Lucinida; family Lucinidae; genus Anodontia; species Anodontia alba. The sequence continues at coordinate 36,102,851 of OZ024830.1, forward strand.
GTGCAGCTTGTCCTTGGTGTGGTGTCTACGGTCTCGGTCAGTGTCTGATTACTCTTGCTACCAACAAATGTATGTCATTCAATTGTGTACAGCTTTATATTACAAAATACATATTTCATCTATTGCGATGTCTGTATGTACTACAGTTGTTGTCATGCAATGTTTTGTACCAATTAATATATTCCTACGTTTATTATAATTATTATTATAATTGGTACTATTACTATTATTATTATTACCATTATTATTATTATTATTATTATTATTATTATTATTATTATTATTAATGTTTATCTATTGTGTTATACTGCTCATCTAGTACCCATCATTCATGTATTAAAATTGCCAAAATTGTTTCAGATAATTCATATAAGCTTTAAGCTTTTTATCAGATCCTGTACCATGTAATATTGTGTTTTGTATGTATATGTGAAGAGTTCTAAATAAAAACTGTTTAAACCAACATTCTTTCGTGGAGATTGATCATGAAATATTTTCTACGGTCATTCTCTCCCTGCCGCTGATTCAAGAAGGGCAGTTGTCAGTTTCTGGCGAAAGAATGTGCACAATACTGGAGGACTAAGCCTGCCTAGTAAACGTGTGGTTAGGTAAACTGACCGCGCTCGACATGACCCCATTGAGTTGACTGGGCCGTAAAACCTCAACCTAATAAACTCACTTCGTTTGCGACTGTGCTCGCTATTATTGCATAAAAAGCAGTGTCGCACGTTATTAACAGCCGTGCATTAACCGGCGATAAGCCGTGTATAAACAAGGCAATTCACGAGCTATTAATGCACGGCTACGCAACTTTCAATATGAATGTACCGGGGCCACAGATTTGCTGCCGTTACGAGATATGTACTGCCCGGCTCTAGAACGAGCATAGTTCGTGGAAACTGCGTTCGTGAGACATCGGTGAAAAGGCGAAACCAAATAGTGCAAGAAATAACGCGAAATGTAACAAACGTTTTCAGTTTTTATGCAATAATAGCGATCGAATGTTTTTTTTTTCAAAGCATTAACATTCGCCAGGTCCCTTGGGAGGTGTTGTAAAACGCGGCTCCGGCCTCGGTATTCGACACCTCCCTCGGAACCTGGCGAATGATAATGATTGAAAAAAAAAGCATGTTTGATCCTTATTTTATATTCCTTTTAGAGTAGACCACTTTTCGGCAGGAGCTTGTTGTGTAAGATTCATAGTAAGTCACCAAATATATGGGATTTGGTGAAACATAGCACCAATTATCACTATTGCCGTGTTAGTTATCAATCAAACCAGCTATTGAGTATAAAAACGCATGTGCTGGCTGAAGGAGTAACAAAGGACGATGACAAAAGACAGGTCATATCAAATTTCAAATCAGCTTTTACAGACTGATTTGCATTTGAGTTAACCTTCTTGGAAACACTAAACATTTGCTTCTGTAGAGCAAGTTCAGGGGTGAGGAACTTCTCCTTATATATTAAAGTTGATGTTTTGTATGCAATAAAAATGTACTGAACCAAACAATTCATGTCATAATTTGGGCTGGATAGCGAGAAAACGTTTCTGCTGACAAGTGTGCACAATGAAGACACAAAGCAGCCTGCGCATAAGCGCAGTCAGATCAGAGTCTACAATGTCCGCATGAATAACCGTTCATCCTTTGCTATCCAAATTGCACCCAGTCATTTTTTAAAACACGCCTATTCAAATAGAATAGAAATAGCTTATTATTTCACTCGAGCCAGATGACGGCCAATTGTAGGTCTGAAATTATTTATCCACAACGCTCGGACGGGCAACAATTGCAGGTTTCTTTGCTCAGACAAGATCAATCGGAGGCAGACACAATCACGCAAATACAGATCATTATATTGTTGCATTTATCTAATTGATGGACACATCGAAAGCTCTATCCTACGTAAATAATCCGTCAAGTTGTCAAATTGATGGAAATGTCCATTCAAGTGGTCTAGAGCTATTTACATTCATGCGCTTGTAGCCGACTTGAACTACATTTTTTTTTTCACTTTTTTATTTATTATATATATATATTGCGCTTAAGGTCTATATTGCTAAAGATTACAGACTACCATTCATTTTCTTTATATATTTTTATACATTTTTGCAAATGTTCTACGACCCACAACTTGATTTAAGTTCAAAGCTCAATATGTGGTACTTGCCTGACAGCAGTCCCTCTTAAATTTCCAAAACAGGAAACGGAATGGCAGGCTATGCATCATGCTCAGCTTCCGTCTCTTCGACGACACTCACACAGACCTTATAGGCGATCGTGGACGTTGTAAGGATAATTTATACCACATATGATTTTCTACTTTCATATTCAAAGCAAAATATACACTTTTACTAATATTTACTGCAGAATGCCTGAATTATACATTTTAACAAATTCTGGCATCAAATCAGGCAAACCACTTTAGAGAACAGCAAATGATTCGAAACTATTTAATATGGACCCAACTAGCATTCTTTATAAATCTATAGCGGACCGTTATCGGCCCGTCAGCTACCCTGACGGGCCGATAACGGCCCGCTATAAATTTATAAAGAATGCTTACTGGGGAATTATATTCTAATGGAACCAAACCGGTACTTTGCAATTTTAAGCAGTTCATAACCCAAATTGAGAATGCCTTTGGTACACATGGTAAGAAATGTGGTAAAGAGAAAGGGAAATACTAGTGTTTTTGTTTCTTTTTCTGTTGCTATTGACAAACAGAAAATTGCCTGCAGTGCTGTCTAGAACAATTTGACATAATTATGCTAGATGTTAGTCAGGAACATAATTGTATCTGTTATACTCATTCCAGCGTAGGAGTACCTCTAATCCTGCTTTTATAGGTCAAGACCGAGATTCTATAGAACTAAACAAGTTGTCTAAGAATACTTTGCTTTACGTGTTGATGTATTAGCCTATCTGAGCTGAAGGCTGATGGTTAAGCTGTTTCCATTAATCTCAGTCTGTCTTCCAACGTCCGTTGCTTTGTCGTTTGTTTCACCAATTTTCATCATGTCATTACGAAAACACGCCTATTCAAATATACAGAAAATTTCACCTCCAAAAACTGAAAATTTTCAGGTACAAACCTCTGATATTTTTCATATATCTGCTTAAAACATAGATTGTGGGTACTCGTTAGAACCGCCTCACCGAGGCGGTTCTAACGAGTACCCACAAAACTATGTTTTTGAGTAGAAATAAGAAAAATAATGTATACCCCCCCCTGTAAACCCCAGTTTTGCTATATAAAAGTGGGGTTTAAGGGGGTCAACATTATATAGGCATGTTTTCGTGATGTTTTATATGAAGCCTAATTAGGTCACGAGATTTAGTTTCACGGTCTTTACGTTTTATGCACTTTCAAAAGAAAACCAAACGTAACAAATACTAAGCACATATGAAAAACAAAACAAAACAAAAAAACATTCAAGCCGAATATTTTGTTAACAATGAAAACAAACATCAGTTTAGAAATTTGGCTTTGAAGATGTAGTACGCTGTTTAGTCTTTAATTAGAGACGTCACACCTATTAAGTTAAATACAGAATTGTTAAGAAGCTGTCCTTAATGTGATATTTGCTTCAAAGGATCTAGTTTGTTGGAATTTATTGACCATCTCCATAGCTGATGTTACATTATAAGTGTCGTGTGGCGACCGTAAAATGCCTCCCCGTACTTCGTCATCGTGTAATTGTAACTTTCAGGTCTTTTATGGAGCAATGACACATCTGGAATAATTTGAAATTAGAATATCACTCAAGTCGGTGCTAGGAGGCATGGGCACTATTTCATAAGGAAACGAAAATAGCAGACTCGGTTTTATTGAGTCTGTTCATGAACATACTCAATAAACCCGTGTCTGTAATTTTGGTTTCCCATTACGAAAGCATGCCTATTCAAATATATTGAAAAGTTTACAGCCAAAAAGATAAATTTTCAGACAAAACATTCTGATAGTTTTCATATTTCTGCTCAAAACATAAATTGTGGGTACTCGCTAGAACCGCCTGGACGATGCGGTTCTAACGAGTACCCACAATCTATGTTTTAACAGAATAAGATAAAATCATGTTTTCCTCTGTAAACCCCAGTTTTACTATATAAAAATGGGGTTTAAGGGGGTCAAAATTATATAGGCGTGTTTTCGTGATGTTTAAGGTATTATTTGCTTTCAAAGGATCACTTTTCTTAGAAACCATTTGTTTGTTAACTAATTATTTATTTATGCAGGCCTTCACCGTTCCTTTAATAAATATGTAGCAATTCAAGTTAGCATATTAAAATCTATAGCGGACCGTTATCGGCCCGTCAGTAATCATGATGAGCCGATAACTGTCCGCTATTGATTTAAGTTGAATGCTAGCTGAGATCGCTTTCCTCATTCTGCGACTCTTTTCATGCGTTTAGTTACTTCATATAATAGTCATTCCGTTTTAATGAAATCCAATATGCCTGAAGAAAAAAATCCAATTCAATTGCTTAAAGATTTTCTTGAGATAAAATGTTTGAGAAATAATCATGTTATTCGTAGAGAAACAAAGTAATATGATCAAAATGACGCTAATAGTATTATATTTCTATCATATTGTCTTATTGACAGTTTTCAAGAATAGATGTCTGTTCGTGTTCCATATTGAGCATTTGCTTATGATCATTATAAGTGCTCACTCACAGCAGCGCTTGTTCCACGATCCCATCACGAAAACACGCCTATATAGATCTGACCCCCTTAAACCCCACTTTTATACAGTAAACTAGGATTTACAGGGGTATTCATTATTTTTCTAATTTCTGCTCAAAAACATAGATTGTAGGTACTCGTTCGAACCGCCTCGGTGAGGCGGTTCTAACGAGTATCCGCAATCTATGTTTGAGTAGAAATATGTAAACTAACAGAATTTTTCATCTGACAGTTTTCATTTTTTGGTGGTAAAATTCTCAATATATTTAAATAGGCGTGTTTTTCGTAATGGTGTTTACAGAAGATCGCATGTAAAGACCAGTCATAGTATTCTGCTTTATTCTGCTTTAAATGTATAACCACTCCCCGCCTTCTTCCTGTTCAGAGACAACCATTCTTACGTTGACTTGTCACATTCGCTTGGGATATATTATATTTTTCTTGATTATGTCAATGGGAAGTAGTCCACAATCAGAAGCACCGGTATATACGTGCCTCTTGGGTGTAACATTATTATTAGAACAGTTTGAATATGCGAACAGCGAAAACTTATGCGAACAGCGAAAACGCTTATTCAAATATATTGAAAATTTTACAACTAAAGAAGGAACATTTTCAGAAAAAAAAAATCCGATATTTTTCATATTTCTGCTCGAAACATAGATTGTGGGTACTCGTTAGAACCGCCTCGGCGAGGCGTTTCTAACGAGTACCCACAATCTATGTTTTGAGCAAAAATAAGAAAAATAATGTATACCCCTGTAAACCCCAGTTTTACTATATAAAAGTGGGGTTTAAGGGGGTCAAAATAATATAGGCGTGTTTTCGTGATGTACAGAGATTTTTAAAGCTCTCCAGAGATTTTGGTAAATATAGCCATATCCTTTTGGGAGTAGGGCAACATTTTCAAACTGCAAGTAATGAGAGCCGTGAGAAAAGTACCATCGGAATTGTGCGCCCAGTACAGATTCAGATCAGCATGCGCATCCGCATATGATTCGAGTATTTAGTCTCCACTTGAAGACACTTTGCATCCTTGGCTATCCAAAATGCACCCAGTAAAGATTCTGATCAGACTGTGAGAACTGATCTGAATGTTTGCTGGGAACACATGTCCGAAGGTACGTTTTCTGAGGTTGCAGGTAATATGTTCTGTGGAACTTCGGTAAAAGCGTTTTACGCATAACGGAAATGTGTCCAGAGACTTCAGGGACCAGACACCATCACGAGAACACGCCTATATAGTTTTGAGCCCCTTAAACCCTACTTTTATATAGTAAAACTGGAGTTTACAGGGGTATTCATTATTTTTCTTATTTTGCTAAAAACATAGAACCTCCTCGGCAAGGCGCTTCTAACGAGTACCGACAATCTATGTTTTGAGCAGAAATATGAAAACATCAGAATTTTTCATCTGAAAATTTTCCTTTTTTGTTGTAGACTTTTCAATATATTTGATTAGGCTTGTTTTCGTAATGCACTATATAGGAGATCCTTGTTGTTTGGACAAGTCTCAGATATTTGAATACACAGTTTGGTTTAAATACATTCGATATTCATATGCAGACATTTTTTCGTAAATAGCATATAGAAGTAACCCTTAATATTTGGTCCGACTAGCCTGAGCCAATAATGTAGATTCAGATCAGACGTCGCCGATCAGGGTCTCCTCTGTTTGACACTCAACATTGACATGTAGTAAACTGGACGTTTAAATTTAGGACAATGTATAATAAGAAGTCATGTCCAACTATTTATGGAAAATACGGTAGTTAGGTGTTCAAAAATACTGCAGTCAAACCTAAACTTAAGAAACTGTTTGCATGCAAGAACTGACTCGATCAAACCGAGTTCTTTTCTGCACGCAAAGTTGTAAATATGTGATTGTTTTTTGGTTTGCATTTCGAAAGGTTTATTATTATTATTATTATCACCTGACCGTCAAGTTATTCAGTGAAATAACACATGTCATAAAATCATATAACCACTCGTATAATAACACCTGCAAGGCGTCACATTTGTTAGCCTAATTACCCTCATTAATATTCGTATTAGTCCGCTTATTAATAGCAACCAAGATGATGTCCGCGTTCGCCGATACGACTCTCTCTTTTAAAACAGATCCTGCCTTCGATTTTGAGATGAACGATAAATGTCAAGGGAATGGGGAAGGCACAACACAATCACAATGTGAATAACACAGCTACCAGAAATATTCATGGTGGTTAAACTTCGATGTTTTCCGGCAACATATTTGAAGGTACTTTCAACATCGATGTCGTCATAAATTCACCTCCTCCAAAAACAGCATTGATGGATAACATGGCTCTGACAGTTAACAAATGTGTCAAATTAAAATCCAAACTACAGTACAAATATTTTATGTTCTTGAAATCTGTCATTTACCTTGGTGTATCAACCGCCGTATTAACTGTATTGATCAAGGTCAATGACCTTAAAATACGACAGCTGACTTCGCGGGATTTCCCTACTGATTCTCAGTGACGTATTGACCCGCTGAATGACGTTGAAAGGAACATTTATTTTTGAATTCAATTATTGTTACGAGCCAGGCGTAACGAGAAAGAAATGAAAGTGAAACCAGCAACAAGCTTTAAATTGTTAACAATCTTTATTCACAAAAAATAAGGCAAAATTCAAAACAAAAGAATATAAATGAACAGTACCTTTCAAGTTTATGTCACAAAGTCCCTCAGAAATAATCCACAAGAATTTATAAAACAAATCTTTTGAATAACAGTTTCTGATCCCACAATTTAAAGTTCCTGAATTCAGAATTTAAGTCCAGAAATAATAAGATATTAAAGTAATCCAGTATAGAATAATTTCCGATGCAAGTATACAAAGATGCCCAGATGAAAATCTTCTCTCCTTATATAATATCAAAGGACGTCCTAGAAAAAGAAATTACTACAAGCATCTCTTATTTTCCAGATTTAGTCAAGAAACTTCTAAATATTCTATGACATGCCTAAAATAACTAAGTCCAGAATCAAGTACATAAACAACATGATATTGTAAACATGCTGTTCCAGAAAGTTATTTATGGAAACATAATAAACATGATGCTTGAAATAACTGAACACCCCATACATCACACTTCTCCTCTTCAAGGAAAAGAAAGATTTATGTAATAAAGCTTTCTTTTGCCATAAAAGTATCATAAAATAAAATACTGATAAAGGCAAATATTATCTTATATACAGCAATTACTGGAAACTACATATCAAGGCATCATGCTCTAGACAAGGCATCAGAAATAATATTATCTTTTCCTTTGATATGCCTAATGTCAAGATTGCATTCCTGTAACAACAGGCTCCATCTGAGCAACTGATTCTTGTGTTTCATCTTATGGATGAAAGTCAGTGGATTGTGACCGCTGGAAACAACAATAGGTGAGGATGAAGAAGTTAGACAAACTTCAAAATGTTGGAGAGCAAGAATAAGAGATAAACATTCTTTCTCTACTGTAGAATAATTCTTTTGATGTTTTTTAAACTTTTTGGAAAAGTAACAAACTGGGTGATCCACACCATTGTCATTCTCTTGCAGCAATACACCAGATGCACCAACATCACTCGCATCTACAGCTGGCTTAAATTCTTTATTAAAATTTGGTGCCAAGAGAAGTGGCTCACTTCTCAGGATGGCTTTCAGTTTATTAAAGGCATTCTGACAATCACTGGTCCATTTAAATCTCATTCTTTTACTAAGTAAATTAGTTAGCGGCTCATCAATGACAGAAAAATTATTACAGAATTTTCTATAATAACCAGCCATACCAAGAAACCTCATCAGTTGTATTTTGCATGTGGGCACCAGAAAATCTGAAATAGCTTCAACTTTAGCTTCTATAGGTTTAACTTGACCATGGCCTACAACATGTCCTAGAAATGTTAAAGTTGCATGACAGGATTCACTTTTAGCAAGATTTATTGTCAGTTTTGCTTCACTTAGTTCACCAAAGAATGCTTTGATAGTCCGCAGATGGTGACTACACTCATAATTGTATATGATGGTATCGTCGATGTAAGCCTCGCAATGCTCGATTCCAGCTATAATGGTGTTGATTAAGCGTTGAAATGTTGCTGGAGAGTTTTTCATTCCAAAAGGCATTACTTTATAGTGATATAATCCATCAGGAGTAACAAATGCTGAGATCTCTTTGGCTATTTCTGTGAGAGGAATTTGCCAAAATCCTTTTAGAAGTAGTTGCGGTCATGGTACCAAAGCCGTAATTCAAAATCATAAATCCATAAACGAATGACGAATCAGAATGTTCAGACCAACAGACATGGACCCCAGAACAAAGGGTGTTATCAGGCGTCCGCGGATAGTAAGCATTACTTGGTAAGCAAGCTTCGCCCACCATGCCCATGGGCCTGAACGAAGGAAATATCGGTAGAAGCGTATGTCCGGGATTTGGGAAGTCTACTTATGGCGCGTCACTGGCAAAAACATCAGAAACAATTCTGGAAACTGCCACATTGTAGGGATTGACTAGATCATGATGTCTCCCATAGAACTTCTTAAGTGTTGCTACCAGTTTGGTTTTTTGAAACCCCTGGCTCAACAACTTTTGAGTGAGCACTTTCCCACGCTCCATGAAGTCCTGATAATTTGAACAAGTTCTGGCATAACGGATTAACTGTGAAACGTAAACGCCGTATGCTGGTGCAGAAGGGATATTACTGCTCAGGAAAGGAAAGTTAACGATGGGAAAATTGAAGTCATCCCGTTTGTCGTAAAGCCTAGAAGTAAGCTTTCCATTGTCGATGTAGAGATAACAATCCAAGTATGAGGAGGAGGCTGAAGTCTCCGTTGTTTCCTTTATTTTAAGTTCACGTGGGTAGATGAATTCTAAATACTCTGCAAATTTTAGATCGAATATAGTTATATATTTTGAATTTACAATTTTGTCAATACAGTCATCCACTCTTGGGATGGGAAAAGTGCCTGTTTTACTCAAATTATTGACCTTCCTGTAATCAGTACACATGCGACATGATCCATCCGGATTTGGAACAAGATTACAAGGAGAACTCAATTCACTTTGGCTTGGTTCAATGAAATCATTGTCCAGCAAATACTGAATTTCCTCCTTAAGATATTCTTGATTTGTTGGGTTCATTCTATATGGATGTTGTTTGACAGGTTGTGAGTCCTCAACATTCACATCATGATAAATTTTGTCAGTCCCTGAAGGAATACCCGGAAATAAGTGTTCATATTCATGAATTAACTGTTTCAGTTCCTTTGTTTGGACTGGATCTAGGTGTGAAAGTTTCTGGTCGAGATCCTTTAGAATGTCAGAATTCTGGAGTTTTGATGAAGCAGGATCAGATTTGATCAAGTTCATGTCTTCAGGGTTCATTTCAGTTTGTTCCTGAGGGACTGAACTTACAACACTAATTGGTGTAACAGAAGAGTTATCCCTATCTATGTATTGTTTAAGCATATTAACATGACATAACTGGTTTTGTTTGCGTCTCCCAGGAGTGTTAACAATGTAATTAACATCACTATTTTTTTATCTACAGTGTAAGGGCCGTAATATCTGGCTTGCAATGGTTTTCCAGGAATAGGCAAAAGAGCAAGTACCCTGTCTCCAGGCATGAATTTTCTTTCTTTTGCGTTTTCATCATGCCAACGTTTCATTTTCCTTTGTGCTGACTTAAGATTGGTCCAAGCAGCTTCACAAGCTTTAGAAAGTCGGTCTTTAAAATCTGATACATACTGAAGTAAGTTCAGAGAACTATCATCATTTGAGAGAAATTTCTCTTTCAAAAGTTTAAAAGGTCCACGCACAGTGTGGCCAAAAACCAGCTCAAATGGGCTGAAACCAAGGGATTCCTGAACAGATTATCTAACGGCAAACAACAACAAACGAATGCCCTCATCCCAATCTTTTTCTTTGTCAAAGCAGTATGATCTGATCATATTTTTCAATGTCTGATGAAATCTTTCAAGGGCACCTTGACTTTCAGGGTGATAAGGTGACGATTTATATTGCGTAATGCCCAACTCATGCATGACCTGTTGAAAAATTCAAGACATACCATTTGAGCCCTGATCCGAATGAACAGACTGTGGGAGGCCTACAAATGTCGAAAACTTTACCAGAGCCCTAACAATGTTCTTAGTTTTAATATTCCTAAGTGGAATGGCTTCTGGGAAACGTGTAGAAGCACACATTATCGTGAGAAGTTACTCATGGCCTGACTTGGTCTTAGGCAATGGACCAACACAGTCAATAATTATTCTGCTAAAAGGTTCATCAAAAGCAGGTATGGGCTGTAAATAGGCTTTTGGTATTGTCTGGTTGGGTTTTCCTACCATCTGACAAGTATGGCAAGATTTACAAAACTGAGAAACGTCAGATTTTAACCCAGGCCAGTAAAAATAGTTAAGAATTTTGTGATATGTCTTATTTATACCTAAATGACCTGACATGGCAGTGTCATGGGCCAAGTTCAAAATCACAGGGCGATAAACCCTTGGAACTACTATTTGATGGTTAACAGTCCACTCTTCTGCTGAGACATCAGGAGGACGCCATTTTTTCATAAAAATGCCATTTTTGACATAGAAACAGACTGGGACTTGATCTATTTCTTTCTCATCAAAAGTCCTTTCAAGCAAAGGCAAAATTTCAGGATCATTATGCTGTTCCTTGCAAAGTTGTAACCTTGACACCAAGTCATGACCTTGACTTTGGTCATTTAATATTGAAGAGTAATGACTGGACTCTGACTTGTCACATAAGTCTGTCTGCTTGCCAGACAGGCTGGGTGAAGGAGAAAATCTATAACCTCGTGTTTAAAAGACTGACCCAAAAAGGTATCAGATAAATCAATTGAACATGAAATCCCTGATCTTTACCCATCTTGTGCCGTTACAAGGGCCATGGCTATAAGAAAGCAAAACACAATGATGGGGACACTACAATCTGATTTGAAAAGCCGGAATAGTTGAGAGTCTAGAGTTTCCAGACCCCTATCACACTCTATCAAAGGAAGCTTGTTTGAGTTGACTCATCAAGTCGATGTGACATGCGCGCAATGTTCTCACCGCTTCAACTGGCCCAAGAGCCGTCAAAATGTCAATTTGTAGCAAGATAACTCTTTCTTTTATCTTATCGAGAAAAATAAGAATTTACATTTTATGAGAGAATAAGGCATTAAAGAATGACCAAGCCTTATTTTTCTCGGAAACGAAAAATAAAAATTTCAAATGATTAACATTAAATGTCAAGCGTTATCTTCTCAGTACGAAAACATGTCTCTTCAAATTTGTAGAAAATTTCACCTCTAAAAACTGAAAATTTTCAGATAAAAAATTCTGATATTTTTCATATTTCTGCTCAAAACATAGGTTGTGGATACTCGTTAGAACCGCCTCGGCAAGGCGGTTCTAACGAGTACCGACATTCTATGATTTTGAGCATAAATAAGAAAAAATATATATACCCCTGTAAACCCCAGTTTTACTATATAAAAGTAAGTTTAAGGGGGTCAATATTATATAAGCATGATTTCGTGATGTTGGAAAGCAGTCTGCTACGTAAAAAAAAAAAAAAAAAAAAAAACGCTATTTTTGCAAAAACGCTACTACTACAGTAATGTGATCTGATGCTCTGTAATATATCTCAAAGGATCTGATCTAGGTCATACTTGATGAAAAAGCCTCGAATAATCCCGTGATCTGGGACAATCCGCTTGACGTGACAACATCAGATCACATTATTTACTATAGTTACAAGTATAAGCTTTAAAAAAAAATAGCTAGCGGGTCGTTCATCTTCAATAATGGCATGCACGTTTGAGCCGACCATGATGACATATGTATCAGGATTCATCGAAATAACCTAAATGATTTCAGTTATTTTCCGAGTTTTGGTTCACTCCGAACTGTCAAATTTACCTCTGACGTACACAATTAATACGTGTCATGACTTTGTTGATAGTTATTGTTGTTCTTAGATTTTTTTTTCAACATTTTGACCATAGCAGATCATTAGATAGATTTACAAATCTGGCTGTGTGCTTTTGCAAGCTTTCCAGTTCTTCCTGATTACACCTTGGGATCCCAAATCTAACTGCCTTACTCCAGGACTGACCGAATCGGTATGAAAGTTAATTGTACATGTAATCCCGAAAGAAGCCATAATTGGATAATAAAATATTCTGTTCTATTATCAACAGTCTTGGTAGTTTTTTTGTTGTTGGTTTTTTTTTTCATTATTTTATTTTATTTTATTTGGGCTTTACGGCCCTTTCAAGAATATTTCACTTATATCGAGCGATCGCGATCGTTCATCTAAAGTGGGCGAAAACCGGAGAACCCGGGGAAAAACCACCTGACCATCCGTAAGCAGAACTTGGCTTTCCCACATGGACCCAAGCTAGGCTCGACCCAAAGCGGTGAGAAACCTAACGGATTGAGTCAACTCTCCTATCCACTAGGCTGGTAGTTACTGCCGCTTCAATAATTCCCGTACTTGATGTGTGATTAGCACAACTCCTATATATGCGGCGCGCCTGGGCGATCCGCAGTAATGCATCTGTCTCCGAGAGTCAAATGGTCTCGTCCTGGGGCTGATGCCAACCAATTAATAACGCATGTATCCTAATTATTCGAACAAACTGGTCTGAGCAAATAGTGCAGATCCAAATCAAACTGCTCTGAAGGAGCAAAATGATTAGGATAGCTTTTCATCCCTCAAACATTTTTTTATATATCACGAAGTCATTCGTCACATATTTTCGTTACAGAACGAAGTGCTCAAAGGGTTTGTTCTAGGACAAGCATTTAAATGAATTAAAATGCCCAAATATCTAAGGTAAAGAAGATCAGTGAGCCGAGGCACATCATTTCCTACAAGACTGTAGTCTTTGCAGAACACTGTGTGGATAGTTTAGGATCCAAAGCGTCTTCATGCTGACATTGGCCCCGAGGTATAAAACTTTTTTATGCTGAACTCAGTTGAGCATGAACATTTCTCTGCTAATAAATATGAAAATGCCAACTATTGTTGGCATTTTCATATCTATTAGCAGAGAAATTTTCATACTCACCTATGTTAAGCAAGAAAGATATTGGAATTGTCAGTAATTTGAGATTTATTAGCAAGACAAATTTCATGCTCAGCTGAGTTGAGCATGAAAAAAGTTTTATAACCTCGGGGCCTGGTCAGGCTGCGCAAATGCGCAGGCTGATCTGAGTCTTCGATGAGCGCAAATGCAATCTTGTAGGAAATGCTGTGCTCAGACATACCGTATCTTATATGTGTATGTATGTGTGCGTGTGTGTGTGTGCGCGCGCACGCGCATACACGCACGCACACGCGCACATGTCGGTAACATAAAATCATAAAATCACAGCTCTCAAAAATAATTGATTTTATCATAAATGCTAGGCAGTCCAGGGAACATTTGCGGAGGGATTGGCAAAGGAACATGACAATGGCGTCTGAAATGGTGTTTTAAAGCAGGCATAGCTAACCTGGTCTACGTTTGTTCTCTGTGATGTTGCATTTTGTTGTTTTATACTGCTTTTAGTGTCTTTTTTTAAGTCGCACTCGGCTAGATATCAATATTAATCTTTTATACTATACTTTAATATGTATGTATATTGTAAATATATTGATATATGACACTTTAATAAACAAATTACTCACCCACTCACTCTTATCAGAATTTGATGTCCTTGTTATAATCCTATTTGAATGAGCAGACGAATAGAAATTGCTTTGAGCAGAAATGTCTGAAAATGAAGGACACGTTTGGATCCTGTTTCAAGACATACGATAGATGTCAAAGTAAATGGAAATGCATACAATTTGGTCTGAAATTGAGCCAATTTAGTGAAATCTTAATATTAAGTGGGACGTATGATTTTCCTGACACCCTGGGACAATAACAATCCATCCCATGTTTATAGTCATGTTGGAAAATGCATAAAGTATTTCATGAAATCAAAACCTGTTGAGTTTCCTGGAATGTTTTGCGAGATGTATTATAAAAGGAATAGCCATTGAGAGCAATGGACTCGCTCTCAAAACAAAACTGATAATAGCTCCAAGTGGCAAGAGACTCCGTATTTACCTAAGTATTCGGACAAACAGGTCTCAGCAAACAGCATAGACCCAGATCGGACGCCGCATGTTATGCTGTTGTTCACTTATCTAGCAATTTTAGACATGCAACAAGTAGTGAAAGGGATTTCTTTAACTTTTTGTATAAGTTTGGTAAGGAATTTAGGGGTCCAAGTACTTGCAAGTACTCGGGCCACTTAATTCCTTACCAAACTTATAGTTACAACTAACGTTAGTCCCAGCATTATTGTGTTTCAGCATTTGATCAAAAAGGTCTTCGTTGAGCTATTCATGCTCATTTGTGGCCCGTTTTGTTTTACAATGTTATTAATGAGTTTCTCGCTAGCTTTGCTTTTTATTGCTGTGAGTGACACAATATAAAACAAATACGTGTCGGTGCATGCAGAAAAAACAATCTGGTAAGTCTGCTTCCAGCAGGAATATAATTGTTAAAGTATCTCAGTGCTGGTCAATGCCTCTTAATCCTTCTCTTGCTAAACACGACATGCCCTGTCTTAGCAAATAGTGTAGATCCACATCAGTTGGCTTCTGAAGAAGCCAACTGATCTGGATCTGCACTGTTTGTCATTAAATATGTAAATTTCTATCAAGAACCCGGATCAAGTAATCTGATTGGCTGGAAATTAGAAGTGGGTGTGGCATCTTAATTTATTCAGCATGACAAGGGTTAAATTAGATTGCAATGTTTTCTGAGCCGTAGAATAATAAAAGAAATACATTGGGAATCGTTTCAGAACAGTAAGTATTTCATTAAAAGGGGATATCATTACCAGACAGTGAAGAATGCTAAGACTGATCAGAGTGCTCTTGGGTGCATGTCAGAAAACACGTGTTTTGTTTTTTTATGTTGTGGCCTAATTATTCGAGCCGCGTCACGAGAAAAAGTATATACACATGGAAAAAAGTTAAGCATCACTTGCGGTTTTTTAGCGTCATATTTCCTAATCAAAATATAGGCACTTAAAATTTTGATATACGATGACACTTGGCTTCCGTACATACATACATATACTTTTTATCGTCCACGACTATATAATACAGCCGTGATTAGCATGAATTTCATGGTACCCTCATGCATGAAAATAATGCTGTTTTGTCTTGTGTTAATAACGAACAGATTAATGACCTGTGCTTGAATCTAACTTGTGTACTTGTGCTATGGCTCGTAGAAGACTGTCAGACGCCACTCGGTGGCAGATTATTGGAATGAGTAACGCTGGGCTATCCGGGCGAGAAATATCCCGTCGCCTTGGGTATAGTCAGTCAGTCATTTGTCGTCTGCTCAATAAATTTCAGCAAACCAATCATTTACAGGATAGAGCACGCTCAGGGAGGCCCCGAAAGACGTCACGAAGGGAAGACGGGGCGTTACTGAGACTTGTTCGGCGATTTCCGTTCTTAACCAGTACTGTTGTGAAGCAAAGATGGCTGCCAAAGAGGCCATTGTCAACCAGAACAGTTCGTAATAGGCTCCGGGCTTCTGGTTATCGTGCTCGTCGGCCTATCAGACGGCCAATGCTTACTCCGGGACAGAAGGCAGCACGTTTGTACTAGTGCCAGCAACGCAGGAACTGGATATCCGGTCTTGGAGAAAATTCACTGGTCGGATGAAAGTCGGTTTCTTCTCCATAGGACGGATGGCCGTGTGCATGTTTGGAGGCAGCGAAATACTGCTTATTCTCAGGCACATCCAGGAAACTGTCCCTTTCGGTGGAGGCTCAATACTGGTATGGGGTATGTGTATCGCATGATTGTAAGCTTGATCTGGTTACTGTGCAAGGGACCCTTACTGGACAAAAGTACCAAACGGACATTCTTGAAACTGCTGTAATTCCCCAATTTGATGACCATCCCCTTTTAACAAGACCAGTGTTTATGGATGACAATACAAGACCTCACAGATCACGTGCAGTGATTGAATGTTTGCGTCAAAATGCGATTTCAACACTTCCGTGGCCTGCTCGCAGTCCTGATTTGAATCCTCTTGAACATTTGTGGGACATTCTGGGCCGGAAAATTCGTGAAATCACTCCTCGAGTGCAGACACTACTTAAACTTGAGGCTGCATTGCATCGGGAATGGCAGCAAATCCCACAGCAGCGGATACAACGCCTGGTCCAGGGTATGAGGAGGCGTCTTAGTGCTACCATTGCAGTTCAAGGAGGTTACATAAAATACTGACTCAAAGGTACTGAAATTAATTGTCTTCGATAGTGCTAACTTTGGAAGACACTCATGTTCTAATCTGACTTCTTTGGTGGCCTATAGGACCACACTTGTAATCATATGCAGTTTTTGTCAAAACAATGCATCCAAATCAATTGGACTTGCAAGCCAGTAAAAGCCGTGATTTCAAATGATAACATTGTGATCCTGATTATTAATATACCCATTTATACACTGATTCAATAATATTTCGGTTTTGCTTCTTAGCTGGATTGTTTATCAAATCAAAATAAAAATGTTTTGTAAACTGTGGGTGATGCTTAACTTTTTTCCATGTGTTATATTTGGACTAATCTTTCAGTCTGCATGCACGGCCCCTTAGCAAAGTCAAATGTCTGTTCTTTTGCTGAAGTTTGCCTCGGCCTATCGCTTACGTGCGCGAAATGCATAGATTCTAGTGAGACTGCGCGGATGCGCAGGCTTGCCTGAGCCCGTGCTGTTCGAATATGTGTAACGGCTCTGTTCCCATGGCGCGGCTTATTCATTACATTACGAAAACATGCCTATTCGTATATACTGAAAATTTTACCAAAAAATGAGAATTTCCAGATAAAAAAATCTGATATTTTTCATATTTCTGCTCAAAACATAGATTGTGGGCACTCTTTAGAACCGCCTCGGCGAGGCGGTTCTAACGAGTACCCACAATCTATATATTTGAGCAAAAATAAGAAAAATAATGTATACCCCTGTTAACCCCAGTTTTACTATATAAAAGTGGGGTTTAAGGGGGTCAAAATTATATAGGCATTTTTTCGTGATGCCTATCTTTTTTTTTATTGCAGCTGATGATAAAACTGTTGTTCGAGACAAGCTGAAAAAGGTACATACCATTCGATGATTGTTGTCTTACATGTTACTGCCCCCCCCCTCTCTCTCTCTCTCTCTCTCTCTCTGTCTCTCTCTCTCTCTCTCTCTCTCTGTCTCTCTCTCTCTCTCTCTCTCTCTCTCTCTCTCTCTTTCAGCTGGGAAAGGGAAGGGAGCGTAGGTGTTCTACAATGATAAAAGTCATAATTCTCAACAATACAATAATCTGTACCCCTAACAATGCTAAAATGTGTTTGCCATATTTATATCTTATATTGACGTCAATCCTATACCTTATCCTTTACTGTCACTCCCCACAGACAAGAGGCGGGACTATATGGAACTATCACATGCCAATTCCGTTGAGGGGTGTTTACTAAAATGTAAGACGACACTTTAACGCTTAACAGTCTGATAAAAAAAAATTAGCAGAGAACATATTAAGATATTTTTCCTTACTTTTCCCAGAAAAAAAGGTTTCGCCATTTTCAATAGAAATATATTGAAAATTTTACGACCAAAAAATGAAAAAAAAAAATCAGAAAAAAATCTGATATTTTTCATCTTTCTGCTCAAAACATAGGTTTTCGGTACTCGTTAGAACCGCCACGACGAGGCGGTTCTGACGAGTACCCACAATCTATGACTTTGAGCAGAAATAAGAAAAATAATTTATACCCCTGTAAACCCCATTTTATTATATAAAAGTGGGGTTTAAGGGGGTCAAAATATTTAGGTGTTTTCGTGATGATATCAACATGTAGGTATGTTGTCGTGATGGTATCAGTGCATAAATATAAGTAAAGATACTCAGGAAATGCCATAGTCACAAAGCCAAATCTTTCCGAGGCTTCAAACGAAGTAGAGGTGGGGAACAATTAATGAACAAAACAAACGCCACATCGGAAAACCTCAGACGCACACAGAAAGAAGAACAGCAACAACCTTACGAGAACCGGAAACAGAAAATGCCTACTACAGTCAAACCTCACTGGCTCGAACATCGATGGCTCGTTTACCATGGTTAATTCGAACTCGTTTTAGTACTAACCCTACGAAATTCTTCCGATAGCTAAAGAAAACAAATATTTAAGGATTTTTTTACATATTTTATCATGAAATTGTATGTTGTGTGTACTCATTAGAATCGCTTTATCAAGGCGATTATAATTAGTACAGGCAACATATAATTAATGTGAAAATAAATAAATAAATAAATAAATAAATAAATTATCCCTATTTACTTCCTGACCTGGCACCACAATTAATCCTCAATGGCTTGAACTACCCATGTCTCGAACAATTTTCTATGGTCCTAAAGATGTTCGAGCCATTGGTTCGACTGTATATATATGACAAATAGAAACCCTTGGAACACATTTGCAGTAAAAGAAATGCTTTTGCCATAAAAGATGACAAAGTATATGACCCTCACCGTAAGAGAACGTACCCAGTAAGCATTCTACATAAATCTATAGCGGGCCGTTATCGGCCCGTCAGGGTAGCTGACGGGCCGATAATGGCCCGCTATAGCTTTAAGTAGAATGCCAGCTGGGTACCTTCTGAAATGAGCGCTCAACGAAGACTCAAATCAATCTGCGTTTCCTTCATTAAGAAAACAAACCTATTCAAATATACTGAAAATTTTACCAACAAAAAATGAAATTTTTTCAGAAAAAAAAATATTCTTATATTTTTCATATTTCTGCTCAAAAAATAGATTGTTGGTACTCTTTAGAACCGACTCGGCAAAACGGTTCTAACGGTTACCCACAATTTATGTTTTTGAGCAGAAGTTAGAAAAAAATAATGTATACATCTGTAAACCCCACTTTCACTGTATTAAAGTGAGATTTAAGGAGGGTCAACATTATATAGGCATGTTTTCGTGATATTGCTGTCTGACATGAGACTTCGTTGTCTCCTTAAATAACCTTTGCATCACGGGCAATCCGAACTGCGCCTAGCAAAGAATCTGATCAGGCTGCGCGAAAGCGCAGGCTGATCTGAATTTTTACAAGGAGCACGTGTATTTGCGGTTCAGATTCTGAAATGACCCAAACTCGGTGCACACTTTATGAGAACCGGAAACTGAAAATGCCAGCCGTATGTTATTAAATAGAAGCCGTTGGAACATACTGATAGTAAAACAAAAGGGTTAGCCATAAATGAAGCCATAAAGTATAGCTTTTTTCCATTAAACACTATGAAGTACATTGTTTGCAACACTTGCCCCGCAGGCCTGTTGAGTCGGAAAACATATGTAATGTTGACGAACATTTATTGAAATTAATTTCAGAAACCAGACAATAAGAAGTCCGATGGGAAAGGGAAAGGCCGGCGGAAACCACACTATAAGTACTCTGGACCAGTAGATGAAAAGGAAATTTCAGGTATATATACCTACTATGAATTACATAGGAAAAACAAGTAGTAGAAAACAGATACACGACGTAAAAACGAATTTCAAAGTATATTTACATACTTATACCAATACATTGCGAAAACGTGCCTATTCAAATGTACTGAAAATTATACCACTAAAAGTGAAAATTTGCAGATAAAAAATCTGATATTTTTTCATATTTTTGCTCAAAACATAGATTGTGGGTACTCGTTTGAACCGCCTCGACAAGGCGGTTCTAACGAGTACCCACAATGTATGTTTTTGAGCAGAAATACGAAAAATAATGTGTAATGTAACTCAAGTTTTACTATTTAAAAGTAGGGTAAAAGGGGTCAAAATTATATAGGCATGTTTTTCGTGATGGAAACAAAACGGAAACGGGACAGATTCATTAAAAAAAGATACTGGGTTTTAAACCCACAACCTTCCGCGTTGGAGGCGACTCAGCTTCAGGGACTCTTTTGCCGCCGCTTGAAAAAATATTATACCTGTATATTGCAAAGCAGTATGTACAGTTTTCTAATGCTGAAAAATCAATTATGTGCGTATGGAAGGACAAAAGAATCTTTATCAAGTTTACAAGTTTATTGAATACACTCAGTACATGTTACAAACATGTAATATGAGGTAGAAAATACAAAAGAACAAATTAATTTATAGGAACACGGGCTGTACACAGCTGTTCTATACACAACTGTTATACACATCACGAAAAAACGCCTATATAGTTTTGACCCCTTAAACCCCACTTTTATACAGTAAAACTGGGGTTTACTGGAGTAAACATTAATTTTCTTATTTCTGCTGAAAACATAGATGTTGGTTCGCGTTAGAACCGCCTCGCCGAGGCGGTTCTAACAAGTACCCACAGTCTATGTTTTGAGCAGTAATATGAAAACTACCAGACTTTTTCATCTGAACGTTTTCATTTTTATGGTAAAATTCTCAATATATTTGAATAGGCGTGTTTTCATAATGATACGACGGCTATAACATCTAGTTTGACTGAAAGAGGGAGAGAAACAGAGAGAGAGAGAGAGAGGTCTCAATAAGGAAATATCACATTTTCATACCTTACAGCACATATCTAACGTACAGTCTTGCCCAAATAGCACGAACCCAAAAGGACAAAAACTCATTGTTTAGTTTTTCATTTATTCGGGTTACGAGGAATAATATATAAAACAGACCTGAAAACACCCTGGTTGATTTCCCCATATGGAAACCATCCAATATGCCTCCATATCAGATTTGATCCAAACAGACACTCGTAACCCAGTCGGAGGTATCCGCGTTCGAGCGAACGAGGGTCAACTGCATATTATCTCATAAAACTCTTAATTACCTTTGGACCAGCTAGTAGATAATACTGGTAGTTAACCGGGGTTTGTTTTGAATGAGTCTAAAATTATTCCTAAGAACTTACAAAGGCGTCGAAGCTTATTGGGGGGTCGTTTCATTGAACAAGTTATAAAACAATAAAGTGTTTGCGTGGTACTTACGTATGAATGGTGCTAATACACTTCTATTATAATCAAAGAAAGGGCATTCAAAAACATAATGATATTCATCCGCAATAACGTTACCTAAACAATGATTACAGTTTCTGAGATTTCTATCGATTTGCCGCCATCTGCCAGTTTCGATCTGAAGTTTGTGATTGCACGTTCGGAAATTAATAAAACTTTTTCTCAATTTATAGGGCATTGTAATAAGATCGTCTTCAAATTTATGGTCTGTTTTATAGATTCTGTAATTAAGGCATTTCGAGGAATCATTTATAGTAGAAAGCCATGACTGCTTAAACTGATCTTTGAGTGTAAGCTCAGTTATTTGTGGAATCCACATAGTATTCATTGGAGCCTGATTGATCCAGATTTCGTTTTGACCTACCTCCTCTAAAATTGCTTTAACATTTGACAACCAAGGGTAATCATATCTACCAGCAATGTAATCTGAATATAAAACAGAGTATAATCGATCTGACAATTTTGATCTATTACCTAGCAACATATTCGACCAAAAATTTATAATTCTCCTTTTAATATGCAATGAAACTGGAAAGCGACCAAGCTCCCCATAAACCATTACGTGTGGGGTACTTATCCTTTAAAGCTTGTATCTTGGATCGAGCTAGATTTTCAAAATATAGCTGCTTTTTTGTTTCCTCCCAAGCCTTAACTTTAGTACTTTAGGGTTATCCTTTGCAGACATTTCTTCACATACAGCATTCAAGGACATTTCCAGTGGAGAGTGTGCATCTAAGAATAACACAGTAATCTTTAACATCAAAATTGGAAACGAATTTTGCAGACAATATTGAGCTTACCACAGATTTATTTTTACATGCAAAAAATGCCGACTGCTGTCCATTAAAAGATATATACGATTTTATATCTTCATACATATTCTTGATGACATTTAAAAATTTTCCTGAAACATTAATACTTATTAATTTAGACCATAAACCTTCCCTCCAGACATTGTCAAAAGCCCTTTGAAAATCTATAATTGCACAGTATGTTTTCATTTTCTACAAATTTATCTTTACAAGTTGTTTTTTCCAATACCTTTGTTATGAAAAGCACGACCATTAAATATAATCATATCATTACTTTTACAAAATTCAACTATATTTCGGCCACATTCATTCTCTTTTACATCTTTTGAAACCCTGTGGGGGTCTAAATTAGCCTCTTATAAGTGGTCAGCTATATTATATATATAATTTGTTAAATAATGTCATTGTCCGTTAATGTTACGTCCGTGAGTGACGCTGTCCGTGCATTAAAATCACCCAGTGGAGAGACATATTTATAAGACTGTGTAAACTCCCGAGCTCTTGATAAAACCTTTCCAAAATGTTATTCTGGACATAGGCTGAACCACCTGGAGGTACATACACAGCACCAAAATACAAATCTTCATCAGCATTAAATAAACTATTGTGTAACTTAAACCAGAGAATATATTCACATTCAGTTTCTATATAATCAAAATATTTGGCAATACTAGTTTTTACAAGTACCGCAATTCCACCTGATTTGCGGATAACCTTTTGTTTCCGATTTTTCTGTATACATTTATAGTTGTTAATTTCAATAATATCCAACTTGTCAAGTTGTGTTTCAAGACATGCTATAATATCATTATTATTTATGAAGTTCTATGAATTCAAGACAAAGAAGTTTAGTCTTAAGTCCACAAACATTAATACTCAGAAAATTAATTTTCTTCTAGGACGACGTGTTTTCCCTTTGACACCCCTACACACGACCTGCCACCGTCGCACCGTCCGTTTCAGAGCCGCCAGTAGCACCCTATTCTGCCGCACCTTCGTCTTGTTGTCTGCCTGTTTTTTACTTTATCCTCCGACCTAGCGAACACCTCCTTGCCTTTGACAAATAACATGTCCTTCACTATTACTGCTTTCTTGTTCTCCTGTCTAGCCTGCCTTAACAAGGGATATAACGGTTTTCTTCTTACCTCAATATCAACTTGATACTTCCAGACTTTTTTACTCTTTCTCTCTCTTCAAAGAAACTAAATTTCGAAACCTCTGGACGTAGGTTTCCAGACTGACCCCTCTTGTACTATCGATTTTGCAATCTATGTACCCTTTCGAACTGAATATCAGTCAAGCCCATTTTGTCTTTTAGGAAATAGCTCAACACCTATTCAGTATCTTCTTTTTCACCAAATTCTTGAATGTTTGTGAAAACAAGGTTATCGTGCATACGTATTTCTAGATTTTATGTCAAGCATTTCTTCTTTAAGTTCATTGTTTAGACGCTTCATGTCAAACAACATCGTTTTCAGCTCATCATTTTGTTTTTTCACGTCATCAATTTTACTGTTTATATTTTTATCTGAGTTTTATCTGAGCGCCTCTCCTGTTTTATCAAGTCATACTCTTGATTCACAAAGTCAACATAATGTTCTATGTTCCTGACAGTCTCTTCAATTATCTGTATACGTTTATAAAATTTGTCCATCTTAAGTTCCATTTGTTTCGTTCGAAAACACTTAAAAGTATCCTGTTTTGTTTTTTTTATATTTTTATTATTTTCCTGTTTAGGTTTGTTCTAACCTCGCAGGTTTACCGTCAAACTTTTCAAAGCATAATTTACAACTAATAAGATGACCTACCCTTTAAAGGTAATAACAGAAAAGGTCATTTTGCAGATTTCCTTCGTTTGTATTACGTGTTCTGGATTTTATACAGTATCTGACAGCGCTATTTCAGAACGATCGATCATCTTATACGGCAAATAAATGAGCCCCAACGTAAGACTACTACTTCGGAAGTGTGGTCCCAAGGAAGACTCAAATCAGCCTGCGCATCCGCGCAGTCTGATTAGAGTCTTCTTTGTCCGCATGAAGAAACTTGGCTTTCCGAAACGCGTCTATGAAGATTCTGAAGTGAAACTCCTGTGCGAATGCGCATGCTGATCTGTATCTTAAATGGGTGTACATGTTTGAAATTACGTTTTCTGATGTCGTTGTTCGAATGATTTCGCATTGACGTCGTATCAACTATCTGTTTAGTATTCGAAAATAACACTTCAGGAAAGGTTGCAAGATTACCGTTATTGTCGAGTGCCGTCGCAGTTGTCGATAGTCAGCTCTCGTTATTTCAAAATCCAAATGACCAGTACCTTTAGTTTGAGAAAACTGTAGTTTTGTATAAAATAATTGAAACATAAGGAACATATATCACAGAAACCCGTCTTTAACTTAGTTTGTCTGCAGCAGTAGCTTGAAATAACCGTGTCTGAGATAACAAGAGTCGGCTGTATATTTAAAACAAGTTGGAGAATATCAAAAATTTAATTGGTCGAGCTGCACTTTTGTGCAGGCTGCATTTAAGCATGTCGCAGATATATAAGATACATGAAATATTGTTGCAACGGCTCTCAGCTGGGTCGTACGGAAATTAATTTACAGTGCATATGCAGATACCTGGCAAAATCAGCCTGCGTATCCGTGAAGTTAGAAAAAAGGCATTCCCATTCCGTTTGCAGATTTATTGGATAACCAAGAATTCATATTCCCTACGAGCACAAAACGTCGTCATATAGTCGTCGTCGCCACGACATAATTATGTATCACGCCGCGGCGACGTCAGAACCGATTTATAACACCCGGGTGTGTTACCTACAACAAACCCAGCGGATACTATAATGATCTAACATAGGTGTGAGGGGTAGACAGAAAAAGCCCCGAGGCTTGCCGAGTGGTGCCAGACTGTGATCGGGAGGGACGGATCCTTTTATCTAGCCCTCACACCTATGATAGAAGTATTTTTTTGTTTGTTTGTTTTTTGCTTTTGTTTTTTTTTTTTGTTTTTTTTTTTCTTGCACACCTTTCATTTCTGAACGTAATTATTTTTAACAAAGCAGTCACTTCGATTACTGACATCCGCCATATTGTGATGACATTACTGTGGCGTTTAATGGCGTCATTACGTTTAGTAACGAAAACCTTAACGTTGGCGTACATAACGTCAATTATAACCATTACATATAAAACATGTGAGGTCTCGATTTTTATCTTACTCTGTGTAGGATAACCTGGGCAGGATTATAAGAATCTATCATAGGTGTGAGACTGGATAGAAAATTCCGTCCCGAGGATCACTGTCTGGCATCACGAGGCTGGCCGAGTGATGCCAGACAATGATTGCGAGGGACGGATTTTTCTATCTACCCCTCACACCAATGATATATTCCTTTTCTTGCACACCTTTCATTTCTGAATGCATATTTTTAAACGATGAAGTCACTTCGATTGCTGACCTCCGCCATATTGTGATGAAATAACTGTAGCGTTTAGTGACGTCATTACGTTCAGTGACGTAAACCTCAATGATGGCGTACGTGACGTCGATAGCAACCAGTGCATATAAAAAACGTGAGAATTCTCGAGTTTTATCTTTTCCTGGGTAGGATAAGAATTTCTATCCAAGAGTTAAATCTAGGATTTCCTTATCTGGTGTGCAATGAAAGGATTTCTATCCCAGCGTAAACTTCAGGATTTCCTTATCAGGTGTGCAAGACATACCCTTTATACTACGTCGCATCAACGTCGTTGCAACGTCATGACGTTGCAACGAGTTGATGCGACGTTTTTTGAACGTTTGTGCCTGTTGGTTTAGCCTAATAAAACGATGATGCTTTGTTGGTTGAATGCTTTGTTGGTTGATCTGTATCATTCTTGATCCCTTGGAGTGCAAAGGTACCTTTTCGCAGATTACCGATGTAGAATTCTATTTGGAGAAAAGCACCTACGGCGCACTGACGTAATATTAATTGCGATCAATGTTCACAATCAATATGCTTGCTATACGAGCCTGGTCATGCGACAATTGTGTCTTCTGTGGATACAGCCAAGGACATAAGAAGCCTGAAAAAGCGCACAGTCCCACATTTCACATTCTACGTTATCCCGTTGTTCCGTGGACAGTGACCCCTCTGCTCAGAATTCGCGCATGCGCGAGTTGATCTGGATCTTCGTTGTCCCCGAAGATTCCTTTTTCCATGTCGTGACCCACATAATCCTTTATCGCGCTGACAGATCATGACAGATACACAAAACCAGACTGCTTTGAGACCAATAAAGGATATTTTGATAGCAATTCAAATGTCCGTAGCGGAGACTTCATTTGATAGAAGTAGCTAACGTCAAGTACCGTATTTACCAATATATTCAGATAGACAGTCATGAGCGAACAGTGTAGATCAGATCAGACGCCAAAAATCGGCGTCTGATCTAGGTTACACTATTTGCTACTCCTTCAGCCATTTATAAACACGTAAGCAGGAAATACACATGACCTTTTGAAATTTTAGTATAAGCATATTTTATTGCAACCTTTACCTATACAGGTGTGCATATGGGTTGGGCCACAAGTTCTCTCAAACTTACTTACGATTCCACTAAAAGATGCCATCAACAAAAAACATGTTGAACATGTAGGACCAGTATGGTTAGGGATAAAAGGTGTCGAGGCATTTTGGGTGAAAATAGAATTCCTAAGCACTGAATCTCTTTGAATATTTTGTGTAGAAAGTAGATACTTAAGCATGAACAAAATCTCTTACGGAAAATAATGAAAATATGTTTTCGTATATGCTTTAATCGTAAGTATTCAGACAGACAGGCCTAGGCAAACAGTGAGATTACAGACCTGACTTGTGTATAAACTGTTTGCGAGCCATCTACTGTCCTTTCGATTTCTCTCGAAAAGACGTTTTTTATTCGGCGTTTTATTCTAGATGGAAAAAAATGTTTGTCATTGACAATAACTTATCTGAAACTATTTGTCTTTTCTGTTCCTGTGCTTAGTTTTCAAATATTTATCCCAAACTTAATTTTATGGCCAAAGATCGTCCCGACCCATGCAATGTCTATAGTTATCTGGGTGTTTTATTTTTTTTTTTTTTTTTATTAAAAATGTTTTCATTACGACAACATGTCTATTCAAATATACTTGAAAATTTTACCACCACAAAATGAAAATTTTTAGATAAAAAATTCCGATATTTTTCATATTTCTGCTTAAAACATAGATTGTGGGTTCTCGTTAGAACCGCCTTGGCGAGGCGGTTCTAACGAGTACCCACAATCTATGTTTTTGAGCAGAAATAAGAAAATAATATATACCCCTGTAAACCCCAGTTTTACTATATGAAAGTGGGGTTTAAGGGGGTCAAAATTATAAAGGCGTGTTTTCGTGATGTGCTTTTCTTGACTAGTTTTTAAATTTTGATGTTCCACATTAATACCATGCAATTTTCAGTAAAGTTTGAATGAGTAGAACTTGTTTAAAATCCGCAGGCAAGCTACCCGTTCTATCGGTTTTTGCATTTTGCAGCCTTTTTTGCTATGGGAAAAGTGAAAAATTTATTTCATTTAAAAGAAAAAAAATGCCTAGAATACATATAACACTCTCTGTGCACAGGTAGTTACGACACATGGTTTTGCATTAAACCAAGCTAAAATTTTGCAAATTTACTTCGTGTGTGTAAAGCGCCAGTCAAATAACGACTTTCCAAAAGATGTCGAAAGAAGAGTAGTAATGGGTTATAATGTCAAACTATTTAAAGTTAGTAAGTAATTCAAACCAGAAGACAAAGGATTTCAATTGGGAAACCTAACCCTTGTCCTACTGAGCCCGGATATGTCCTGCTTTTGCAAACAGTGCCGATCCAGATCAGTTGGCTTCTGAAGAAGCCAACTGATCTGGATCTGCACTGTTTGTCATTCAGTATTTGAATTTGTATCAAGAACCTGGATCAAGTAATCTGATTGGCTGAATATTAGAACTGGGCGTTGCATCTTAATTTATTCAGCAGGAAAAGGGTTAACGGTATATAGACCAAATCGATGATTCATAATCAATTTGGACGTATTGATTAGACTGCATTGGTGCGACATGCGAAGAATCATATACGCACTTCATTACGAAAACACGCCTATTCAAATATATAGAAAATATCTTCTCCAAAAACTGAAAATTTTCAGATAAAACTGATATTTTTTCATATTTCTGCTCAAAATATAGATTGTGAGTACTTGTTAGAACCGCCTCGGCGAGGCGGTTCTAACGAGTACCCACAATCTATGTTTTGAGCAAAAATAAAAAAATTTAATGTATACCCCTGGAAACCCCAGTTTTACTATATAAAAGTGGGGTTTAAGGGGGTCAAAATTATATAGGCATGTTTTCGTGATGCTGTATTTCCTGTCAGCTGATACATTTTACAGTACCTAATGCTCTGGATCATTGCTAGTCGCATATGCTTTAAGGTGACAGGAGACGCAGTTGGCAAAACTTAGTGGTATTTATGACAAGGGAGACAACTTTCATGAGTTCCTGTTTTCACTTGGTAGAAAAAAAAAGACCTGACTACCTTGAATGTGTATCAGTTTTCCTAAAAAGGACCAGTCACCCAACGTTTTGTATCACACATATTATTGTACCTTAATTACCCTAAACATTCGGACACCTCAGCTCTGTACCATATTTATCACAAAATTGCTAGGTTAATGACAAACAGTGTAGATCCTGGTCACACGCCACGTTCTGTGGCCTCTGATCAGAGTCTACACTATTTGGTCAGGATAGTCTGCCAGAATACTCAGAGCCAAAGGGGTAATTAAGCATTCTAAACCCTGATAAGGCAGGGATTACGTTTGTAGTACAAGTGAGCCACAATGTCAAAAAACGTTCCGTTTCCGATATGTGAGCCAAACGATGATTCATATCCGCCTGCGCATTCTCTTAGTCTGAACACATTACGAAAACACGCCTATTCAAATATATTGAGGATTTTACCACCAAAAAAAAAAAAAAAATATTTTGATTAAACGAATTCCTATATTTTACATATTTCTGATCAAAACATAAATTGTGGGTACTCGTTAGAACCGCCTCGTCAAGGCGGTTCTAACGAGTACCCACAATCTATGTTTTTAGCAGAAATAAGAAAAATAATGAATACCCCTGTAAACCCCGATTTTACTATATAAAAGTGGGGTTTAAGGGGGTCAAAATTACATAGGCATGTTTTCGTGATGAGAAACTTAATGTAAAGTTTCCCTAATGCGAGCAGCGAAGATTCTGATCACATTGCACGGATGCGCAGACTGATTTGAGTCTTTGTTGCATGTACATGTCAGAAGGTACGTTTTGTCACGTTGTGGATCAGATGCTTTAATAAGTCCCTATCTGTTAGAGTGATTATCGTTTTGTTGTCACATATCCTATCTGCGTAGGACAAACTATTGAATAGCATTTAGTAGAAATACGTGACAAGACAATAGCGCTAGATAGCACCTGATTTCACCAAACGAGTTTTAAAATATGTTCATGTTTTGTCTTATTTATCCAAACACGCACAAAGAAAAACAAGCTTGTATATTCTCTCCTCACAACGTTAGATTTTGAGGAGAAATAAGAAGCACACGTATATGCCCAGCTTGCATTCTACTTAAATCTATATCAATACTGTTTCAGGATTCCTATCGGCCCGATACAGATTTAAATACAATGCATCCTGAGCGAATGCATTGTTTTGCAAATATGCAAAACATGTTTTTCTATACAAAGGAAAAGAAAAAAGACCATTTATTACTTGCATTAAGTTTTATTTGGGGCGAGAGAATATAAGCACAAATCTCTAACGAGTTTAAAATTATGATCTATAACAACAACTAAAACAATATTCGCAATATCACTATATCATCACGAAAACACGCCTATATAATTTTGACCCCCTTAAACCCCACTTTTATATAGCAAAACTGGGGTTTACAGGGGTATACATTATTTTTCTTATTTCTGCTCAAAAGCATAGATTGTGGGTACTCGTTAGAACCGCCTCGTCGAGGCGGTTTTAACGAGTACCCACAATCTATGTTTTGAGCAGAAGTATGAAAAATATCAGATTTTTTATCTGAATTTTTTTTCATTTTTTGGTGGTGAAATTTTCAATATATTTGAATAGGCGTGTTTTCGTAATGTATTTAGTAACTGCAGATATGCAAGAGATAAGGATAGTTCTCGTTATGAGTTGTTCCAGTTATCGAGGGTTGAATTCTATGGGTTCCAATTCAGCATTCAGTATATTTGAGCCACCAGTGATCTAGTTCTACTGTATATTGTCTTCATGCATACATTAGTCACAAGAATTATATGTTATGGTGGAAAACTGGGAGCATTGTTAATGGCATGTGACTTCTGATATGTATTTGCAAACCAAAACAGCTCTGTGATATCACTACATGCATACATTCAAGAGACACATTAAATCCTAATCAAACATAACCAAGTAACTCTTCCGTAAATTAGGTCACGCACAAAATTGTGTTTGGCCTTGCAGCAAAGTAATATGTAGCGTTTTCTATAGAAACCAATGTCTTATTGCGCTGCTACAGACTGTATTTATAGATTCATACATACTACACACACATGCAATTGAAAAATACACTCCTCGTAACATAGAATTTAATTTATAGCTGCCAATTATCTTTTATTCTTGGGCAACTCAAATAATACAAAATATAATCAATGACTGAGTTCTGTCATTTCCGGTCAGATATTATACTAGCTGTGTTTCAAACTGGTCTTGACCAATTCTGAAAAAAGTAATATTTTGAAGGCATGGCGAGTAGACGGGGAGACAAGTAACGGCAATATTATCCCATGTGTGATAACAAACACCCAACACAAGTCTACAGAGAAAGTAAAATAAATTGTTTTCGCGTCAGCAGCCCTGAAATCCTCATTATATTCTTCTGTGACAAATGGTCCATCAATATGGCTTATTCAGTCGTAATGGCTTATTTACCGCTTCAAGTGAAAACATCCATATTAAGGTGGCAGCAAACATCAAGTCTTCCTGCGCAGTCCAGTATCAGTCTTGTTTGTTTACAGATTCATTGCATAAATCCATATGCATGTTCAGTGAGAAAAAGATATGCCATTGATGAGCAGTCTGAAATGGAACTGCTCTGTTTCCTTACAATCACAAGATATTATCAAATGTATGAGATGTAGCGTGCCTTCTGTCATATGCGCCATCAAGTTAACATACCTACTCTCCTTGCGACATCTTTTGGAAAATCGTTCTTTGCCTTGCGTTTTACACATATGAAGTATATTTGTAAATTTTTGCCATGATTTAATGCAAAACCATTTTTTCGCAACTACCTGTGCATAAAAAAAAAGTTTTATTCTGGTCAATTCTAAAAATAATCGAATATTTCCCCCTAGTGAAAATTGCCGAAAATGGTGCTGTTGAGTAAGTACATAGAAGGCAGATTTTCAAAACAAGTTCCACTTTTTTTTTTTTTTTTTTTCACAGTATTGTCACAAAACATCTATTATTAAAAACTAGCAAAGAAAAGTAAAACAATATGGTCTTAGATAAAATTCTAAATAAATCACTTTACTAAAGAAATAGCATGGGTCAAACCAATTTTGGGCCGTAAACTTTAATTTCATAGCTAATATTAAAGAACAATACACAGAAACAGAAAAGACAAATGGTTTCTGATTAGGTATGGTCAAAAAGGAAAAAAATATTTTCATTGCTTTAAGCCGAAATTAGCCACAACGTGAGAACGTCTATGCATGTGCGCAACTCAGGGAACTCAGATCAGCTTGTACACTCGAGTAGTCTGATAAGAATCGTCTCTTTATGCATGAGAAAGACCTGGATTCCAGTCTATCTAGTTAAGCCTAATCAGTCATCATAACGTTAACAAGTCTATGTAATATGTAATCCATGCATAAAGGGTTAGATATTATTGTGCGGAAATTCAGAATTTTGCTGTTTTTAAACCACCTGTTTATTTTTCAGTTGCTTCTTCTCGTAACAGGTTTACTGCAAAAATCTGTTCCATTACGAAAACATGCTATTCAATTAAAATAAAAATTATACCACCAAAAAATGAAAAATTTCAGATAAAAATTTCTGATATTTGTTTTTCATATTCCTGCTCAAAACATAGCTTGTAGGAACTCGTTACAACCGCCTCTTCTGAAGAGCACCCACAATCTATGTATTTGTGTGGGAATAAGAAATATACAAAATATGTTAAAAATATTGACTTATCCAGTATCATGAATTTATATAGATGTTTAAAAACAATGCTCCACAACATCTTATCTCACGGCGCAGCTCGGGTGTAATCATTCTAACATGAAAAATTCTACATTTTTTCCAGGCTATGATAATCCCGAGGCCAGTGCTTTACTGAACGACAGATCAATGTTTGAGATGGAGGAACCAGCTGCGACAGGAAGCGGAAATAGTATATATCAAAGGACAGCGGCGCTTGTTCGTCGGCTGCTTAGCTGTTGTACCGGAAAGACATGAGATAGCCAAAACAATTACGTTGGATACAAACAAAATGAACCGCAACGTCGGAGAACTACCTTCAGACATATGCGCCCAGCAAAGATTCAGATCAGCCTGCGCATTCGCGCAGGCTAATCGGAATCTTTGCTGGGCGCATTTTGGATAGTCAAGGATGCAAAATTTCTTTATGCGGACGATGGAGACTCTGTTCAGACTGCGCGGGTGTGCTGACTGATTTGAGTCTTTGTTGGGTGCACATGTCAGAAGGTACGTTCTGTCACATTGTGGCTCAGTGTTGTATGAAATTGTCATGCGATAAATGAAGTCATAGACATGCGTGTACCGCTAATCTGGGACCAGATGTGCAAAGCATCGTTAGCTTAACGAGCTCGTTCGTGGTCAGAATGTGAACTGTTCTAGAAAGTACAATATATTATTTACAGGTATTTTTGCTGAAAAAAATGTGAGTAGCTTTTGCAAATGCTAAAGCTTCTCACATTTTTTCACAAAAAATATTTGCGTATACGCCATATTTAATGATCAAAGTTTTAACGATACGTTAACTATCGACGTCCGTAGTTTTGAACAACTGGGCCCAGTTTGACAAATAATATATATAATAAAAAATAAATAATAATAATAACAATATTAATAATAATAATAATAATAAATATAATAATAATAATAATAATAATAATAATAATAATAGCAAAAACTAGGGTACCAAGGAAAGGACATTGCTTTTTTTTTTTTTTTTTCTAAAATACAATAAATCGTCGCGTTCTTAGCTCACCGTATATAATTTTGTCCGTCCTCTAGCACCTAGCGTCAAGCTCTTTGAATGCTCTCCTGTGATCGCTTGGCCATTTTTATCAAATCTCTGGTGGAGCGTCTTTGGGTCCGGGGAACGGAAATTTGTTCGAATGGTCAAACTCTGTCGACCAAGATGGCCGCCATGCCCATATATGATACACACACTTAAAACTCTTTTTCTCCAGAACCAAGAAAGCTTTAGGCTGACTTTTGGTATATAGCATCAGAGATCTACCAAGTAAATTATTCCTTTGTGATACTAGATCGACTTTTGATCTTTTTTTAATGCAAAATTACATGTGTTTCCCTATGCTTTTATATCATCATTTTCTAAACATGTATTACAGGCCAATAGTTGAAATTTACAATGCATTACGAAAACACGCCTATTCAAATATATAGAAAATTTCACCACCAAAAACTGAAAATTTTCATGCACCATCAAAAACTGAAAATTTTCAGATAAAAAACTCTGCTATTGTTCATATATCTGCTCAAAACATAGATTGTGGGTACTCGTTAGAACCGCCTTGCCGACTATCCACAATCTATGTTTTAGCAGGAATATGAAAAATAATGTTAACCCCTGTAAACCCCAGTTTTACTTTATAAAGGTGGGTTTTTTGGGGGTCAAAATTATATAGGCGTGTTTTCGTGATCATGGTGTGATCCAAGTGGGAAAATCATAATAACAACCAAACGTTTATTTACCGGGAATTATCTCCCTTGGCGCTAACAAAATCATTTAATCTTTAAATGATTTCTCTCCTGAAACTGCTTGACTAACTCTCACCAAATTTTATGTTAGGGTCTTCTTTTGTAGGCGTTTTTAAATTGTCAGGCTCCATGTAACAACATGTCCACGATGCCATTTAATCATTTATCTTCGGAACTAATAATACTTTTAGGCGAAATCTTGGTTTAAAGCATCGGGAACGTGAGGTCTACTAAATGTGTTCAAATAAATCTTAGTTTGATCTTTGACTCTTTTGCGGCAATGCCATACTCTCTTCCCCATTTATTTGTATGGTGAAATGTTAAACAATCATTTTATTAAATACTAAAAATAGAACCTTACAATGCACGGTCGAAGTACGATCGAAGTAGCAAAGCCTTTCATTTACAATCAAAATTTTATTCACTGACGGTTATCTACTCGGCAATCCTCCTTATTTGGCTGCACGCATTTATAATATAAAATCATGGTCTTTATTTGACTTCTTGTCTAGCATCTTGCTCACCTTGTTGGGGAAAAGGGAGTCGGTTGCTTTGCTTTTGCTTTGTCTGTGGTTTATGTAAAATAAAAGTAAAAATGAATTGCCTTTGGAAACAAAGAACACACAAAATCACGAAAATCACGAAAATCGGAGACTCGCTTTGATTGACTCTCTTCATATGCAACACACTTGTTTGCGAGGTTGCACACACTCCCTAGCGCCGACTTAAGTGGTATTTGATTTTCAAAATAACCAGGATGGGCTCAATGATAAAAAAAAATAAAATATCACTTGCACTATGATGATGTACGGGGAGACTTTTTACGGCCGCCACACGGCACAACACAAGCTACAGTAGGGCAAAATAAAAGTAAAAAAGGGTTGCCTTTGGAAACAAAGAACACACAAAATTACGAAAATCAGAGACTCGGTTTGATTGAGTCTAGTCATATGCAACATATGTAAAGTTTGTTTTGGGGTCATTAGTAAGCCACGATCTGTGATTGTTGCTATTCCTGAATATCTTCTATACAATTTTTGTCATTGAACAAAGTGACAATTCCCCATCAACAGACCAGACGGCTCCATTTGAAATTTGGTGAAAATTGGCTAAGCGGAACCGCTTAGCCAATTTTCATCAAATTTCAAATGGATGCGTCTGTTGATGGGGAATTGTCACTTTGTTCATATCCAGTCGAATTTCAAAGGCAGGAACATCTTTTGGACTATAGAAATTTGTTCGAGACATGGATAGTGCGAGCCACAGAGGGTTAATCATGGCACCGGTTTAGAAAGCAAATGGCGATAATTTATCGAATATCTCTGTCTCCTATACAATAATGGTAGTTTGCGTGTACTCTTTAGAATCAGCTCGCAGAGGCGATCCTCAAGAGTACACCTACAATTTCATGATCAAATAAGAAAATTTCCTTAAATACATATTTATTTTCTGGAGTTAACAGAAGCATCTCGTACATGTAGGGACTAAGAAACAAGTTCGAAACGTCCATGGTAAACGATCAGTGTTCGAGCTATTCCGGTTCGACTGTAGTCACGCTGGAAATCGATTAATATAATTTGAGTCATGCAAACCCACTTTCAGAAGTTTTCTAAGCTTTTCTTAAGTCCAAAGTAGCTTTTACACAGACCGTTCCAAAGCTCATCACGAAAACATACCTTTATAATCTTTGACTATCTTAAACCCCACTTTGATATAGTAAAACTGGGGTTTACAGAGGTAGACATTATTTTCTTTATTTCTGCTCAAAACATAGATTGTTGGTACTCGTTAGAACCGGAGTACCCACAATCTATGTTTTCAGCAGAAATATGAAAAATATCAGATTTTTTTATCTGAAAACTTTCCGTTTTTAGTGATGAAATTTTCAATATATTTGAATAGGTGTGTTTTCGTAATGGTTGTGGTTCTTCTTTATTTGTGCGTCGTTGTTTCGTTTGTGGCGTTTGTTCTGTCATTGTTTGTTCCTTATCTCTCTTTCTGCTGGTGCCTCAGGAAGATTGTGTTTTATAATTGTGGCATTTCATCACGAAATCATGCCTATATAATTTTGACCCCTTAAACCCCACTTTTATATAGTAAAACTGGGGGTTACAGGAGTATACATTATTTTTCTTATTTCAGCTCGAAAACATAGCTTGTGGGTACTCGTTAGAACCGACTCGATGAGGCGGTTCTAACGAGTGCCCACAATCTATGTTTTGAGCAGAAACATGCAAATTGTCAGAATTTTTTATCTGAAAATTTTCATTTTTTAGTGGTAAAATTTGCAGTATATTTGAATGGCATGTTTTCGTAATGTCCTGGGTACCTTCACTTATTTTTTTTTTCTGTTTATTTATTGATGAAAATAATTATTAATTAGGAGACAGCATGCATTTGTAAGATTTTCTGTCAATTTTACAAACGAGAAAACGTATGTGACTTCCAGCACGTAACATTTTTTCCGATAAAGAGGCTATTGTATTGTTTTCATCACGAAATGACTATACAATGTTTACCCCCTTAAACCCCGCTTTTATATAGTAAAACTAGGGTTTACAGGGATATATATTATTTTTCTTATTTCTGATCAAAATCATAGATTGTGGGTACTCGTTAGAACCGCGTCGGTTCTAACGGGTACCCGCAATCTATGTTTTGAGCAGACATTACGAAAACACGCCTATTCAAATATACTGAAAATTTTGCCACCAAAAACTAAAAGTTTTCAGTTAAAAATTATAATATGTTTTTCATATTTCTGCTCAAAACATAGATTGTGGGTACTCATTAGAATCGCCTTGGCGAGGTGGTTCTAATGAGTACCCACAATGTTTGTTTTTGAGCAGAAACAAGAAAAATAATGTATACCCCTGTAAACCCCAGTTTTACTATATCAAAATGTGGGGTTTAAGGGGGTCAATATTATATAGGTATGTTTTCGTGATGAATATGTAAAATATGAGAGTGTTTTGTCTGAACATTTTCAGTTTTTGGAGGTGAAATTTTCTATGTATTTGAATAGGCGTTTTTTCGAAATGATATCTTCTCTTATATATGAAACAATAGTTTAGAATTGAATAATAAATGTTTTGTTTTTCTGTTATAAACTGTGTCATGTACAAAAAATGATCCTGTAAATAATATATTTTATTGTCTTTTGAATAAATGACAGCTTTAAATTAAATTGCGAAATTGGTTTTTATTCTGTTAATACAGCTCCATTTAGCTATCTTCCGGGTAACAAAACCCTAAAACATTATAAATGAAGTACTCATCACGAAAACAAGCCTATATGGTTTCGACCCCCTTAAACCCCACTTTTATACAGTAAAACTTGGGTTTACAGGGGTATACATTATTTTCCTTATTTCTGCCCAAAATCATAGATTGTTGGTAGTTAGAACCGCCTCGTCGAGGCGGTTCTAACGAGTACCCACAATCTATGTTTTTGAGCAGAATTATAAAAAATATCAGAGTTTTTTATCTGAAAAAAAATCAGTTTTTGGAGGTGAAATTTTCTATATATTTGAATAGGCGTGTTTTCGTAATGTCCTGGAAAGGACATAATCATTAAGCAAAGCCGTCCTTAGGCACCAAGAGAATATGAGATTAGGAGCAAACAATGACGACACAACACGATACATATACCTAAACTGACGTACAAACAAAGGAGGACGGCAACAGAGGAACCGCCCTCATTACGAAAACACGCCTATTCAAATATATAGAAAATTTCACCTGAAAAAACTGAAAATTTTTCAGATAAAAACTCTGATATTTTTCATATTTTTGCTCAAAACATAGATTGTGGGTACTCGCTAGAAACGCCTCGGCGAGGCGGTTCTAACGAGTACCCACAATCTATGTTTTTGAGCAGAATAAGAAAAAATAATGTACACACCTGTAAACTTTAGTCTTACTATATAAACGTGGGGTTTAAGGGGGTCAAAATTATATAGGCATGTTTTCGTGATGCTGGATTGGTGAAACGAAAAACAGCTTAGTTTTAAAAGAGTTTTAAAAGAGCGAAATCTTGCTATTAATTTGAATTAATTTCAAAATAACAAGTACAGTCGAACTTCTTTAGATTGCCTTTTCGTTGCCTTCAACATTTTGGGACTATGTAAATTTATTCTAGACATTGGTAGTTCGAGTCACTGGGGATCCTTTTTTGTAAAGTACAGCGCCAGGTCAGGAGGCATATAGGGTTAATTAAGGGGTCCTTTCGATCTTTAATAAAATAGTTTATTGAATGTACTCCTTATGTGAACACACAACATACATTTTCATAATAAAATAAGTAAATGTCCCTAAAATAGCCCATAATATTTGTTTTCCTAAGCTATATAAAGGTACGAAGTCAATTCATAATTAAGTCAATATTTAAATCAGTTTGCTCTTATTTTGGTCAACTTGTACTTACTTTTCGGTCATCTCGTACTCATCAATATTTTTATCGATCAATTCGTCCTCATTTGTTCAGCTCGTACTCATAGCGGTAGATTCATTCTCATTTTGGTTAATTCTATCT
>OZ024830.1:36147056-36372056 GCA_964016985.1 Anodontia alba
GAATGAATTAAAGTACAAAGCAGTTCTCGCGTTTATAGTTTGAACATCGTTTGCGTTTCTCAGATTGTAATGTGATACTTCATTGACTGAAGAAGGAACAAGTGATGAAAGGTAATCAGGAGTTAAGTTATTGTACATCTTGTAAAATAGTATCAGTTTATGATTTATTCTTCTTTTTTCGAGCGTTTCCCAACCAATCTCATTGTAAAGATTACGAATTGATATAAGTTTAGAAGCACCAGTGGCTATTCTGGCTGCTTCAATCTGTATTTTTTTCAAGCTCCTGTTTTTCATAATCGCTGCAATTATCCCAAATAACGTCCGCATACTCTAAAATAGGTCGAATAAATGTTGTATAAATTATTTCTAAAGATTTCCTGTCTATTTCATATTTTAATCTACGCATAATATTAATTCTTGTCCAAGCTTTTTCTTTAATGTAGTCAATATTTTTATGCCAAGAGCCATCATTTGAAAAATATATTCCTAAATGCTTATGAAATTCTACCTCATTGATTTGCTGTCCTAACATGATTAAGGAGGGATGTACAGGTTTGTTGGTTTTCCTTGATATAAGAAGTGATTCAGTTTTTAAAGGATTAAATTTTACCAACCAAGCTTCAGCCCATTTAGCAATTTTTTCAAGATCTGCATTAAGAATTTCTGCAGCAACGTCTGGATTATCGACAATGATGAAAAGACTTGTATCATCAGCAAAGAGACGAATGCTAGATCCTATTTCAGTTACTATATCATTAATGAAAATTAAGAAAAGAAGTGGTCCGAGGATTGACCCTTGAGGAACGCCTGCATTGATATAATTCCATTGGGATTCTACTCCCTGCAAGACAACACGTTGTTTCCTACCAACGAGATAACTAGAAAACCATTTTAGTAGTTCACCAGATATTCCGATGGACCTAAGTTTATGAAGAAGGCCGGCATGCCAGACACGGTCGAAGGCTTTGCTTATGTCACAGAAAATAGCCATTCTTTGCCAGCATCTAAAGCTTGGCAAAATGTATTATACAAGAAGTGAGTTGGTTAGTAGTAGAGTCTCCAGGTATGAAACCAGATTAAGAAGATGTAAGAATGTTATTATCACGGAGATGATTAAACAGATGTTTAAATACAAGTCTTTCGAAGACTTTGTCTAGATTACTCAATAAAGAAATGGGTCGATAATTACAAACGTCAGAAGGATCACCTCCGCCCTTAGGTACAGGACAAACATGAGCTATTTTAAAGCACACTGGAACATCTCCTTGGTGTATGGACTGATTAAATAAGGAAGCAAGTGGTGTAAACAATTCATTAGCTAGTTCACGAAGAATGCGGTTACTAATTCCGTCAGGACCGACGGATTTATCAACCGGAAGCGTTCTAAGTACTGCTTTGACCTCTTCAGAGGTGAACACAAGAGAGCTTAATGGTTCATTTACAATAAAATTGTCAATAGCAGGAAGTGTGACATTTTCTTCATCTAATAAAGTTTAATCTCTAAATAAATCATTGAAAATATTTGCTTTTCCAACTTCGTCGGAATATACCAGACCATTTTTTTCCAGTGGTGGAATAGTAGAAGTAGAAGTGGGAGAAATGAATGTTTTTAAAACTGTCCACCATTGTTTAGATGACAGATTCTCAGATTTAAGCTTATTAGAGAGGGAGTCTATGTACGATTTTTTTGAGTTACGAATCATTGAAGTAGTTTCGTTACGAAGACGTCTAAACTTTACCCAATTAGCTTGTGTATTTGTTCGTTTTGCTTTTTTGTACGCTCTTTTACGCATACGTATATGTTTCTTAATTAAAGTGGTTATCCACGGTGGCTCAGTCGGTCGTATTGTGACTTGCCTGTTAGGAATACATGAATTAGTAAGTTCAATCAAATGCTCATAGAAGTTCTTAGCATATACATTTATTTCAGGATTTTGAGGAGAATTCCAATCAGAGGAATATGCTTTCTGCTTTAAAAGATCATAATCGCCCCGATCATATTGCCATACACGGCGCTTGAAACATTTAATTTTAGGTTTAGAGAAATTGAAGACACCAAATACAGGACAATGATAGCGAAGATATTGTTGTAAGAAGGGGTCGCCGACTCCACTAAAGATTATTCGATCTTTGTTGCTTACTAGCAATAAGTCAATGAGAGAGGACGAATTTTCCGTAAAGTGGGTAGGCTCACTGATAGACTGGTATAAGGAAAACTGTTGACAAAGTGAATTAATTTTACATGCATATTGCGAATTCAACATATTGAAGTCACCAGTTATGATAATATCAGCTATACCTGTATCGACTGCAAGGTGGGTTGAATCTTCAAGCAAAGAATAGTAAGTCATATCTGAGTTTGGTGGTCTGTAAAATAATCCGAATAAGATATGTTTCTGTTTCAGCGTTAATTCTACCCAAATACATTCCACACCGCTCGGCTCTAGGTCCAGGTTATTTTTTTTACGCCTAATCACAAAAAATAATGATACATTCACACCAAGGAGTCAATGGCGAATTGAATCCAAAACAAACGTAAACCACAGGTAGAAGCACATTGAGCCCGACCCCCGACATTCATAGTCAAGAGCCAAATGTCTGATGCAAACTCATGATATATCCGTCATTAATAATACGTTCGACTAACTGTTGTGTAATTCAAGAAATGAAGTTATCAGCCATAACAGAGGCTTATCATTCTACTAACGGGGCTATGATCCTTGAAACACAGGAGGAACGTGCCATATCATTGGCTAGCTGGCTTCAGCAGTGATTGGCATTAATGGGTTTGTAAAGCCCTCGCTCCAAATTAATATCAGATTAAGAAATAGTTTCAAGTTTGACTTTTGCCACACTCAGAGCAAATTCAACAGACAATTTGATAATATTTTTTTCTCTTCAGAAAACAGGGTTTGACATTTCATGCAAACTGTCTCCTTGCACTGAATGTCAAACCCTGTTTTCTTGAACAAATATCTCAAAATGTCATTTTTCTTTTTTTTTTTTTTTTTTTTTTTTTTTTTAGTTTGTTTGTTTTTCTTTGACTGTGCAGCTGGCGTGTGTAGTTATTATTTCTGTAATCATTTAATGAAGCCCTGCAGAGGTGAAAGCTATTATCATACCCGTTTCTCCAAAAAGATTAGATTGTATTGATAAACTCTCAGTTAGCAGCCAATCAAATGATAGGAACCCGCACACTACATGTATACCGGGCAGCTGATAGCCCCGTTAGTAAAATTATAAGCCACAGGCCATAACAAATCAACAACTATACGTGCAATTTGCGGCACCTTACTTATCTGGCTGGATACAAATTAATTCTCCAATAAGACAATGGCGATAGAAAACATACCCAGCGGGCAAGCAACATTCAGACAATGTCGCATCAACATCGATACAACGACATGACGTTTCATCGACGTTGAGGCGACGTTATATTACAAAACTGTATGGCGCTGTGTACTATTACAAGACTGAAAAGTTGTCTTGTTTTGTTATTCTATGCATGGGACTCGTGTTTTATCCCCGTGAAATGTTGCAGGAGAGCAAGTGTTCCAGTATTTCAACAGCGTTTTGCCCTTTTCAGCCTATTCAGTAAAATCTGTACACGGATACATATAGGACCTTACAAAAATATATAAAGTAATGGATACTACAGCAGTGAATACTTTACGTACTCAATCTATTTTGCATGTGTTGACAGCGAATAACATACATTTGCATGCTCCTTACATAAAGATAATAAAGTGTAATTAAACATAACTGGTGCACACTAGCCTGTCGTTTTGACCTTGGCCAAATTGCTTGCATTACGAAAACATACCTATATAATTATGACCCCTTAAATCCCACTTTTATATAGTAAAACTGGGTTAATAGGCCAATGTATGCATTGTCTTTCTTATCTCTGCTCAAAACCATAGATTGTAGGTACTCGTTTGAACCGTCTCCGCGAGGTTCCACAATCTATGTTTTGAGCAGAAATATGAAACATATCAGAACTTATCTGAAAGTTTCATTTTTTAGGGTGAAATTGTCTATATTTTTTAATATATTTTTCGTAATGTGAGGATGATTTGAATATTATATACAGTAGGTCAAATAAATTTATACAGTGAAAAGTTTTCTAGATGCAACATCAGAAAACGTACACACAGACATGTGCACCCAGCGCCCAGCGAAAATTCAGATCAGACTGCGCATTCCCCGTTTGATCAGAATCTTCACTGGGTGCATTTCGGATAGCCAATGATGCAAATTTTCTTCATGCGGACAACGACGACCCTGATCAGACTGATGATTTGAATCCGTGTTGGGTCTCAGAGTGTTGGGATCATATGTAAAAAGGTGGGTTTTTACACGTTGCGAGTCAACTGAAAGGAATGTTTAAAAATTATATGCACTTATGCACGTTTCGTTTTCATTTGAAATAAGTTGAGCCCCGTCGCGATAACAAGCCTCCTCCGATTCTCCGTCGAATCAATTTATCAGTGTGCATGCCCGAACCCTTAGCAAGGCCACATGCCTATTTCTAGTTCTTAGGTTGAGGTTACGCGAGAGAACAGCATAGATCCTGGAGAGACTGCGCGGATGGGCAGGCTCGCCTAAACCTTTGTTGTTCAAATTTGCTAAATGGCTCTTTTACAATGACGCTATTTCATGGCCTCAACCGTCTAAAAATTGACAAAGTTTATTGACACCACAAATTAGGTTAAAAACTTTGTGGAATTTGAAACGGTGACTGAAAGCACAAACTTACATTACGAAAACACGCCTATTCAAACATATTGGAAATTTTACAACCAAAAACGAATAATTTTCTGATAAAAAAAATGATATTTTTCATATTTCTGCTCAAAACATAGATTGTGGGTACTCGTTAGAACCGCTTCGGCTCGGCGAGGCGGTTCTAACGAGTACGCACAGTCTATGTTTTTCAACAGAAATAAAAATGTATACCCCTGTAAACCCCAGTTTTACTATGTTAAAGTAGGGTTTAAGGGGTCAAAATTATATAGGCATGTTTTCGTGATGATTTAGATACAAAAACGTCAAGATCGTGAAATATTGCTTAATAATCTAGACCAACGCTGCCTTCAACATACACTTGAACCGCCACCAATGGCCACCTTATAATAACGACCAAAACCCTACAACAGCCTCTTTTCTAATTTCTTAAAGCGTCATTGTCCTATATATGGAACCACTCCATAGCAGTCAGTTCCCAGCAATATCCTATTTTTATATGTTCCCAAGGCTGGCTGTTGCATCACGAAAACACGCCTATATAATTTTGGCCCCTTTAAACCCCACTTTTATATAGTAAAACTGGGGTTTACAGGGATATACATTATTTTTCTTATTTCTGCTCAAAAACATAGATTGTCGGTACTCGTTAGGACCGCCTCGCCTCGCCGAGGCGGTTCTAACGAGTACCCACAACCCATGTTTTGAGCAGAAATGTGAAAATA
This sequence comes from Anodontia alba, assembly GCA_964016985.1. Taxonomy (NCBI): domain Eukaryota; kingdom Metazoa; phylum Mollusca; class Bivalvia; order Lucinida; family Lucinidae; genus Anodontia; species Anodontia alba. The sequence goes on from OZ024830.1 coordinate 36,152,528, forward strand.
TCAGAATTTTTTATCTGATTTTTTTTCCTTTTTTTGGTTGTAAAATTTTCAATATATTTAAATAGGCATGTTTTCGTAATGGTAAAGAAATTTAACTGTACATCTTAGGGGACAATGGGTGTTAATCACACAGACATGCTAATTTTATGTAAATTCGAAAATTCCTCATATTAATGTTTACCCCTTTATATCGGATCAAGGCACACATAACCCTACAGACTACAGACTAATACAGACACCTTTGCAAACAGTGCAGGTCCAGATGAGACGGCTCGAAAACGATTGTCAAATTGTTATTGAGTTTTGACTAAACCGCCTCTTTGCAACAATAGGTGTGTTCAAAATCAGCAATGGAAGAGTCTATTTCAGAATCTCAGGGCTGCAAGTGTTAATATAATGAAATGCGCCACTGTCTGCTTTACCTTTTTCTGTCTCTTCTGTTCCATTCCTTGTTTATTAGAGTACTTGCACATTATAGCCTAATGGTTACCAAAATCACTTTTTATTACTTGTATATATTTTTCCTCTTCTTAGGTTGTTCTTTTTGTGACTCCAGTATGACAGCTGGGCAAATTGTATGAACTATTTTAGTTCAGTTCTTATGGGCTTATGTAAAATTCAGTAGTTAATCTAATAATATAACAACAAATGTCTAGTGTCGCGTTTCCAGCCATATCGGCCCGATAGCTCCATAAAATATGAAGCTATTCGGACCGATATGCCTGGTACATGTAACGTTAAAAAAGGAATGTAAGAACCCGCAATTATCCCATATTCACCACTATCTTAGGTTTGATAACCTGCCTTTTGCGTATGCAATTATGTGCTCCCCAAACCTTGGTAAAATATCAGCAAGTACAGATAATCAGGCTGACAACCGTAGCCTATGTATCATAAAAAGTAAAACGGTTACCCGCCTGCCAAGTCAGACATCACGAAAATATGCCTATATAATTTGACCTCCTTAAACCCCACTTTTATATAGTAAAACTGGGGTTTACAGGTGCAGACATTATTTTTCTTATTTCTGCTCAAAACATAATTTGTGGGTACTCGTTAGAACCGCCTTGGCGGGGCGGTTCTAACGAGTACCCACAATCTCGCCGAGGCGGTTCTAACGAGTACCCACAATCTATGTTTTGAGAAGAAACATGAAAAAATATCAGATTTTATTTTTATCTAAAAATTATCACTTTTTGGTGGTAAAATTTTCAGTATATTTGAATAGGCGTGTTTTCTTAATGTAACCGAAAACAAAGAATTTTAACATAAAGATGTTATCAACCAGCTCATGAGTAATGGTGACATTGCCAACAACATGACATACATATGTAACATGGCATCAACGTTTTATGCTGGGATCATAATGTATTTTATTATCAAATTCGATGATTTTGGAATTCAAATATTCTTTCAACAGTAGCTGAGGCAGGATCATTGATGCAGATCCAGATAATGCGATGACGATATCTCGGATGCAAAAAGAGAGAGAGAAAAAAGAAGACTCAGGTGATGCAATATTTGTAGATTTTTATCCCTCGGTCCAAAGTCTATGTATGGGCCATTTCTTCCGAACTTTTTAAGCTGTATCTGTGTCGCCAAGTTTAGAAAGATTATACATATTACGATATCGATTTGTCGAGTGTAAAATCTGAAACATAAAATGGACGTAATTAACCAAATTAAGTGTCCCCATTGCACATATTTATTTTTTTTTTTTTTTTTTTTTTTTTTTTTTTAATTATAATTTATTTTGCCAGGAAATTAAACACAAAAAGTTAAAAGTAAACTTTTGAATGCAGGTGTCGACAAGCACTGCGTGATCAGCGAAACAGAGGCTGCCGACATAGATAATATAAACTACTTGTTGTATCTATCCGTTCATTTTCTGAAGGTGAATAAATATTGACCAATATATCTGTACCTGTCCCTAATGATAAATGCCAACAGGAGCAGGGGCCCAGGGCAAAACATTCGCGAGTAACCTGCGCTTCTGAACACAGCCCAGGTCCGCATGCGAAATCACACAATCGGATAAGAGTCATTGCTATATATTTATATTCTCCAGGTCTGCTACAATCGATAGTTGTCTTTTTAAAGACACTTCTTGTACTGTCATTAGCTTAAGAACATTGTCATTGTCGACGTGTGATTCAATTGATACTTTAGCCCGTGCTGTAGACCATTCCTCTCTTTCGTATTCAATACTCGTATGATCCAATATCTTTATGAGCCGTCAAATGTCTTACGAACCGTCAGAAAAAATACCTTCGCACATGAGCACCCAGCTAAGATTTGGATCAGCCAGCGGATTCACGCAGTCTAATCAGTATCTTCACTGGATGCAGTTTGGATAGCTAAGGGTGCAAAGTTTAATAATCCGGCAAACGGAAACTCTGGTCAGACTGTGCATGTGCGCAGGCTGTCTTGAGACTTCGTTAGGAGCACATGTCGGCAGGTACATTTTCTTACGTTGTGTCTCAATTGTGAACAACAACCTTCAGCATAACCCTATCATTGCATTTATTCTCACGTTTTTTGTAAGTAACGTGTTTTATTGTTTACTGGAAATTTAGTCCCAACCTTTAGGTTGGGACTAAATTTCCATAAAGGTTGGGACTAAATTTCCAGTAAACAATAATGCACGTTACTTTTAAGCGTCTGTCTCAATTCCAAATATATATTGCCTATTAGATAAGAGATTGTTTCTATACGGGAAATAATGGCTACGTTCAGTTATACTAATATTAGCATGCTTATCTTGATGAGTTGCATGCTTACTTTAATTGGTTTAATGGTCAGCACAGCGACCAAAACTACACCAGACTATGCTGAACAGTGTTGGCCTAGCAGATATATGTGCGTCAATAAAAGTGCCAATGGTACGGGAACTCGATGAGAGAAATGTTGGCTTAGGTAAGCTATATTGTCGTTTAACCCATTAATGCCGAGAGGACTCTCTACCATAACTCTATGGACCGGTTCATTTCCAAAAGAAGGGGTGTCTGATTACTTTTTAGTATTATCATGTTTGATAGCAATTTCTGCATGTTATGTACACAGAGTAAACTTTGATCAGACGTCACGTTTAGCGGCGTCTGATCTGGCTCTACATTATTTGTCAATGTCCCTTTTATGGGACCCTACTGTGTTTTCGACATCTTTCAGAAAGTCGTTTCTTGATCGGCGCTTGACACAGAAGAAGTAAATTTGCAAACTGTTATCATCATTTAATGTAAAACCATTTGTCGTAACTACCTATGCTGAAAAGGTTTTATTGTAGTCATTTTTTTTTTAATATTTTCAATTTTCCCGTAGTAAAAATGAATGCAGATTATGCAGAAATCTGTAGGGTAGGTAACATGGAGGCAGGTTTTCAACAAGTTCAACTTGCTAATTTTTTTCTTGTTGTGAATCATTCATAATTTAACCGAGGCGGTTCTAACGAGTACCCACAATCTATATTTTGAGCAAAAATAAGAAAAATAATGTATACCCCTGTTAACCCCAGTTTTACCTTATAAAACTGGAGTTAAAGGGGGTCAAAATTATATAGGCATGTGTTCGTGATGTTTTCCTGGGCATCATCTTCTGTATTATTTTTTTCAATAATGTCTTCTTTCAGGACTTTAAATGTATGTGTGGACTACTTTGTCTGCACAACACCTCTTACAGTATTTGAGGAATATGAAAAATATCAGAACTTTTTTACCTGAAAATTTTCCTTTTTAGGTTGTAAAATATTCAATATACAGTCGACTCCCGTTATCTCGAATTCCAAGGGACTCACAGAAACACTTCGAGATATCCGTACTTCGACATATCAGAGTTGAGAGAGTGAGGAAAACAATAAATTGAACAACCACATTTAACAAATGAATATGTAATTTGACTCCTGAAGTTAGAAATATATATATAAAATAATGTGGAAAAGAGGAGAAATTGCTCCTGAGGAGCAATTTCTCCTCTTTTCCACATTATTTTGTTACCTGTTGTCATAGTTTCAATTTAAAACAGGGACCAGATTTTCACTTCGAGATAAGCGATAATTCGAAATAAGCGTTCGAGATAACGAGGTTCGACTGTATTTGAATAGGCGTGTTTTCGTAAAGCATGTGTGATATGTTTCTAGCTCCTTCTTACGGATGGCCGTTTCAAAACACTTATTTCTGGAGCACTGTAGTATTTAACAAAAAAAAAAAACAAAAAAAAAAAAAAAAAAAAGAGTGAAAGAAAAAAGCAACTTCGTTTTCAGTCAGTTTCTAGTTCAATAAGTGTGTAAAACTAACATTTTTCCCTGCTTAAGAAGAGTATTAACGGTAGAAAATAGGTCCTGTTTTATGCGGTTTCTTATGTAGTAAGATTACCATTATAAGTGGAGCTCGAAAATCGAAGACCCTGAGCTGCCTTACTGCGCAAATAATAGTCTTGTCTGTCCATCGATGTGGCTTTAAATGCGCTCCAACAGAGTTGTCCCGTTAACATTCCAAATTCAGTTGTCTGCTTTGCAAGAGACGAACTGTATGTGGAAATATACAAAATCAAAACACTGACAGCACTGTTGGGCGGATTGTCTTCGAGTGTAGGCTGGGAAAATAGTCATAAACGAGGACTAAAGACTGTTCATTTAACTCTTAACTTCCTGAAATGTAAGCACACAGTGCAGACCCTGATCAGACGCCGGATCTGCACTGTTTGCCAATATCCCAGCACTAAGCCCAGTCCAGATTTTACAGACAACCCTCTTTACATATCACTCTGATGTCACAGCGACAAGAATAGTGCAGCTATGAATAATCCTTACCTGTATTTCATTGGTCAATGACAATCATATATACAGCAACCTTAAGGAAAGTTTTGTGCATGTTGACTTTAGGTCGATTGTAACAATCGACCCTAAAATGTGTATGTAGATAACTTCACATCACGAGAACATACCTATATAATTTTGACCCCCTTATACCCAACTTTTATAATGTAAAACTGGGGTTGACAGGGGTGTACATTATTTTCTTATTTCTGCTCAAAAATATAGATTGTGGGTACTCGTTAGAACCGCCTCACCGAGGCGGTTCTAACGAGTACCCACAATCTATGTTTTGAGAAGAAATGTTAAAAATATCAGAATTTTTTATCTGAATTTTTTTTGTGGGGGTGGTAAAATTTTCAGTATATTTGAATAGGCATTTTCGTAATGATATAGACCAACCAAACTGACTTGTTGCTTTGACCTTTACATTTGATATTCATAAGGATACGTTCACGATAGTCGAATCTCAAAGGTTCGAACATCTTTGGGAGCATAGAAATTTCTTAGAGCTATGAGTAGTTCAAACCACTGAGGGTTAACCAGGACGCCAGGTCAGGAAGCAAATGACGATAATTTAGGAAAATCTTTTCAATTTTCTACGCAATAATTGTATGTTGCGTGTACACATAAGAATCGCCTCGATGAGGCGATTCTAATGCGTGCTCACAACATACAATTTCATGATTAAAAAAAGAAAGTTTCCCTAAATAGTTGTTTTATTGGGCAATTGGGACTCAAAAAAGAGTTCGAATAAGACATGATAAACGAGCCATCGGTGTTCGAGCTATTGAGGTTCGACAGTACAATTTAGGCATGACAGTAAGAAATTCCTGCGTTTCACGTGAGACAGCTTATCGCTCATCTTTAATCGTATACTTATGAATATTATATTCAAAAGGTCTAAGCGCTAGGTCAGTTTGGTCTGCCTGTAATTGTCGCATTATTACATGTATATTTACAAGCTAACGGGGCCGGATCCAGGATTATCTACTCTGGGGTTCAATTACCTGAAATACCGTACCAGAGTCGCCCCAGATCAGACGCCACAGAGCGCAACGGCTGATCATGGTGTACAATGAATACAACAAATCCAGCAAGATTAGAAACATCGATAATAAGTTCAACAGACTTGTTCAAATTTTAGAAGTATATTGTGAAGACTTAAGAGGTGCAAATATTTAAGGTAAATTCGGCGTCTAAATAATATTAGATAAATCAAAAATTTCCCATGAACATTTCGCAGGAAAGAGAAATTTTGATGGAAATGGGGAGGGGGTCGATTGATCTAAGTGAACCCCTCTGCCTCTGGATCCGACCTGGTTTGCTTAAATATTAACTCTGACGGTGCCAAATTTCAGATGACATTAGTCGTCTGCTTTTCTCTTTTAACAAACTATCGCTTGAAAAGAAGTTTATACGTAAATTAGAAAGACTGAACGTCAAACAGCGTAGATCCAGCCGTCTCATCTGGATCTATGATGTTTGCAAAAGCCTATTATTGTCGTCTGTGGCAGTGAAGGAGTTAATTAAACAGCAGTAATATAACCCTAAACACTGCAGACGATACTTTGAAGTATTTTTATTTTTATTTAGAGAAAAAAAAAGGCTTCATATTTCATGTCTACCTAGCAGGTCATTCACATTAAATGACATGTCTTATTATCTGCAAAAAAATAGCAGAATTAATTTAAGACTGTCATCAGCTAGGCTATTTCTCAGCACTTTAAGGATTAAGACCTTATTTGCTGTGAGAATGTATGAGGCCACGAGTTGATGTGGATCGTCGCTGTTGACACACAGCATTTAACTATTTCACTGCCACAGGCGATAATAATAGGCTTTTGCAAACAACATAGGTCCAGATGAGACGGCTCAATGAGCCGTCTCATCTTGATCTACGCTGTTTGACATTCAGTCTTTCAACTTTACATATAAATATGTTTCCAAACGATAGTTTGTTAAAATGAAAAAAAAAAAAAAAAGAAAAAAAAGCAGACGACAAATGTCGTCTGGAATTTGGCACCGAAAGAGTTAAGGCTCTTTACTCAAGCTGCCCATCCTGTAATTTGTACAGGTTTGCCGTTTTATTGTTGTGGTCAAGATCACGTAGTGGGTTGAACAGTAAAGTGGAGCCTTTTTGAAGGACATGTACAGGGATATGTACTCAGATGCAAATTAAAATGAATACCCCTATAAATCTTAACGTTTCGTCCTGGATCCATGTTCCTTTTGGTGCTCATCAATAAGTACAGGGATCCAGGGCGAACACTCGCGATTACTTTGCATGTCTGAACGCAGCCGTATCAGTTGTGACACCAGTACATTGAATTAAGCGAGCCACCTATAACTTTGCGCGGCATGTCTGTAACAATTCTTATGATTGCTCTCTGCCACTGAGACCTTTAACATTATCTAAATAAAATGCAAAGGTTATGTTTATTTGGAAGCAAAAACTCCAGAGAACTCAAATACAGATAAAGAGCTACGTGTGTAAATTGCATTGTTCACTACAATGCAAGCGCTAAAAGTAATTTTTCGTCATGTACAGTCAAACCTGTCTTAAAGGCCACCTGTATTTAAAGCAATCACCTGCCTTTAAAGGCCACTATTTCAGATCCCATTAAAGGCAAAGAAGTGGAAATCTACCTGTATTAAGCAAACACTGTCCTAAGCAACCACTTTTTGGCTTTCCCATGGGTGCTTGCTAAACACAGGTTTGACTGTACGTTGTGTCGCTAGTTATGCGTTTCATTTTTTAATTTTACTTTGCAATATTATTGTACCCCAGAATGTGTATTTTGGGTCCTGTACAGAGAAAATACTAAGAAACAAATGGATGTTTAATAAATATATACTTTCTTTGGCCTCTGAGTATAAAAATAAATCTGAGTATGTGAACGTATACTTATAAATCAAAGCCATCACGAAAACACGCCTATATAATTTTGACCCCCTTAAACCCCATTTTTATATAGTTAAACTGAGGTTTAAAGGGGTATACATTATTTTTTCTTATATCTGCTCAAAAACATAGATTGTGGGTACTCGTTAGAACCGCCTCGGCGAGGCGGTTCTAACGAGTACCCACACTCTATGTTTTGAGCAGAAATATGAAAAAAAATCAGAATTTTTTATCTGAAAATTTTCAGTTTTTGGTGGTAAAATTTTCAGTGTATGAATAGGCATGTTTTCGTAATGGATAGGACAATCTGGTCGGCCTATAATTATCCAAGAAGAAATTTTCACTGACTGTGACAGTTTCGGTTCTCATCGAAAACCGTCTTCAGACTGTGACCTTTAAGTGGGGTTTAAGGGGATCAAAATTATATAGGCATGTTTTCGTGATGCTTTGGACTGCTTACCACTAAACTGGTCACTGGTAATAAACAAAGGCTTATCGGAAACCGTAGTTAGCGTAACGAAAACACGCACACACAAACTCAGAGCATATTTGTGTCTTTGCGAAAATATTACACACAGAGAAAAGCTTTAGTCTATCCCAAAGACAAAGTAGAAAATGAAGATATCTGGTGTCGTGTACGAAATCCCGTGCCGTATTTGTGAATTAAAATATGTAGGGGAAATGGTCCGAAAATTCATCACGAGACTGAGTAATTATCAGAAAGATGCCAAGTCAGAGCAAAAGTCATCTGAAACATTTTCTAAGAAAAGCGCAGTGACAGATCATCTCTAAGGCTAACCATGCCATCGATTGGGAAGGTGCAAAAGTAGTTGACAGGTCATACAAGTTATAAGGACAAGCGTCCACGCGTCACAAACCGGATCCAGGGGGCATACAACCTGACGAACATCTACATGCCTTTGTTTGCCACCAGTTACCAGTCTAAGTGACATCACAGTCTGATGATGGTTCTCGATGAGAACCGAAACTGTTACAGTAAGTGGAATGTTTTTCTTGAATAAGAAAAAGGGGAGGTTTTGTATTATTATTATTATCATTATTATTACTATAATTATTTCAGATGCAAGTGCCTAGGGTTTGCACGTGGTTGGTGCTGGACAAGGGATGAGTGCACACACCCAGAACGACCATATAAGTGTAAATGTTCCGGAGAAAGTGATAATTATAAACATCTCTGTCAAGGGTTGTAGGATTCCTTTAGATGGGAATTGATACACTTTCAAGCAATCCAGTCCTATCAAAATTGTTCACCTCCCTTCTGCAAAGGGTTCTACTCTTAAAAAATGAATTTGCTCCCCGTGGGAGCAAATTCATTTCTTTCAGAGTAGACCCCTTTTCCGAAAGGGTTCGGTGTGCAGGAAAGCAATCTTGAAGTCACAGAATTTGCCTTCATTTCAAATCATGGGGCAAACTTGCCAAGTGTATCCAGTCTCCTGTATCCCGTTTAGCATAGATCAGAAGTTATTCTCTGACATATTCGTATCCGTGGTGCTTTCCTTTATAATGCCCCACTGGACTGCAACAAAATAAAATCCTATAAAAATACAATATGTTTGTTTTTTTATCGTTATAAAATGTTACTACTATACACTTATTGGGTGCCTCAGAAGGACTGCATTTTGTGATTGTGATCTGGGCATCTCGGTATTATTTACGTACTTAGCTCGTTTGTTTTTCAGCCGAAATATGCTACACAATTTATACTGATGTTTGTTAGAGACAATATTTCTGAGTTATTACAACCAAATAAACACTTCAAAACTTGTACAGTGAACCCGCGTTACAACGACAACATTTGTTCCCAAAGATGTTGCTGTTAAAATGAATTTGCTGTTGTAAAGAATCCTTACTGAGCAGAACAATACGTAAGAAATGTTTTTAGTCGTGTTTCTTCAAGGAACATATGTTTTTGGATATTTATTAGAATCGCCTCGCTGAGGCGATTCTAACATATATCCAAAACATGTGTTTCTTGAAGCATTAAATTCAATGTTTTGCATAATTTCTGATTAACTGTCACTCTTAAGCGAAGGTTTCGTGCCAGCTAAATAATCATTATAACGATTTTTGCCGTTGTATCGAATGTCGGTATAATGAGGGTGGACTGTATTTGCACATTTGAGTCAAGACAGAGGTCTTAAAGAAGTTATGAATGTTTTACTAATAAAAGGACGGAGCATACCTTTGCGCAAGCACATTGAAATGGTTTTGAATTTGAAAGCTCAAACTTAATTCGGATGACTAGGAATGTAAACCGACACAATTTTAATTTTTTTTCACCGGAACTAAGACTTTGCACTACATTAAAGTTCTTTCGAAAGGAAACTATTTGAATGCAATGTAAACATACAAGATGGCCGTGTATCGCTCACCTGATTACATGTACCAGACAGGTTTGAGTCGTTTGGCTTCTCGGTTCATGAGAAAATGAGAAAAAGTTAAATATAGATTTTTAAGATGGCGGCCATCTTGGATTTCCAATCAGAATGATTCTAGCAACTTTTGATCTACAAGTCATCTCGATACTTCCAATGAAGTTTGAGTTCATTGCCCTTTTGGGTCAGGAGAAAAAGTTCAAGACAGATTTTAAACATGGCTGCTAGGGCGACCATCTTGGATTTCAGATCAGAATGATTTTTGCTATCTTTGATCTACAAGTCACCCCGATACTTCCGATAGTTTCAAGTCAGTGGGCCTTTCAATTTAGGAAAAGAAGTTCAAAATAGATTTTCAAGATGGCAACTGTGGCAGCCATCTTGTATTTCCGATCGCAGCGATTTTAGCTATTTTTGATCCACAAGTCACCCTGATGCTTTCTACCGAGATTTGATTCAGTTGGCTTTTCGTTTCAGGAGATGAAACGCAAAATAAATTTTCAAGATAGCGGCCATGGAGGCCAGCTTGGATTTCAGATCGGAATGATTTTAGCTATTTTATATCTACAAACCCTGATGCTTCCTATCAAGTCTCGAGTCAATTAGCCTTAAGATTCAGGAGAAGAAGCGAAAATTATATTTTCAAGATGGCGGCCATGGCGGCCATCTTGGATATCGGATCGGAAAATTCCAGCTATATTTAATCTACAAATCTTAAACATGCGTAATTGCGATTCTAGTTCATGGTTATTTTCTCAGTGTCGTTAAAATGCATACAACCACATGTTGTACAAAATATCCATCAAAAGAGATGACAGATCCTCCGACTGAATCGCAACTTTTGAACCGTTATTCTTGCACATGACACTTGATCCACAACTCTGCGAAATGTTGTCCAAATATTTCAAAGCGTATGGAAGTTATGACAGAAACGCAGTACCCAAACTTATTAAGGGGAAATAACTAGAAGATGGCATTCCTGCTGAACATGACCAACATCCCAACCAAATATTTTTAAAATATCTCTAAGGATATAGGAGTTATGGAGCGCACAAGGATGTGTCTACGGATGGACGGACGCCAGGCTGATTCCTATATCCCATAAATCTCTTCGGCTGAGAACCTGACCTAAATCCCTACCAAATACTATAAGAAATCTCAAAGGGCATATGAGTTATGTAGCGTGCTATAAGAATTTACCTTAAGCCTCTATTAAGTAAAATTACAAGGGCAGATAACTCAAAAGGTAAAGAAGCGAGAGTCGACATTCTTGCACGCAACACGCCTCCTAGACTTGACCCTAAACTCTACCAAGTATTTCTAAAGCTTATGGGAGTTATAGCGCGAATAAATAGTACCCTCAACTCTTTCCCCATCCCAACCCCCAACCCACCCACACACACACACACATACTCCCTTCGCTCCCCTCCCTCATCCCCCCTACCCTCCCAACCCCCGAGTCGGAAAACAAACACAACTCATTAAGGGGGAGATAATTTAAATAAATGAAGAAAGTGAGAGTTGTAATTCTTGCATGCGACACGCCTATTGAAACTGACCTACACCCCTATAAAAATATTGAAACAAAAAAAAAAACTATCTCAAATGGTATAAGAGTTATGGAGTGCACAAGCATGTGTCTACAGACGGACAGAAGGACGGACGGATCCTATACTGATCGCTATATCCCACGAATACATTCTATCTTCCCAAGCCTTCCCGAGGCACGAACTAAAGAAGAATTGATGGACAAACAATTACAAAACAACACGGAGCGGTTGCAATAAAAGACATCAGAAACGAAGAAATGGAACAGAAGAACACATTGGAATGTTCAACGCCCTTTATTCTGTTGCGGCTAAAAATATCAAATGATACACAACGCACGAAAATGCCCTAATACAATTTGCTGACAACGCATGTCCAGATCAGCATGCGCATCCGTGCAGTCTGATGTGAGCATTCTGTTTTCGTCGACATATACTACAGTATCCAATGATTCTGATAGCGGACAATGAAGGACCAAATCAGCCTGCGCTTATGCGCAGGCTGATCTGGGCCTGCGTTGTCCCCCAATTGCATCAGAATCCTGTTCGTGCATTGCGCATCATAATATGTGTTCGGTCCGCGTAAGGTCCTCTATCTTCGCAGTAAAACATAACAGTAAAAAAACACAAATAATCAAAGGTCATGCAGAAGACTATTTGAAGAAATTAGAAACTCCAGTAAGGGTCTAAATATTATAAGATCCAGATATTATCGAACGTTTAGTTTATTTAAATACATATATGTCCAATTTCTTAACAAAAGATTTCTCTACACTTAAACATTTTTTCTTATCACAAAACTTAATTAAAATTATAAAATGTATAGAAGAAGTAAACCTTGATTGGGCTAACCACTCAAAAGTAATATGTCGCATAAAATCTGCATTATATCCTATCCTTTTACAGTCACAGAAAACCTGTTTTCATCAGACCTCCTAGTTTGTAAGGTAGCCTGGCCATTGGCTATGGGTATGGGTTTTAGTTAAAATCTAACATATGATAAATATTCCTCCTTGACTAGTTTTCTACACATGTTATTTCCCTTATCTGCCAGAAACCAACTGAACAGCCAAATTAGAGAGAATGAAATTCCAAAAAGATAGGACTGTTTGTAAAATATAAATCATTTGTATGCTGGTTTAAATATCAATTAGACGGGAGCCAGTCTATCTGTAAAATACATAACGAAAACTCTAGTTCTGACAAACCTATTGAGACAATTATTTGTTTTTTCTCAAGCCAATTTTATGTTTACAAATTTATTAAGTGTGGTATCGATACAGACTAGAAAAATACGAGCTTTATGATACCACTAGCCTTATTGCAGATAATTAGCATTTTAGCCAGGGTACAATTTACGAAAACACGCCCATTCAATATAATGGCACTGTTCAGGCGACAAAAAAACGAAAAATTTCAGATGAAAAAAAAAGTGACCTTTTTGTTATTTTTGCTCGAAACAGATATTGTGGGTACTCGTTAGAACCGCCTCATCAAAGCGGTTATAACGGGTACCCACAATTTATGTTTTGTAGCAGAAATAAGAGAAATGATGCATACCCCTGCAAACCACATTTTTTTCTATATAAAAGTGAGGTTTGAGGGGGACAAAATTACATAGACATGATTTCATGATGAGCACTTCTTACAGTACTGCATGTGCGTAAACGTACGGGCTGGTCTGCATATTCGCTATTCACCAGTACCAGTTGTTCAAAACTAACTTTGATCATTATATATGGCATATGAGCATTGCTGAGAAAAAGTGAGTAGCTTTTGCATTTGCAAAATCTACTCACATTTTGCAGCAAAAATACCTGTGAGTTAGACATTGTACGTACTAGAACAGTTTACATGTTGACCTCTAATGAGCTCGTTAAGCTAGGATGCTTTGAAGAACTGGGCCCTGAAGATGCTTTGGATCACTGACTACCGACAGACTGCCCTGCAAAGACTCTGATCAGACTGTAGGAAATGTTGTGCCCGGCCCATTTAGAATGTAATTGTATTTGTTTAAATCATTAACGTGAGTAGATGCTCTGACAAAAAAGAACACGTTGAGATATGCATCTCATATGAGGTAGTGAGTGAATCATTGTCGAACTGAAACGTGAGAGTTGTGGACTATTCTATTTAATCTAAGTATTGTATAGGACAGACTTGTGAGTAAAAAATATGGGGAAAAGACCGTGATGTAATGAAGAAGATACAGCTCCCAAGCTAGATGTTTAGTAAATATATTGCAACACAAATCTATAAAACAGGTTCAAAGTTTATCTTTATTAATTACCCTTGATATATTCGCTATGTACATTCATTACCCAACCTACTATATGAGGAGTTATAAAGCATTTTTGACTATCTTACGCATTTTTACCCGTGACAAAAGCCAGCCAGACTGAACCGGTTCTCAGAGAACTATCACTCTGGCTCACATTTAAGGCTATCTCCCAAATAGCTACCAATATTTATTGATCATAGCGGTCAAACGAAAACAGCTTCTTTAAAATATAAGTTGGGTAAAATATCTATATCATACCTTTCTATGCGACAGTCAGAACTATCAGACCCTTGGTGCTGTGGACCACCTGATGAACTATCGCCCACGGTCTTCAGCTGATAGTTTTGCCTGTCGACCTTTCTGGAAATACAGTCGACTCTCGTTATCTCGAATTCCAAGGGACTCTCTGAAATACTTCGAGATATCCGCACCTCGACATATCAGATTTGCAGAATTGAGGAAAAAATAATTCGAACAACCACATTTAACAAATATATATGTAATTGGACTATTGAAGTTAGATTTATTGAAAATATTGTGGAAAAGAGGAGAAATTGCTCCTTAGGAGCAATTTCTCCTCTTTTCCACAATATTTCTTTTGCCTGTTGTTAGATTTTCATGTTTAAGCAGGGACAAGATTTTCACTTCGAGATAAGCGGTTATTCGAGATAAGCGAGGTCGAGATAATGAGAGTCAACTGTAGTTGCATGGTATAATACTTTAAAGTAATAATATATAACATATGAATTTGTAGACTTGCTCTGGAACTGTGTGATATAGGCGTTATATATTGCAACATGTTAACAGACAGCTTAAAATCACGGAATTAAGTTTCCGATCTGCCACGATTGCGCAATCTTTATCTAATATCCCATTTGGAAAGGATCTGTATAAGCACTAAGCGTCCGTTTCTATCCTAAAAGTGTCATTGTGTGTACATCTGTTTGCCTCAGAAATTATGAAATAAATATGTTTAAACTAATATGTACATACTGAATAAGGATTCTTTTTAAAATTTTTATTCTTTCCATGATAGCAAACACATTTCCATGGCTGACTGTCCTTTACACATTCTTTTGATTTCATGCACCATCCACGATTATATCCTTCACACATACAGCTGCAAAATAGAGGATAAATACATGATCCACAACGTCTAAAGTCCTAAAACGTACTGTGTGCAACCGGTGAAGATTCTGATCAGCTTGCACATTCGCGCAGTCTGATCAGAATCTTCCCTGGGAGCATTTTGGATAGCCCAGAATGCAAAGTGTCTTCTTGCGGACAACGAGGACTCTGGTTTGGCTGTTTCGACTTAGATATTTGAGCCGCACCCAAGACTATATGTTTTCAGGTCGTCTTTGAGCTGAATACCCATATGAAGGCAAAAACTGACTAAGCTCTTTGTTGTAAGTCAATATTATACACTACCAAATAATTTTATAATCGAAATCGAATTCCCTTATTAGGTTGTGTGTAAGCGCAGGCTGACCAGAGCCATTGCTGTCCAAGCATACCCTGAAGTTGTATTTTATCATGGCAAGGCTTGTTTTTATAATAAACCAGACGCCCATGGGCTACAAGTCGCTCACCTGATAAAAACAGCTATTGCATATCTGCAAATGCCATGCAACATTCTTCCAGTATTGCTAAATCAACAAGGATACAAATTTGGTCAAACTGTAAAAAGTCAAAAGTCATCCTAGTATGATCATTTGAACAAACTTCGTAGACCTTGAGTCCCATATGCTGTATACCAAGCTTCAGCCTAAAAGCTTTCTTGGTTCTGGAGAAGAAGATTTTCAAACGTTTTTACCATATATGAGCATGGCGGCCATCTTGTGTAATGGTACAGAACCATTTGAACAAATTGTCAACATCCCTTCGAAAGAAGGCCCCATGTGCAATCTGGTAAAAAATTGGTAAAACGGCTTCAGAGAAAAAAGACATTCAAAGATTTTACCATTTTATACATGTTTATAGCTTAGGGGCAAAGGCAGATAACCTCCCAAAAATTATGATAACTAAATAATTTTAGTAGTTTGATCATATATTGTAAGTTTCAGCCATTAGTCTTTAATATATTTTGAGAAAATGATTTTTCAATTTTTTATTCACTATAAATGTATAGCCGGCCTCGGTGGCTCAGTTGGATGCGCGGTCCGACTGGAGACCAGGAGGTCGCGGGTTCAACCCCCGTCGAGGTCGGCAACATTCTTTCGTGGGGATTGATCATGAAATATTTTCTACGGTCATTCTCTCCTTTCCGCTGATTCAAGAAGGGCAGTTGTCAGTTTCTGGCGAAAGAATGTGCACAATACTGGTTAACCGCTTAGAGGACTAAGCCTGCCCAGTAAACGTGCGGTTAGGTAAACTGACCGCGCTCGACATGACCCCATTGGGTTGACCGGGCCGTAAAACATCAACACAAACAAACACTATAAATGTATAGTGACGCAAATTTGACCTTGCCGTAAAAAAGATCAAAGGTTATCCTCGGATCCTCATTTGAACATACGTGGTAGACCTTGAGCCCTCTATGCTATATACATAAAGCCTTTTTATGGATCTGGAGTAGATTGTAGTGTTTTTGTTGTTGGTGTTTTTTTTTTTTTTTTTTTTTTTTTTTTGTTGTTGTTGTTGTTTTTGTTTTTGTTTTTGTTTTTTTTTTGTTTTTACAATATATGGGCATGGCAGCCATCAAGTTCAATGGTGCAGAACCATACGAACAAATTATCAATATTCCTTCGATACAAGGCGTCAGGTGAAATCTGGTGAAAATTGGACAAACAGTTTCAGAGAAGAAGACATTTAAAGATTACACACCGTTATACCTGTATTTAGCAGTCCGATAACCTCCAGGGGGAGTGGGGGAGCAAAGTTTGACTGTAGTTAAAAACGTTTTCCTACCTCAGTCATAATTGTAAGTTTCAGCCATCAGTCTTAATACATATGGAGAAAATGATTTTTCAAAATTTTCCCCATATAAATGTATGGGGCGCAAATTTGACCTTGCCATAAAAAGGTCAAGGGTCAACTTATGGTCATCATTTGAACATCGGCATGGCGGCCATCTTGTTTAATGGCATGTAACCATTTAAACAAGTTTTACTTGTTCGTCTGTCATTACTGACAATGACCAATCCTAATCAACTGTGTGATGTATTATTATTTGTGTGTTCTAAGATGGCTGATGAGACCAATCTTAACTCTAAACTGCCTGTTGCAGATAGAACAGAAAGAAGAAAGCTCTGTTGGTGATGCCTTAGCTCTGGCTTTCCGCTATGCACGTTTCTGCTCGGCTTCGCTGATTCTTTTTGCTTCGTATTCACCAGCTCCCCTTTTTATGAGGCCTCGCCACTTTGTACGATCTTGTGCAATCTTTTCCCATGACTCTGTTGGTATGTTGAAGTCTTTAAGGGAGGCTTTGAGAGTGTCCTTGTATCGCCTCTTCTGACCACCATGGGAGCGTTTTCCTACTTGAAGTTCTCCATAGAGGATTTTCTTTGGCAAACGTTCATCAGGCATTCTGGTAACATGGCCTGTCCATCTTAACTGTGTCAATTTCAGAAGAGTATGTATACTCTGCATCCCTGCCTTTTTCAGGATTCTGTGCCTGGAATCCTGTCTTGCCACTTGATCTTTAGAAGTTTTCTAAGACAACTTATATGGAAGTGGTTCAGTCTTTTGGCATGCCGTTGGTAAACTGTCCAAGTTTCGCATGCGTATAATAGTGTTGGCAGCACTACCGATCTATATACTTTCAGCTTTGTGTCAAGTCTGATTCCACTTCGGTCCCAAATACTTCCACGTAGCTGGCCAAATGCTGCATTAGCTTTGGCAATTCTAGCATTCGCTTCATCATCAATTTGCACAACTCTAGACAATGTGCTTCCAAGGTAGGTGAACTTGTCTACCACTTGCAGTCGTTGACCTTTCGCTGTAGGCTTCTTGTGAGGCTTTCCAGGTGCTGGCTGATATACTACCTCAGTTTTTTTATGCTGATTGTGAGATCATAGCTGTCACATGAATCAGATACTTGATCCACACCTTTTTGCATTTTCTCTTCTGTTGGAGCACCCTTTGCCATGTCATCAGCATAGAGGAACTCGTCTAGCACCTCTGTCTTCACCTTAGATTTAGCTTGCATCCTTCTAAGGGTGAAAAGTTTTCCATCAAAGCGATACCTAATAGGTATACCATTGTCACCATCCTGGAAAGCATCTGTAAGCATGGCAGAAAACATCATGCTGAACAGTGTTGAAGCTAGCGCACAGCCTTGCTTAACTCCATTTCTCACAGGAAATGGATCAGAAAACTCGCCATCATTTTGGACCCCTGCAAGCATACCATCATGGAACTGCCGCACCATTGCTATGAATTTGGCAGGACAACCAAACTTTGCCATAATTTCCCAAAGTCCCTCACGACTGACTGTGTCAAATGCTTTGGTAAGGTCGACAAAGGTCATATAGAGGTCCACATTCTGTTCCTGACATTTTTCTTGAAGCTGTCATGCTGTGAAGATCATGTCTATTGTTCCTCTGTTTTTCCTGATTCCACACTGGCTTTCTGGTAGAGGCCCTGACCGTTCCAGGTGTTCATTCAATCGGTTCAGTAGGACCCTAGCAAGAATCTTCCCAGCAATTGACAATAAAGAGATGCCTCGATGATTGTCACAGACATGATGATTCCCTTTCTTTTTGAATAGGTGGATAATTGTTGCATCCTTGAATTCTTGAGGGATGGCTTCTTTTCTCCACATAATGTGAAATAACTCCGTCAGTTTCTCTGCAATGGAGGACCTCCTGCTTTGTAGATCTCTGCAGGTATTGCTTCTGATCCTGGAGCCTTGCCAGATGACAGGAGTTTTATTGCTTTCACTGTTTCAGAGACGGTTGGGAGCTCATCAAGCAGCGGATTACATTCCACCTGTGGGAGTCTATTGATAGCTTCATCATTGATAGACGATGGCCGATTAAGGACACCATCAAAGTGTTCAGCCCATCTTTTCAAGATAGCTTCTTTGTCAGTCAGAAGACTAGTTCCATCTGCACTAAGGAGTGTGGTGGTTCCTGAGCTCTGGAGACCATTTACTGTCTTGAGTGCATCAAAGAACTTTTTCATGTCCTTTCTGTCTGCAAAGGACTGGATTTCATCAGCCTTTTTTCTCAGCCAGGAGCTTGCATGTCTGAGCCTCTTTTGAACTGTCTTGCATATGTTTGAATAGGCCGTCTTGCTAGATACTCAGCTGGTATTTCTGAGGTAAGCCTTGTGTCTTTGGTGTTTCTCTTCAAGGAGTCCCTGAATTTCTTTGTCATTCTCATCAAACCAATTTTGGTGTTTGCGAGATACTGGTCCAAGGGAATCCATTGCTGAAGAGTGAATGGTGTCTCTGAAGACTGTCCAGCTCTCATCTACGTCTTCTGTACTGTGTTCCAGTGCATCTAAACGGCTGCAGAGATCGTTGATGAATGCTTGTCTCTTGCTGTCTTCTTTCAGTTTGGAGACATTTAATTTCTTTGGCACCTTCTTGCCTTGTAGTCGTCGTACAGGCTGAACGCGCAGGTTGAGTTTGCTGACAACAAGCCAGTAATCTGTCCAACAGTCTGCACCACACATAGTTTTAGTCACTCTGACATCCTGCCTGTCCTTCCTTCGCACTATGACATAGTCAATGAGATGTCAGTGTTTGGAGCGAGGGTGCATCTTTCTGCGAGTTGGTAGACGGAAGACTGTATTGGTGATCAGTAATTCATGCTCTGCACACTTCCTTAAAAGGAGGGGTCCATTGCTGTTGCACTTCCCTACACCTTCAGATCCAATCACTCCTTCCCAGTTCTGGTGGTCTGTGCCCACTCTGGCATTGAAGTTCCCGAGGAGGATGAGTTTGTCTGTCTGGGGTGCTGCAGAAATCACAGAATCCAAATCATCATAGAACTTGTCTTTAATCTCATCTGGGTTGGTCATTGTGGGTGCATAGGCACTTACAATTGCTGCATGCCTCTTGCCAGATAAGGGAAGTCTCAGCGTCATCAGGTGGTCATTTATGCCTTTGGGAAGTCTTGGGAGCTTGCTGACGAGGTGTGACTTGATGGTGAATCCTACTCCTGCTTCACGCCGCTCTTCTTTCTTGCGTCCATTCCAGAAGAAAGTGTACCCAGCACCAACTTCTTTTAAAAGCCCTTCTTCTGCAAGGCGAGTCTCACTCAGAGCTGCAATCTCGACTTTGTATCGGTCAAGTTCTCTACCAACTAGAGCTGTTCTTTGCTCAGGTCTGTCAGACCTAAAACTGTCCATTAGGGTGCGTACATTCCAAGCGCTGATGGTTAAAGGTATCTCCTTCATCTTCTTTTTTCTTGTTTGACCGCTAAGTGGGATTCTTGCTGATCGCGATTAACCAGCCAGGAAAATTGAAGCAGGCAATTGTTTAGGGCACCTTTTCTAGCCCCTTCCCCATGCTACGGGGGTGAGCAGTGCGATCCTAAAAAGGTCCGCTCAGTCGCTCAGTTCGGCTGCCGAATTCCCCATACTGCTTCGCTTTTAAGGAAAGCGACCATATAGAACCAAGCCGCCTGTGTGCAGGTCCGCAAGTACAGCTTCCAGTGTTTCCTCACCTGATGCTTCGCCGCTCGCCCATCGCCACAGGGCTTTTGTATGATTTGCATATATGTGCTTGCTGTGAATGTGTGTTGCTGATTAAGATGATATGCGCTGTGAATTGGATTATAGTGAGGGTGAGGCGCGCAGTCAACCTCACTCTCTCATCCTGACCTAGCTGGATCCAGAGGCAAGACAGTGTTAGGACATCTGGAGCTAAGCCCAGATGCAGTGGATGACCATGACTTCTTTTGTGCCTTGTCATGCTCTCCATGCTCCACAACATCGCCATTTGGGCCATTGAATCATAGTAATGATTTCTTCCGCCCCAGCTGCCGAAGCAGACTTTACTGGAACTGGAACAGGCAAATCCAGGTATGCAGGCTTTTGTTTGGAGTTGCCAACTCCTAGATGGATTGCCGACCAGGGCTTGAGAGCCCCATCTACCCTATATATTGCTATACAGATTCTGTTAACAGCTATATAGAAGCAGTAACTTAAATGTCTTATGTAACTTACCCTTTGGACAGAAGGCCTAATGTGAAATCTGGTGAAAATTGCTCTAGTGGTTTCAGAGAAGAAGACATTTAAACATTTCACAAATTTTTACGTGTATATAGGGGCAAGGGACGATAACCGCCCAGGGGACGAAATTTTAATTATAATTGAAATGTTTTACTACTAAAATCAAGCGTTGTAAGTTTTAGTCATTAGTCTTTATTACATTTTGAGAAAGTAACTTTTCAACATTTCCCCATACAAATACATGGGAACGCAAATGTGACCTTGCCATAAAAAGGTAAAAGGTCAACCTAAGGTCATCATTTTAACAAACTAAGTACACGTTGAGTCCCCGATGTTACTTACCAAGATTCAGCCTCAAAGCTTTTTTGTTTCTGGAGAAGATTTTAAATATTTTTACCATATATGGGCAAGGCGGTCATCTTGTTTAATGGCACGAACCATTTTAACAAATTGTCAATACCCTTTCGACAGAAGGCAAGGGCAGATAACACTTAGGGGACAAAAGTTTGAATGTAACTAAAGAATTTCACTATTTTAAGTAAACGTCGTAAGTTTCAGCCATTAGTCTTTAAGACATTTTGAAGAAAAAAAATAACTTTTCAATATTTTTCCCATCTAAATGCATAGGGACACAAATTTGATCTTGCCGTAAAAAGATCAAAGGTTAAGTTATTTTCATCATTTGAGTTCCCGATGCAATATACCAAGATTCAGCCTCAAAGCTTTCGTGGCTCTTGAGAAGAAGATTTTAAGAGTTTCTTTAGCATATATAGGCATGTCGGCCATCTAAATTAACAGACCGTGATCGTTTGAACAAATTTTCAATATACTTCATCGAAACTCCATCAAATTTATTTTAAGTCCCTTCTGAAAAGTGGCCTTCTTTAAAAAGAAAAACAGCACCCTTTGGGAGCAAATATTTTCATATTTAGACAAAACATCTTTTCAGAAGGAGATTGACGTGAAGAAAAGAAAACAGAAAGCCGCAAAAGCTGTCTCCCTTGTAAAGAATGATGGAATTCTACCAAGCGTATTCCCAGCTAGCATTCTTTGTAAATCTATAGCGGGCCGTTATCGGCCCGTCAGCTACCCTGACGGGCCGATAACGGTCCGCGATAGATTTATGAAGAATGCTTATTGGGTCTACACTTCATAAAGACATAAAATAAGATGTGTCTAGGTCATGCGTCTAATTACTGATACGAGACTGGACACAACGAAACCTAGTATGTTGTAAATAAACGATAGACAGGTAGAGGCCGACTAAAGAAGCTTAGTTGTTGTTGTTGTGTTGTGTTGAGGTTTTACGGCCCAGTCAACCCAGTGGGGTCATGTCGAGCGCGGTCAGTTTACCTAACCACACGTTTACTGGGCAGGCTTAGTCCTCTAAACGGTTAACCAGTATTGTGCGCATTCTTTCGCCAGAAACTGACAACTGCCCTTCTTGAATCAGCGGAAGGGAGAGAATGACCGTAGAAAATATTTCATGATCAATCTCCACGAAAGAATGTTGCCGACCTCGGCGGGGGTTGAACCCGCGACCTCCTGGTCTCCAGTCGGACGGCGCATCCAACTGAGCCACCGAGGCCGGCAAAGAAGCTTAGTAATGGATCATTTATCTGTTCCATGGGTAATATTATATGAGCCGGGGGATATCAATGGTCCCACAAAATTTGTCCTCTTCAGAAGATCTCTTCAAAACCCCCTTCCGGAGTCATTAATCACTTTTTATGACATGCCTTTGATGCCGCTTGCATATCGCCTCAGTAGAGGCAATAAAATCGTTAGTGAGTGGCAAAATATTTGGTCTCATTTTAGCTATGTCTAGGCTTCAAAATGAGCTTACTTTGTATTAAATGTGGTAGAGGAGCAGTCTCATTTACTGATAATTTTGTGTCATAAAATCCTATCCGGTGTTTTGCGAGGTGCTGTGTTATGCGAATGTGTCACACTTTGTGAAAGAAAAAAGAATACATATGAAGATACCCATGAAGCCACAATCACGCAACATAGTCCTCCTAAGATATCGGTTAAGGCTTAGTTACATCCCAGTAAGCATTCTACATAAATCTATAGCGGGCCGTTATCGGCCCGTCAGGGTAGCTGACGGGCCGATAACGGCCCGCTGTAGATTTATAAAGAATGCTAGCTTGGATGATATGACAACACAAAACATGGCTGAGCTCTGAAGTGCAGGATGACCGGTAACATTTTGTTCTGGATCCCTGAACCTAATAATGAGCGCAAAACGGACCAGGAATCACGGGCAACATTACGAAAACGCGCCTATTCAAATATATTGAAACTTTAACTACCAAAAACTGAAAGTTTTTAAAATAAAAATTCTGATATTTTCAAATTTCTACTCTACATTAGATTTTGAGTACTTGTTAGAACCGCCTCGCCGAGGCTGTCCTAACGAGTACCCATAATCTATATTATTGAGCAGAAAAAAATAATGTGTACCCTATATACCCTAGTTTTACCACATAAAAGTGGGGTCTAAGGGGGTCAAAATTATATAAGTATGTTTTCGTCATGAAACGTTCGTGAGTAACTCAGAGCAGACATATGACATTTTTATATAACGTCACTTCAATGTCGATGCAACGTTGCATCGACATTGATGCAACGTTGTCTGACTGTCGAATGACCGCTTGGCTTGCATTTTGTTTATGCAGTTCTGACTTCTTCGGACTCCAAACCAGTAAAAGGAAGGAGAACGAACCAGCGAAGGGTAACTACGGCAGAAACGCTAACTTTGAATCGTCAACAGTTAAACCCTAGCACTTAAATCTGACCCTGAGGTTATAAACTTTTTTTCATGCTCAACTCAGCTGAGCATGAAGCTTGTCCTGATCATGAATCTCAGATTACTAACAATTTTTTTCTTGTTTTTAACATAGATTAGCAAGAAACGTTCTTTGTTTATAAATATGAAATTGCCAACTATTGTTGGCATTTTCATATTTATAAGCCGAGATTATTTCAGTTTAGTACAAAAACGTTTTATAACCGCGAGGCCTGGTTTTATCGAAGCCCTATTTAACCATTGTATTATGGTGAGGCTTCAAACGTAAACGTAGAATACCACAAGCACTGACAGACAGCTAGACAGGAAGAAAAGCGAACAGTATTTGAAGGGCAGTACCCAGAATGATAGCTTCAGTACCAGACGAAGAAACACACTAGTAAACAAAGTATGAGGCTTCACATAGACTGTTAACAATGCTAGAACTATACTAGTCACTTACGATGTCTAGCTTAGGCAGTACACGTATTGGCAATAATTCGTCCATACGACAGAGATTAGATAGAAAGATGTTTTTGCATACTGTTCTCGTTAAGCCTATTATAACACTAACCTTAACAAGCATGATCTCCATCTAGTACCTGAACCAAATACACCTTGATCTTGACATTTGTAATAACTCGACCAACATTTGTGTGTGG
The DNA here is from genome assembly GCA_964016985.1 of Anodontia alba. Classification (NCBI taxonomy): domain Eukaryota; kingdom Metazoa; phylum Mollusca; class Bivalvia; order Lucinida; family Lucinidae; genus Anodontia; species Anodontia alba. The sequence continues at coordinate 36,177,042 of OZ024830.1, forward strand.
CAATATTCGTTGAAACATCAGCATATATACTTTTATTAGGTGTATTGATGAACATCAGCATTGCCAGCAAGTATACAAGTTTCATCATTTCCCTGAATATAGATAACAAATACCATTACGGAAACACGCCTATTCAAATATATAGAAAATTTCACCTCCAAAAATGATAGATTTTCAGATAAAAACTCTGCTATTTCTCATATTTCTGCTCAGAACATAGATTGTGGGTACTCGTTAGAACCGCCTCAGCGAGGCGGTTCTAAAGAGTACCCAGAATCTATGTTTTTGAGCAGAAATAAGAAAAATAATGTATGCCCCTGTAAACCCCAATTTTACTATATAAAAGCGGGGTTTAACGGGGTCAACATAGGCATATTTTCGTGATGACACGATGATATTTAAGGAGCTTGGATATACTAAAAGTTTTAGTCATTTTGTACAAGGGAGATAGCGTTAACTTTTGTAACTTCCTGTTTGTCATATGGCACTCCAAAACCCTGCTGTAAAGGGATCTGCTGTATAATGAATGAATTTGCTCTCAATGGGAACAAGAGGGAGCATATTCTTTCCTTTTAGCATTGACCCAATTTCAGCAGAGGGGTAAAACAATTGACAGAGTGGTATTCCCTGAAAGAACACTCTTTCACCTTTTAACCAGTATCTACACATATTTTTTTCGAGTGCTCGAGTAGGTCGTGACAAAAAAGAATAGTCTGGTCTTGCTACGTTCTCTGCTCAACATATAAGTCATGCTTTCGGCTTACTAGGTCTATCTCTCTGGATGCATTCGAACTTTAATGGCTCGAACATCTTTGGGACTATAGAAAATTGTTCGAGACATGAGTAGTACGAGCCACTGAGGTTTAATCACAGAGCCAGGTCAGGAAACAAATGACAATAACTTAGGAAAGTCATTTTGATCCTCTACACAATAATTGTATGCTGAGAGTACTCATTAGAATCGCCTCTGCAAGATAATACTAATTAGTACACACAACATTCAATTTTATATTCTAACACTCCTCGCCTATATAGCCAATGGTTAAACTCAGTGATATATTATGCAATAAATCACTGGGCGGAAACGCGCGACGCTATCTGGCGCCTTTCCGACGTCATTTCGACACGCTGCTGACGTCAGTCTTAGTTTCTACGACGCTAGACTGTGTAACGTCGTCTTTCTCACTTCAGCAACGTAAGAAATGCATGTAAACGTCAGCATTACAGTCAAAACTTTTGGCGGGATTTCTTTATTCGATGGCGGAAAGTTTGAAAAATCTAAAGGATACAATTACCTTTTCGTCGTTTTCTATGTGTTAGAATCGAAATAGATCAGCTCTTGTGCGTGATTTGTTGAGTAATAAATCACAGTTTGTCGGTCAGTTGTAAGAAGATAAATCACTCGCGCTCCGCGCTCGTGATTTGATCTACTTTACAACTGACCTCCAAACAGTGATTTATTACTCAATAAATCACTGCTAGAGCTGATCTATTTCTTAAATAAACTAAGTGACAATCTCTTTAAATATTTATTTTTGGAGCTACAGTCGAGCCTCAATGGCTCGAACATCTTTGGGACCATGGAAATTCGTCCGAGACATGGGTAGTTCGAGCCACTGCGGGTAAATCATGGCACCAGTTCAGGAAGCAAATAGCGATAATTTAGGGAAAATCTTTTCGATTTTCTACACAGTGATAGTATGTTGAGTGTACTCATTAGAATCGCCTCGATAAGCCGATTCTATTGAATACACACAACATACAATTTCACGATAAAATAAGAAAATTTCCTTAAATATTTGTTTTCTTGAGCTATCGGAAGAATTTCGTAGGGACTCAAAAAACAAGTTTGAATTAGCCATAGTAAACGAGCCATCGGTGTTCGAGCCATCGAGGTTCGATTGTATTTGAAAATTTTGTACCGACTCAAAAGCAAGATTGAATCAGCGTTCGAGCTATTGAGGTTCGACTGTATGTAAAATTTTATATTAATCATGAGCAGGCGACTAAGCAAATTAAGCAGCTATCATATAGTTTACCTTCCTTAAGGGCACTTGAAACACAAGGTTGCTTTGCCTGCAAACTCAGCCTGCAAATGCTAACAAGGGAGACACGTTTTATGACCTCCTCTTTGCCTTCCACCACACCAATCCCCGTATTAAAATGGGTCTACTCAAAAAGTAGCAATTTTTTACGGTTTTGAGACGACCCCTTTTCAAAACGGAGACAAAACAAGTTTTACAGTTGCCTCCCCTGAAGTGTATCTGTTCTCTTTAAAACAGAGCGGGTTTTCAAATGAAGTAGGGCAACGCTATGTCCGGGATTTGGGAAGTCTACTTATGGCGCGTCTCTGGCAAAAACATCAGAAACAATTCTGGAAACTGCCACATTGTAGGGATTGACTAGATTATGATGTCTCCCATAGAACTTATTAAGTGTTGCTATAAGTTTGGTTTTTGATACCCCTGGCTCTACAACTTTGTAGTGAGCATTTTCCCACGCTCCATGAAATCCTGATAATTTGAACAGGTTCTAGCATAATGGATTAACTGTGAAACGTAAACGCCGTGTGCTGGTGCAGAAGGGATATTACTGCTCAGAAATGTAAAGTTAACAAAGGGAAAACTGAAGTCATCCCGTTTGTAGTAAAGCCTAGTAGTAAGCTTTCCGTTGTCAATGTAGAGATAGCAATCCAAGTATGAGGAGGAACTAAAGAATTTCACTATTTTAAGTATACGTCGTAAGTTTCAGCCATTAGTCTTTAAAACATTTTACAAAAAAATAACTTTTCAATACTTTTCCCATCTAAATGCATGTGGAAGCAAATTTGACCGTGCCGTAAAAACGTCAAAGGTCAAGCTCTTTTCATCACTTGAGTTCCCGATGCAATATACCAAGATTCAGCCTTAAAGCTTTTTAAAACAGAGCGGGTTTTCAAATGAAGTAGGGCAACGCTAATCGTGCACTAGAAATTGCAACCTGCGTTGAACAAATATTTCATTATTCAACTGTTTGTATTAGAATCTTAAAACATCATTTGAAGCTACGCATTGCACTTGTTTAATTGAAAACTCCATGCATTAAAACGGGGTCAGTAGAAACAAAATGAGGTGTTTAAACTCGATTTTAGTGCTTACTACACACTGCTTCGGATTGCTATTCTATTCTGTGTGCTTGATATACTCAGTTTCAGGTAAAAATGTCTAGCCAACTAAAAATTAATATGCTGCGGTCACGACAAAGTGTCACTCGATTTAAAGAAGGTGAGCGTATGAATAAGTAATCAGCTGCCTCTAAATTGCCAGAGAGTGCTTAACATTGTATCCCATGTACTCACTTTGTGCATGGGTTAGTCTTTCTTTTACGATGATGGTTTCCTGTGTCTTAGAGTATCAAATAGTTGTAAATAAACTCAAAGATTAAAAGCCAAAATTTGCTGAGAATAACATGTAATGAGAAGGTCATTTAGGATCGTCTGCATTAAACATAATGATTTATGTATAAAAGAAATATTAATAAAAACAAAACTGCAACAGAGAAACCGCCTTGGAACGGGGTCAGAAGAAAATATTGTGGTGCTTAAACCCGAGTTCAGTGCATGTTACACAGTGTCTAATTTCCGAGTAGTTACCCGTATACGATCCTTATTTAATAGGAAAATGTATAGATACATGCATAAATTTCCTTTGCTAATTTAACTTTTTTTCCTACATTAAATAATACCCTCTAGGATAAAAGAGTATATCAAGCATTTCTAGCTCTTTAATCTGGTATAAAATATTATAGAAATGCATCAATGAAACGTTTCTTTCATCTGAGCCCGTAGTATTCTTTTCATCCTAAATTACTTTAAGAATTTTATTCAAATCACGTTTTTTAACCTAAATAACATCATGAATTAGCATTTGCGAATCTGTTATAACATATGCGCAGAAATTTAGTCTTTCAGTGATTACAATGATGTAATTTATTCATATAGAGCTAAACAGAAAGTTTCTTCCATACGGTCCTAATTTTGCTTACTTTTAATCCGAACTATTAGTATGGCTGATCTTTTTCTAAGTTCAGTATATAATTCGTTAAGACATTGTAAGCACACGATCATATATACTTGACATCAGCAACTTATGTCGTCTGATTTATTCATTAATTACCCACATCACATGATTTCCAACAATGTGGTTGTTAAAGACACAGAATTAGCTTTCAAATCTACATGGTCTAGTTAGAGACCTCACTGGTTGCTTTCTGCATTGGCTGGCTCCGATAAAGAGTTAATGCGACAAGCGAAGATTATAACTACGTAGACTGAACGTATTGGCTGATCTCATTCTTTGCTGGTCACCATTGCCACTTTGGTGGAAATCATTATTGTGGTTCTTATTTTTTCATTTATTTATGAAATGTACATTAGATGTCTTACAAACTGATTTCGTTTTTATTATCAGGAAATACAAAGAAGTTAAGATAAAGTATGTGAGTTAGTGAATGAATGAATCGGCGGATATAAAGTAGTTTTAAGTAAGTTCAAACGATGTTCATCTTTTAATTACTGTACTATTCAAACAAAGTAAAAGATGGTCAAAACGTTTTGATTGGAATAAGTGTAAATTGTTACAAAACAACCATTATCACTAAATCGCATAGGTATCATACAGTGTCTACAGTACCAAGGGAGCGAAATTCATTTTTGGCCAAGGGCTTAATTCATAGGCAGTATCGGAGTTAACCACTTGACATCGTAACGAGTCTTCTGCGAGATGATACATTGTATTACATGTTCATCTATTTAAACAGCGCCTGTAAAATGCCTTCTCCAAAATTATATTCCTATACATCACGAAAACATACCTATATAATTTTGACCCCCTTAAACCCCACCTTTTATATAGTAAAACTGGGGTTTACAGTGGTATATGTTTTTCTTATTTCTGCTCAAAACCATAGGTTGTGGGTACTTGTTAGAACGGTCTAGGTGAGGCGGTTCTAAAAAGTACCCACAATCTATGTTTTGAGCAGAAATATGAAAAATATCAAAGCTTTTTATCTGAAAATTTTCAGTTTTTGGAGGTGAAATTTTCTATATCTTTGAATAGGCGTGTTTTTGTAATGCAATATTAGGCAAAATCAGATATGAGCCGCCTAATGACAAAACCAACGAAATGGCATCTGCGCCCAGCAAAGACTCAGATCAGCCCCGGGCACCCGCCCAGTCTGATCAGAGTCTTCGCTGTGCGCTTAATGGGTAGCTAAGGATACGTTTTCTTCACGTGGACAGTGAAGACTCTGATCAGACTGCATGGCTGCCTAGGCTAACCTGAGTCTTCGCTGGACGTACATGCCATTTGTTGGGTTTTGTTGTGAGGTGGCTCAATTAATTAATGCAATGTTAGGCCAAATGCAGGGCCCAGTTGTTCAAAGCGTCGTTAGCTTAACTAGCTCGTTAAGGGTCATTTCGTTAACTGTTTTAGCGGATTCAATACACAATATTCTGATATTTTTTGCTGAAAAAATGTGAGTAGCTTTTGCACTGCAAAAGCTACTCACATTTTTTCAGCAAAAATTTCAGCATATTTGCGTATCACTCGATTAAAATTTTAACGAATCGTTAACTAACGACATCGTTAGTTTTGAACAACTGGGCCCAGATATATATTATATATCTACCTTTAAATCATTTACTGCTTTTATAAAAATGATCTTGTTTTGTACAGTTGAAATCAGTTGAGTCACGCTTTTTGTGTCCGAAAGATCGTATACTCTGTCCGGTATCTTCTTAAGTAACATAAGTATTACTGCCCTTGTATTGACTCGCTGTGCAGTGTCTCTAGTAACCACTGAGAAAGATTTGTAACAGGCAACATATTTTTAAAAGAAACGTTTTGTCATTTCATGTGAAAAGTATGCCAAGCAGACGATTCACATGAAATATCAAAACTTATTTTCTTTAAAAAGAATATTTGAAAATGTCGTCTACTGCAGTTGTGATTGAGACTTAAATGGTTAATATGAATTTCATATGGCGAAACGTTTTAGACTTTTTTAACTCTGAAAGTATAACATTTCTCAATTTACTGAAATGGTCATGATCTTGTTTTGCATCAAGTAATAATAAATTGTGAGATTGTGTGCATGTTCCTAAAACAAAATCGCAATAACATTCTTTGGTTTGCGTGTAATTGGTAATGTGCTACTCATTCTATTTCACCCCACTCACATTTGTTACTGTCGTATTTACTTAAATACATATATTTACACCAATACATCTCTTTCGTAAATGTCTTATTATCCTTTTCCCAAGAGAATGTTAAAATACATGCTTAATTTACTTTTAGCCTATAAAGGTACAGGTACATGTATCTGCATCGTTCCGATCGTTTCCACAATTCTTGCCACATCACGAAAACATGCCTATATAATTTTGACCCCCTTAAACCCCACTTTTATAAAGTATAACTGGGGTTTACAGGGGTAAACATTATTTTTCTTATTTCTGCTCAAAACATAGATTGTGGGTACTTGTTAGAACCGCCTCGCCGAGGCGGTTTTAACGAGTACCCACAATCTATGTTTTGAGCAGAAGTATGAAAAATATCAGAGATTTTTATCCGAAAATTTTCAGTTTTTGGAGATGAAATTTTCAATATATTTGAATAGGCGTGTTTTCGTAATGAGTATTCTTCATTATTATTACTTGTTGCCGCCTTTACAGTTTGAGATATACAAACACTACTAAACTTTACTTATATTTTGTTTCCTATGTTGCTAACTTATCTACACATTCATTACCTCTTATATCTGCATGTCTGGGTTTTCTTTAATATGTCAGCTGTCAGATTTGATTTTTCAGTGTCTTATTTTTCAGTGTTGCAAATTTCATTACTGCTTATGAAGAGTCTCAATAAAACCGAGGCTCCCATTTTCTAATCATAGTGTGTCCTTTGTTTCCAAAGGCAATCTTTTTGACGTTTATCTTCATAATTGATTTAAACTTTAGAATTGTTGATGTATGTTATTTGGCCAAGAACACGTTAAACTTCTTGAAGAGTTGTTATATAAGTACGGAAGGGTTATTTAAATTCTTTATAGTTCCTCCCCCGCATGGACAAAGATTCCCGAGGCATGAGCCATCTGTAAATGACATCGCTATTGTTGCACCACATGACTAAAAAGATTACATTTGTATCTATATTCACTTGATATTATCTCTTCTTCCGTTGATCAGGATTTTGAGGACCCCAATTTCTGCCAGTATAGAGTTCACACTTAGTGGTTCGTAAATTAAACTTAGTAGACCTTGGGCAGACCGTAGACCCCCTCCCCTCAGGGGGAATTTTCTACACTATAATGTTTTGAAACTACATCGTATAAGAAACAAAATGACACATGTTAGTTCTCTGGCGATGGGGGTGTTTACGTGTAACCAACGTTATCCTCAAAACAATAGAAATTATTTGGTGTAAATACTAAACTATTCATATTCTTACTTACTAGCATGCTATTTGCTACCAATGCATGTGGTTTTATAGAGACAGGTATCTTGATATGTTAGACTCTCAATTACTTGGGATATAACTGTTACATACGTTACTAAAAGTCAAAATCGTCATATATAAGTTTCCGGATACATCGTTTTGGTTGTCTATGACCAGTCAGTGACAAAAAAAAATATCTAATACTTCGTGGTCACTTTCATAATGTGCAATGTTTAAATATATAGATTTGAAGGTCAGTAACAAAAATCTTAAACAAAATCAGTATAGCAAGCTAAGATTAAGATCGATATAACATACCAATAAAATTCTTGATTTGCATAGGTTATTTAGATTGCAGATAAATTACCTACATAAACACCTGATAATGTTACAGAAAAATAAGGCAAAAGTGCCATTTTTATTCTCTTATTCTGAAAGTATGAAGTTATTATTCCAAAACTGAGCATTAATTCAAATGATAAAGGTATTGGTAAAGACCTTTACAGAGACAAAAATCCCTTAAAATTAAGATATAAATGTGTTACATGTGTTTCCATTGATAAATTATTAATCAAATTCATGTGAGGTTCTGACATACAATTCAACTGTAGATATGTCGTTTAGACATAAAGAAATTATAAGCATTTGCCATACATTAAAAACTTCAGGACAGTATTCAGTATTTTATGCACAAGTGGCCATAATGCAGATAGCAACTTTACTGTTAACAGTATTGAATGTATTAAACTGACGAATGTATATAACTGAAAAAGACTTGCTGCATTAAATTTGGAGTTTTGGAAATGCTTACAAAAACTTCAAAAGGATACAAAATAGAGGCATTAAAATCTGACGCAGAATACCATACAGAAAATCACCAAAGTCCACAATATGTAGATGTTTTAGATGTTTTCTACGTTACTATAAGCAGAATAATATGGCAGAGACAGGTTTTAATGCGCCTATGTATATCATATTACTGAAATATAATGCTACAAATAAGAATTCACTTTATTTGTATAACTTCTAGACTGCATTTGGTGTGATAGTATGTGAAAATGATTTTTTGAATGTTACATTTCACAGTGGGGTGACAATGCTTAACACCAAATAAATGACAAAGTATAAGAGTTAGAGAAAACTTGTTTGTAGCGTTGGAAAGGAAATTTAAATATCTTGCCACAAATTACAAAGTTAAGGTCAAAGGGGCAATGCACAATCTACGAAAATGAACTGTACGAGTTAAAATACTCATTTCTATAGGGTACCGTAGAAAATGTAACATGTGTAGCACCATGTTAGGCCAAAAAGAATTTTCAAATACCACATTTTGTAGCTAATAGACTGTTATATAACTTCATATATTTAGTTGGATCATATAATTACTTTTGCTCCAGTTCTCATTGGTTTAATAGTTCCCTATTGTATTATACGTTTTGTAGGGGTAACGAATGTAACAGGCTGTTACTGGTAACGCCCCCATCGCCAGATGGCTAACATGCTGCAAAATACTTGCAAAATAATAGGCTATAAGAAATACTTGGTCTACAAAATTCCCCTTTTGTGGGAGGTAAACCATAGCTGTCCAGCGGCATATAAAGGTACTAAACCATATTGTAGCAGACGTCATTCTTATTATAATTATTATAATTACTAATGTTATTGCAATTATTATTATTATTATTATTATTATTATTATTATTCCAAAAAAGAGGACGGCATTTCTTGTGAGTTGCCTTACTAGCACATGAAATACAAATTCTTATTTTCTTTTATTTTTTGTTGTGTCTGTTTTCTGAAAAATAACAAACAAAAATCAATATATCGTCTGCTACAACTATGATTAGCTCTTCAAGGTTGATCTAAGTAATTTCCCAGCGGGAACACAGCGTTTTTACAACGTCTGTTAAACCTTGATTCAATGTCATTGATTCAACAACGTCGCTCGAACGTTGATTCAACGTCTTGACGTTGCATCGACGGTGTTTTAAAGTTGTGTGCCCGCTGGGTAAACTCACTTCTAGGTTGATATGGGGAACAGTATGCCTGCTACGTGACTGTTCTTTACAAATTTTGGCAGACTTTGCTCTCCTGTCTGTTGTCCATGAAAATGTCTCAAGAGTCAGTTAAACAATTTATCCTTCATATCAAAATCTCTAATACAAGATTTGTCTATGCTGACGTCAAGACGTCGACGCCATATGCGTCTAACGTTCCTGTGTCTTCTGCTTAGTGTTGAGAATCGATCAGAATTTCACAGTCGATCATCGGTTTTGTAAAACTGACTGATCATCGATGAATTATTGTATGAAATATATTTACTCTTAATTTTAACCCTCTTCCAAATACTTATTTACTGCTCCAGATCAATCAGAGCGGTATCCAGATATTGTTTTCGTATTTCTCCATGAAAACATATGTTTTGGGTACTCATTAGAAGCGCCTCCATGTTTTCATGGAAAAATAGGTAAAATATTAGTATATTGTGTTGACTGTTTAAGGCTATCTTATCATTTTTTTTCCACATTTATTGTCCACAAATCTAGAATGACCAAAACAGACAGCTTTGAATTTCATTTCTTTATAACATCAGTGTGGGGAATCCACGTGACCAAATGACTACATGTAGGTACATGGCGTTTGTTATTATTTTTAGCTCCGCATCAGGTAGGAGTTCTTAGAATATCTCGATTTGTACCTCATGGAATTTGTTCAAATAAAGCGCAGAGTACGCGGAAAATTAACCTCTTTCTGGTAGTGTAAGTGCTATTCTACTGTCTAGTCTGTTCTCGAGAACATTCTGAGAATGTCTTTGCTGTCAGTCTGAGCTACCGGGACAATGTTGACGAAAAGCGTTTCTAGCACCTATCTGACAGGGTTTAAAGTGATTTCCTTGCTGGAAACACGTCAAAAACATTCTTCTAAAACGTTTCTGTTAATATTTCGGTATATAAATGCCCCATTTTAATGTTTGCAGTCATTCCTAGAAATGACATGTACACGAAAGCGAATGCAACACCATGCTAAGGAACAGAAAATTATACTGAACACGAAATATATATCTTTATACAAATTTGATTAGAACCGAGTGTGTTTTAGAGTTATATATTATCCTTTCGACAAAATTATAATTAGTTCAACTGGACTGAGGAAGAATATCATATAGTATATATTGGAATAGGAAATTGCTATTTGCAATTCACTGTGTTCTAATAGTATAACTGAACGGAAAGCGATCCCGCCCTTTCTGTCTAAAACAAAATCGCAAAATGCGACAACGAAAATGAGACACGAAAACTCGAAACAAAAGCAGTTGAAAAATCTTTGCTTGTTCCACACATCAATACCTACCTATTTGCCATCTTATTTTCTTTCTAAATATATACTAAGTTAATTTTCTTTAATCTTCAGTTTCAGGAAGAGAGGTCCGGTGTGTGCCGCTTTTGCGGCAAGGCGTATGCAGGTGTGTCAGGGCTGTTTGCCCATGAAGATACCCACTGAGGTACAGCGTCGCACATGTGCTGCGGAAAAAACATTTTTCCAGCAGAGACATTTTTCTGCGACGCAGGTGTAATCTTTACATTGTCAGGTTGTACGTATTTAATTTACATGATGTGGTATGAAGAACAAAACTAGGATTGATATTTGGATTTGTTCGTTTGTAATGTGGTTAGACGGCCCTTCAACACACGAACCTTCAACACACTTTAGGTCATTTTGGGAGCGGTTAGTTAACATTATCACACTTTTCATAGACATGATTCCTAAGCGGTTCATCAATGTTTAGTGCACATTCTTACGGCCAGTAACTGACAACTGCCCTTCTTGATTCAGCGGAAGGAGGAGAATGACCAAATCTCCGTGTGCGCTAGGATCTTACCGGCGATCGTCTGTATGCAAGGCAAATGCGGATCTTTTCTTGCTGCCACTCCCGGTGTGATATTTGGAAATAATTGGTTCGATTATGGTAGTCATTAAAATTTTTACTATACGACATACTTCTGTATTCCTAAAGTACTGTGAAACTAATAAGGTGAATAGCGACCTGCTACAAAAAAGCTAAAACTAAAGTGTGCTTTAAATTAATATTTATGTTCATAATCAAATGAAAACATTCCATGTTTGTCCCATTTAAGTGAATGTCTATAGTAACATAAGTTGGTTGGAGTGGTAAACAGAAATATAAGATTTTCTCATTTGCATCAGCACAATTCGATAAATTGTGAATATCAGCAAATGTATGGGGTGGTAAGGACTATCATGGTATTTGTTGTTTCGTACATATTCAACAATATGATATTCGTTGAAAATCACATGTTCTCGCGTTACAGTTTTCTGGAGTACTGAATTCATTTATATGTAGTATATGTAACAATATAGTAGAGTATTACGATATAAGAAGAAGTATCTATGATAGAAACATACATAGGAGTCTCTATTTTTGAACACGGGTATTGCAGAACACTTGAACAGTTCTTTAAAACAATACTGTTACAAGGATATAATGCCCTTTTATATTATAGTCGAATGACTTCAGAGTATAATCACGTCGATATTTTTGACTAAACTTTATTAAGCATGTCGTAAAACTGAAAAGGGAGTAATTCGAAAATGATTGATAAGCCCTCTGCTGGGTTGTAATTGATCTGTTTGTTATGTATAATTTGCCCATGCAACAAGGAAGTCAGAACATCGGTATTCTTCGGTAATTTTCAGTTTTTATTTCATTTATACGAATAAATAATGAAACACGTTCTACATTATGACCTTCGGATAGTCTTTATATTGTAATAAGCCCCTTTGGCGCACACAATGAATATCATAATATAACGTATACATCTATGCATCGATCGTCTCGAGTATTTGGGAGCATGCATTACATCAACATGTCATTTCATAGCAGGTTGAAATAATACATGCTCTCAAATACTCGAGACAATCGATATGGAGATGCATGCATTGTATTAGGACATTCATTTCGTGAGCCAAGATCCTTATAACAATATAAAGGGTATCCCAGGTCATAATCTAGAACGTGTATCATCATGTACCTGTATATATGAAATAAAAGAATGCAAAATTTTTCATAGAATATTGAATTTTCTGATTTCTTTGTTGCATGGGTGAATAATATATAGCAAATAGATCTATTATAACCCAAAAGTGTGCATTACTAAAGAATTCAGCAGAGTGTTTATCAGTCATTTTTAAGTTACCCACTGGTTTGATTCCTTTTTGGTTTTGCGACATGCTAAATAAAACATGCCATGCTTTTCTCTTAGAGAACTTGACCCCCACCTTCCCGACTATTACTATATCAAAGTCGGGTTAGTAGGGTATAGCATTTTCATATGTTTTCGATGACTGAGACCAAAAACCTCTGCCCAGATGTTAATAAAATGATGCTCTGTTATGCAATTAATTAAGTAATACTGATAAGACTGTTACCTAGAAACCCAAAGGAAAAACTCTTAAGTATGAAACAAATTCAAGTAGCTCAAAACCGATTCCAAAATCTACTTCTGCATAAAAAGTTAATCAAATTATACGTTTTAAATGGTTTTCTTCGTTACAAATTAAAGATCTTAAGATTATATATTACAGCGCAGGGAACCATTGTATCAGAGAAAAGCAATCCCTAGGTACATCTGGTAATACCACCTGTTGTGAGCAGACTCATTAGTGTACAAGACTTGAATGGCAGTAGCCATAAAACATCTGGTTAAATTATCAGTTGAGCATGATTTTTTTTTTTTTTTTTTTTTTTTTTGTTTTGCCAATTTTTCTAAGAGAAAAACTTGTCATGCTTAGTCTTAAGTATCGAAATGATCATATTCGACAGCCATTTGGCTACAATATAGACAGCATTGATACGTATCTTTGAATCAGTAATGTCTTAAAAGGGCATTTTAAGTGTTTTCATAAAATAGATACTTATATGCAAGTTTCTAACAGAAATACTTCTTCCTATAGCGTATTACTCCTAATACTCTTTTGTACTACATATAAATTTCCAAATTATTGAATTATGTACTCATGCAAACTATAGACGCGAAAACATGTGATTTTCAACTTCTGCCATATTGTTGAATATGTTTCACAATTTATCGCAATGTGATGATGAGGAAAGCTTATGTTTCTGTTAACCACCCCCATCAACATATGCTACTATTGACATTCACTTAAATGGGACAAACACGGGGTGTTTTTATTTGATTTTGAAGTGTAAATAATAAATCCCAAGCAAACTTTAGACTTTTGGAGCAGGTCGCTATTACCCTAACTAGTTTGAAAGTATTTTACTTAAAGTTTCCAATGTTAAGAAATACATAAGTCTATTCTATAGTATAAATATCAATGACTTTCAGAATCGAACCAATTATTTCCACATATCACGACAGGAACGGCAGCTCGGTCGGATCTCCTCTTGCCTGGAATACGGACGGGCGCCCGTTAGATCCTTGTGCACGGTACATTCTTTGGCAGAGATCTGGTCATGAAAAAACTACGGACATTCTCCTCCTTCCGCTGAATTAAGAAGGGCAATTGTCAATCACTGCGAAAGAATGTGCACTTAACACTGATAAACCACTTAGGAATCCTGCTCACGAACAGTATGACAATGTTAACTGATGCTCCCAAAATGACCTAAATGTGTTGAAGTGCCGTTTAACCTCATTACAATCGAACAAATCCAACTGTCGTGCCCTGTATTGTTCTTCATACCAAATAATGCAATACGCCAAATTGACAATACTATGGTTGTCATTGTGTCTCAGAAAATTGGCTCTGCTGAAAAAAAAAAAAAAAAATTCCGCAACACGTGTGCGTCGCTGTACCTCAATGTGTATCTATTATCTATATGGGCATGCAGCCATGACATACTTGCATACACTTTGCCGCAAAAGCGGCACACGCCAGACCTCTCTTTTGAACCGATCCTGAAATCAAAGAGAGAGAAAACTAACTTGGTACACACACACACACACACACACACACACATATATATACATATATATATATATATATATATATATATATATATATATATATATATATACGAGGGATGTTCGAAATGAATTGCTTATTTCTATCTGGAGACTTCAAATTTCAAGTTAGCCCAAAAGTACTCATTTCATGCCCTCGAAGTACTCCCCGTGGCTAGAAATGCAAAGTTTCAGCCGATGTGTCCACTTCTTGAAGGCGTCACGGTACGCTGATTTGGTCACAGTAATAAGGTACTGATGAATGGCAGATCCAAGTGCCTGTCGGGACTGGTATTTCCGCCCAGCAAGGAATGCTTTCAATTTCGGAAACAAAAAATATCACATGGGGCAAGGTCTGGGGAATACGGGGGTTGAGGCAAAACAGTTACTTTTTCTTTCTTCAAAAACGCCGTAACTACTGCGGAGGTATGAGCTGGGGCATTGTCATGTAGAAGACGGACAGTGGCAGGGCGTCGTTTCTGATAATACTTTTTCAGTTTCTTCAGTACTACGTCTTTGTAGTACTTTCCGGTGATGCTTTTGCCCTTTTTCACTGGCACTTTTATTGCGACTCCTTCACCAGAGAAGAAGATTGCATACTAAACCTTCTTTGTACTCAAAGAACGTTTGGCAATTATTGGGCGTTTGCTGTGTTTAGTGACCCAGATCTTATTGCTAACCTTTCTGACGGGCTCAAAATAATGGACCCAGGTTTCATCACCTGTGACGACATTGGCAAACTGCTTTTTGTCATATTTTGGAAACATTAGAAGCAGCTTTTTGGCCACTTTAACCCGTTGCCTCTTTTGCTCGTCAGTCAACAGATGTGGCACCCATCTAGCAGAAATCTTTCTGACTTTCAAATGCTTCTTCAAAATAAGGTGAACCGTTGATAGTGATATGCCTACCTTTCGTGCAATATCACGAACTGTAAATCTGGCATCTCCTTCAATGATTTCCTTTATTTTGGAAACGATTTCTTTACGAGATGCAGATTTTGGCCTACCTGATTTCGGTGCATTTTTGATGGACTCTACACCAGACTCAAATTTCTTTTTCCACCGCCGAACTGTGTCATAAGACACACAAGAAGGTCCAAAAGCAGTAGAAATTTCAGTCATCAGCTTCTTCAAAGAACAACCAAGTTTTGAGCGAGCTTTGATGTAATCCCGTATTTCATCTTTTTTTTTTTTTTTTGTCGACGCTTCTACCAACCATTTTTACTGCAGTGGTCAATGACTGCGTGTATTCAAATGGCAAATTTTATGTCTTACACTTAGTCTAACATGTACAGTTATACACCATTGTGTAGATATTGAATAGCCCTATACAGGTATGTATTGGTTTTTATCGTGCCCCACGTGGATATCGAGCTAGAGGACAATAAGCAATTCATTTCGAACATCCCTCGTATATATGGAAAGAAAGTAAGACGGCAAATAAGTATGTCACCGTAGGTATTGGCGGGTCGAACAAGCAAAGATTTTCAATTTACGTCTTTTTTTCGCTGTCGCAATTTGTGATTTTGCAATTGTTTTAGTTAGAAAATGGCGGATCACTTTCTGTTTATTTATACTATAAGAACAGTGACTAGAAAATGACAATTTGATATTTCAATACATGATAAATGGTGTTCGCCTTCAATCTAGTTGAATAAACTAAAGTTTTCTGAAAGGATGTTGTAAAGTTTTCAAACACACCCGTGTCTGTTCCTATCTGTATAATCATTTTCTGTTCGTGGGCATGGTCAGTCGCATTCGATATCATGTACATGGTCATTTAAAGGAAAGACTGTAAACATTAAAATGGGGCATTTATATGTAAAAAAAAAGGTAAGGGAAAAGTCCAGGGACTGCCACAATCACAAACCGCAGCCCTTCCCAGACATCAAGAGGAAGAGGAAACCGACAAACGCAAACAAGCACAAACCGACCAAACATACAAAAAGCGCTAAGATTAGCTCTCTCTTCCCCAAGTGAGATAATCGCAATGCCAAAAGAACTGAAAAACACAAGAACAAAATGACACAAGGCAAGACAAACAACAAATCGCCTCGCAAATAAACCACAAAGCACCAAAGAGTAAGACTAACACGGGATCGCCGCCTTAGAACGGTCAGTAGAGTAAACCACCGGGTGGTTTAAAGCACTTTTACAGCTAGCCAACTTCACCCTGGGTCCCGATGCTACTCTTAATACAGAAATACATAAAAATTCGGTTCACATAGAGGCTCCCAACTCAGTCCATGCATCAAAGCGAAAACATAAAAACCAAATTAATCACTACAATAAACTAAAAAACGGGTACTCATGGCTAATTCTACTGTATGCCAGAGTAAATGAAAACCAATAGATGAACCATGGCGGGCCAAGCCAAAGACATATTCTCAAGCCCCAACCCACTGGTTAAAGTTTTACGAAGAGGCCGTCATTGAGTCTGAGGCCCGAACAACCAAAACATTAACAGACTCTTTTTCGGAAAATATCTTTCGATATGTTCCCAGAAAGTAAATCACTCAAACCCTGTCAGATAGGTGTTAGAAACGAGTTTCGTCAATTTCGTGTACATTGTACCGGTAGCCCAGAATGACAGCAAACACATTCTTCGAATGTTCTCGATAAACAGACCAGATCGCAGAATAACGCTTACACTTCTAGAAAGAGCTTTATTTTCCGCGTACTCTGCGCTTTATTTGAACAAATTCCATTTGGTATGAATAGAGATATTCACAAATCCTACCTTATGCGGAGCTAAAAATAGTAACCAACTACGTGTACCTAATCATTTGGTCACGTGGATTCCCCAGACTGAACATGTCTATAAGAAGAAAATGAGAGAAAAATATGTTTCTAAAAATAGAATTTTCGGATTAGTCGACTATAGAAAATATTTCAGATCATCAGTCACAATAGGAAAAGTGACTGGTGAGCGATCATCAGTGGCAACACTACTTCTGCTGCAAGCATCAATCAAAGCGGAATTCAAAACTGCAGTAGACATGATTTTTTTATTCGAGAAAATATGACTAAATATTTCATGCGACTAGCAGACTATTCATATGACATATCAAGCCTTTTTTTCACAGATAAAGGAAAAGTCATCCGCTGTGTATGTATTGCTTTCAGCTATCTTAACCTCGTGTGAATCGCGTCGTGTGAAATCGGGCCTTTTTGGCTTGTGGGAATAGCCAACGCCTTGTTCAGTCTGTGCATACCTATGCATACACGAAGTTTTAATCAGAATTTCAGCTTACAGCGGAGATTCCGAGCCGACTATACGAAAGCGTAGTCTAATATGAGCTCTGGCTATCTATCTACTTTCTACTTCTATGACACGAATAATTAAGCAAATAACCCGCGCACTCTGCAAATATAATGTATAAATACCTTTCAGAATGTATCAAGTCAGTTGCAAATATTTGCACTAGTTACGTTGGTTGTTGTTGATATTTACACTTTGACGGTAAGAAACAATGCAGGTCCGATCTTTTCTGAAATTAGCAAATTTACGTATTAGTACGTGTACATATGCCTTGTGAAATTTTATACCAAAAGTGTCGAATGGCGAAACAGATTGACTACGTGAATATTGTACATGTAAATAGGTCACATCATACGAAAGTGTATTACAATGATTCGGTGAGCGGGCATCGAATATGCTGATCAGATTTAAAAATCCGCAAATATAGTTTGCCTACGAGGGTCAGTCAAAAGTAATTGATCACTGCCTCATAACGTTTTATAGTTGTATAATAAGTAGTTGCGGTCATGGTACCGAAGCCGTAATCCAAACTCATAAATCCATAAACGAATGACAAATCAGAATGTTCAGACCAACAGACATGGACCCAAGAATAAAGGGAGTAATCAGGCGTCGGCGGGTAAAAACAAAACTTAATTGATTTTAATCTCTCAAAGACGTCTACCTTGGATTGAATGACACACATGCATCTCCTTGCCAACGCTTCAGTGCCGGTTGCTAGGCAACTTACATTGATTCGTCGGACCTCCCCGCTCACGGCACACTCTAGTTCGTTTAAATTGTCGTAGTGGATTCATCGTAGTGGTTCCTTCAACAAAAAATACCGTGTAAAATAAGTGGCGTGCAGTCAATAAGTTCTTGGCGCTTTCGGCGTAATGCTGGACGAATTATTGTTCTAACATACTTCTTATAGTACCCTTTAGTCACAGTCTCACCGGTTGGTACGCTATATGTTGTCAATACTCCACGAAAATAACACACAAATATTGGTTATCGCAGATAATATTTCTTATGACAGTTTCAGAATATTAATTTAAGCCAAATGCTTATCTTAAGCGATTTAACCGTAACAAAGACTGGGACTCAGATTTGCATGATTCTAAGATAGTACTTTTATCCGAAATGCAGCGTTGGTGGAGATAATTAATAAGAAAACGAGTAAAGAAAAGGTGTTAATGAAACTAATACGCCGCAGAGTGCTAGCGGCATTGACATACAACGTGTATTTTCGCGCCAAACACATTCCCGGTAAACAAAACATTATAGCTGACAAACTGTCTGGTTTCAAATTTCAGGGAGCTTTGACAGTGGCACTATGGTTGAAACAGTCGCCAGTGGTAGTCGCAACACATTTACTTCACATCTGAATGCAGAAATGTGCGCACTGTTAATTGTATCCCTCGCACCAGCTACTCGATGCTCTTACCGTAAATCCTGGGACTTATTTCTGTGTTTCGATCCAGCCTCGTCCCTTCCTATCTCCAAAGTTCCCTAAGCCAGTTTTTATTGGAAATTTATATGCAAGTAATTATAGCCCATTGTCTATTGTCCCACACGTTTCGGCTATAAGTTATATACACAAAATTTTAAATACTACAGGTCCATCGCAATGTTTTCTGATAAAAAAAAACTATCAAAAGGCTGTCAGAATGTAGCCAGCAATGTGATTCTCACCTTCCAATTACTCCGGGTATCCTGAACTTGCTAATACGTGTTTTGGGACACACAGATTCTAACTACAACATCAGGTTAATGTTTAAATTTATTTATCTGCTGTCATTTAATGTGCGTTTTTGCGGGTTGGATAAATAGTTGTACGTAATCAGAAACACGCCAGCTTAGTAGTGCAAAGACGTGATGTTTCGCAACCGGATTCGGAGATACCAGGCCTTCTGTTAGTTTTAAAACATTTTAAACTTAAAAAAGATCAGAGTCCTGTTGTAATATTTATCAAGGTTGATGCTGCATTATTAAACTATCCAGTCCGGCTGTTGGCACAATATTTAATGTATTTCAACATACATCTGGTCCCCTTTTTCAGTTTGCAGATGGCAGGTTAGTGTTTTACAATTTTGGGTCTGATACTTGCAAACTGCTATACATTTCATATGATTGAATCACCGCCAATATAAAGGGCATAGTTTTCGTATAGGATCTGCGACGCATGCGGCAAATCTGCGTTGTTCGGAAAACATTATCCAAGCGATGGTCCGCACTAACCAATTTTTGGGAAACTCCTATGGCCGGAATTTGTCTGCTTGGGAAACTGAAAAGGTATCGACTTTGAAGGACATGTAAATCTGGCAGCTGTGCACACAATATTATGCAGAGACTACATAGATGTATCTCTGTCCAGCAATTGGCTGCGGTAAAAGACAGTTGGTAGCGTTAAGAGTTTTTTTAAGGTATTAGGCTAACTTTAAAAATATTTTGGTAAAGGCACGATCAGCATATGCCTGCGTGTTACCAATCATATATTTTTTTTGCTCTGTTAACATTTTATAGCATGTTTATGCAGTGAACTTTATTTTGCTATGCATAAATTGAACTTCATTTCGCTGTGCTTGTGAATGAGTGTTCAGCATTTGGCTGCATGACAGTTGTTTGTTTTGTGAGTATGTTTAGTAGTTGGCTACATAAACATAAACTGCAACATCAAAATACAGGAATGCAACTATTTTTTCTTATTTTAAGTATCAACTGCATGTACAATTTAGAAAAAAAAAAGGTAAGAGAAAAGTCCAGGGAGTGCCACAATCACAAACCGCAGTCCTTCCCAGAACCGAAGAGGAAGAGGAAACCGACAAATCCAAATAAGCACAAATCGAACAAACGTACAAAAAGCACTAAAATTAGCTTAGCTCTCTCTTCCCCAAGCGAGGTAATCGCAATACTAAAAGGACTAAAAAACACAAGAACAAAATGACACATGGAAAGACATACAAAAAATTGCCTCGTAGAATAAACAACAAAGCAACAAAGAGTAAGACTAACACCGGGACCACCGCCTTAGAACGGTCAGCAGAGTAAACCACCGGGGGTTTAAAGCACTATTACAGCTAGCTAACTTCACCCTGGGTCCCGATGCTACGTTACTGATGACCTGAAGTGTTTGTATTACCGTTGCATTTCATTTACATGTACGATGTTTTATATATATAAAAGCGCTTCTAGCCCATAACACTTCTGTCACATATCTAGTCGGTGACATTTCGGTTGGCTGGAGGCAGATACACTTTTTTTATTATTTCTGGAAGTTTGGCCTATTTTCTTCGCCACCTTGTTTGCATGTAAGCAAAAGTCTTGTCCACTTGATGTTTTATGTACTGTTTATACCATGTTTGTTTCATGTAAAGATTTTCGCTTCTTATTTGAAGTGATTACTTTCCGTCATTTAAAACAAATGACAGTTACAAATCAAGCAAACTCTTGTTTTGCCTTATTCTTCTTACCAAAAAAACCTTGGCTTCAGTGTCACCATCGTAGATATGTCATATATATTCATTATTGCAGATCATTATTTTTATGACAGATTCAGAACATTACTTTAAGCCACATTCTTGTCTTAAGCGATTTAACCGTGACAAAGATCTAAAACGTTTTGATAACTTGTTAGTTATCATTTTTTTATTTTAGCATAAATCATCTTATCATGTGACGTAAATATTCGCCTTTGATAAAATCGACACAGAACCACCCACTTTTACATTTTATTCTGGAAAAAATCAACCTATCACAGCCCCTAGTTACCACCTCTATAACAAGCACTTTTCCCTCAATAATGTTTTATTCAGAACTAAAGTTTTCCATCAAATAGTCAGCAGTAAAATAACTGGTTGCAAAAGATTATGTTAACTAGATGTCGGCCTATTTCCTATGCCACAAGTTTTTTTTTTTTTTGTTTTTTTTTTTTTTTTTTTTTTGTTTTGTTTTGTTTTTTTGTGTTTTTTTTTTTTTTTTCCATTTAAGCGGCTTATTTTCTACCCCACCCATTTTTGTGCATGTAAGCAAAAGTCTTGTTAACTAAATGTTTTATGTTCTGTGGCCTAGGCCAATTTTCTACGCCACTTTTATAAGCAAACGTCTTGTTAACTATTTTTATCTTGGCACAGTTGTAACACCGACGGAATTTTACGGGTCTTGGAGAGTTTTTCGTATGTCATTCACTACTTTGGCGTTTCAATACGGGTCAGAACAAACCTATCCATTTTTCATCGACTGACACGATGCGTTGTAACATTTCATCGCCTTCCTTACTATACCTTTGCAGGTTTCTTTTTTCACAATTTTTACAATTAGGGTTTTACAAAATATGACAGAATGTTCGGCACCCACCGGGCCTCGATCTTTCGCATTTGCACAAATTCCTAAACACGTGAACAGACCCATGACTTATGTCCAACTCATGAGCAATTACATTGCAGGTACACCTTCTCTCTTCATTATGCAGTTTTGCTACACAATCCACATTTTGATCAGTTGTCGCAGACAAAGTTCTTAGCAAAGGTGCTTGTTGTCGATTTTTGAATTCTTGTGTCCATCGTCAGATAGAACTGTATGCAAATAGAGATTCTAAACCAGCTTCTTCGAGCGCTTTCCGAATTTCTGTTGCGATTTTAACCCATCTTGCTTCAGTCTAAACATATGCTATTTGTTCGTCGCGCCTCAGTGTAAACGCGTCGTCCGCGGCATACGTTATTCTAAATGACGTCACATGTAAGTGACGTCATTTAACTTTACGTTGTTACGCGCAAACTATGCACTAGGTATTAATCAAGAACCGTGCCAAATATTGATAACTTACGTCCAAAACTTAAAAAAAGGATATATATATATATATATATATATATATATATATATATATATATATATATATATATATATATATATATATATATATATATATATATATATATATATATATTAGGAAGAGGTCTGTTATTGTTGTCTAACCCTCGTTGCTCAGTGGCAATGTCATCATTTGATATAAGATTAACTGCAAACTGTCTTATATTTCATCAATACGATGACTCAAGGTTACACTCCTATTCGGACCGTTTGACCTACCCTACATATATATAGGAGACTGATAAACAAATAATGAACCCAGAAGCAATTCTTTGAAGAAATGAATTTATAACATCTTCTTATTGGAACTCTTTGCATCAAAAGAAGTTCCAAAAAGAGAGTACTGTTCATGTATGCATAATATACAAATTCTGCAATCTCTGACAGTGAAATGTATTGAAAGTAACGTACCAATCGTAAGTATTGGGTTTTTGAATCTGAAAATTTTCAGTTTTTTGTGGTGAAATTTTCTATATATTTGAATAGGCGTGTTTTCGCAATGAAACATAGTACCTTAAGGGCAAAATTCACGTTATATTTAGGTTAGTCTCAGGACGTATACAGTCTTGCAAATTACAATGCTGAAAAGTCAAAGGCTATATAAAACCGGGTCTCCGATTGTCATTGTTTTGTGTGTTCTTTGTAAGCTCACCTGGAGCTTATGCTGTGGCCTGTCGTCCGTCGTCCGTCGTTAGCTTTTCACTTTTTCGACATCTCCTCCAGAATTATTACTCTGATTGAGCTGATACTTCGTTGGTGGCATTGTGGATTCAAGGAGATTCAGAATTGCTAAAATCGTTCCGTTCCGATATTCAAGATTACCGCCATGGAGGGCGGCCATCTTGAAATTCTTCAAAGCCGTATGTCGGATTGAGCTTAAACTTAACGGGCTGCATCGGAGTGACATATAGTTCTGAATTGTTAAAATCGTTCGATTCCGATATCCAAGATGGTGGCCATCTTGAAATTGTTCAAACGAAATTTCCCTCCAAACTGTAAGTCTGATTAAGCCGAAACTAGATGGGAGGCATCGAAGCGACACAGAGATTCAGAATAGTAAAACCGTTCCATTCCGACATCCAAGGTGACCCTTTGGCGGCCATCTTGAAAATCTTCAAACGACAGTTCCTCCTAAAGCGTAGGCCATTTAGGTAGGCAACTTGAAAATATTCAGACCGCATCTGCTCCTTAATGGTTTGTCGGATTGTGCCAAAACTTGGCGGGAACCATATGGGAGACATGGAGATTCAGAATTGCTAAACTCATTTTGTAACGATATCCAAGGTGGCCTCCACAGCCGCTATCTTGAAAATTTTCAATTGCTTTCTGCTCTCGACCGGTAAGTCGGACTGAGCCGAAACTTGGTCGAAGGCATAACGGCAACATGGAAATTTAGAATTGCAAAAATGGTTCTGTCTTGATATCCAAGTTGGCCACCATGGCAGCCCTCTTAAAATCTTCAGATCACATTTGCTCCCGAACGGTAGGTCGTATTGAGCTTAAACGATGGGAGGCACTGGGATGTTATGGAGATGAGAATAGCTAAAATCGTTCCGTTCTGATATCAAAATGGACAGCAAATTCTTCACCTGCCCCTAAACCTTATGTCAGATTGATCCGAATCTTGGTGGGAGGCACTGGGGTGAATGAAGATTTAGAATGGCTAAACTCGTTCACTCCAAATATCCAAGATAGTGGCCATGGCGGCAATCTTAAATCTCTTCAAACAACATCCGATTCTGAATTGCTAAGGGATATCTGGTCTGACAGCCAAGATGGCCGCCATGGCACAATGTAACATATCATGATCAGCCTAATCTCGGCGACCGATTTCTGGCCTTTCTAAAGGCAACCTTTTAGATTTTTATTGATAAAAGATTTAGAGGAAACCGAACCCGGTCGACTCTTACAATAAAAAATAAATCTTGCCGACGTATTCAGTCGTGCTTTTTGCCGTTATTCCCCTTATTTGCATATCATTATTTGTGTTTGCATTTCGAAACAAGGGACCCTTGCATCTTTAACGCATTAATGCCGAGCGGACTCTTCTACCTCAGTACATTGGACAGGTCCATCTTCAACATAATTGGTGTCTGGTTAATTTGTGTTATTACAATGCTTAACAGAAATTCCAGCATTCAATGCAAATAGTGTGGACCCTGATAACACACCGTGTTCTGATGCGTCTTCTCTTGGTTTCCACTGTTCGTCAATGTTCCTTGTATGGGACGCCCGACATAAAAGGGTTTATAAATGAAAGAATATGATTCGTCTTTATCACTAATTTTTTCCTCATAAAATGGAATGGCTAGGCAGTTGTGTTTGCTGATAACGATGTTGTTTATAGGCAGAATACTGTCAGAGGAAGTAATCCAAAATAAATGTTGGAATAGCAGGAGGCAGTGTATTACAGGCAATTATACTTGGACTGAGCAGTGCTGGTTAAGGTTTGACAGCCAACGTCAATTCTTTAAAAAAAGGTAAGAGAAAAGTGAAGGGAGTGCCACAATCACAAACCGCAGACATCAAATGGAAGAGGAAACCGACAAAACCAAACATGCGCAAATCGAACAAACGTACGAAAGGCACCAAGCGAGGTAATCGCAATGCTAAAAGGACTGAAAAACACAAGAACAAAATAACACAAGGTAAGACATAAAACAAATCTCCTCGCAGAATAAACCACAAAGAAACAAAGAGTAAGACTAACACCGGGACCACCGCCTTAGAACTGTCAGTAGAGTAAACTATCGGGGGTTTTAAGCACTTTTACAGCTAGCCAACCACCCTGGGTCCCAAAGGCCTCGCCGTCGACCGAAGGAGGTTGGGTTTGTGAAACCTCATTCAACTGAAGTTGGATTGTATAACTTATTCTGTCACACCAGATAAGGAAATCCATGACTTAACCCTGGCATGGTCGCCGTCGACCGAAGGAGGTTGGGCCTGGGATGGAAATTTGAATCCTAACCAGCTTATCCTGTCCACTGGTTGCAAGGGACGTCACGCCATCGTTAAGGTTTACATCACTGAACGAAATGACGTCATTAAACGCCACAGTAATATCATTACAATATGACGGACGTCAGCATTCGAAGTAACTGCTTTATAAAAAAAATCAACGCTCAGAAATGAAAAGTGTGCAAAAAAAAAGAATCTATCATGGATGTGGGGAGTAGATAGAAAAATCCGTCCCGACAATCACTGCGTAGCATCGCGGGCCCCTTCACGCCCTCCTTGTTAAATTGTCGGAAAGTCTAGGCAGTATATCCAGTTCCTTAATGCGATACTTTCGCCGTTTTCTTTTTTTTTTTGTTTGTTTTTTTTTTTTTTTTGTTTTTTTTTTTTTTTTTTGTTTTTTTTTTTTTTTTTTTTTTTGTTTTTTGTTTTTTGTTTTTCTCAATTAAAAGTTTTCTAACAACCTCAAAATTGGAAATCAGATTTACATAGATGTAGCAGATGGGAAACCCCTTTTGTCCTTTAACGATTCAGCTTACTTGTACTTCATAATAATGTACAGTCAATTCTCAATAACTCGAACACCATTTCTAGTGGCTAATTTGAACTCTGTTTTGAGTCCCTACGAAATTCTTCCAATAGCTCAAGATACAACTATTTAAGGAAACTTTCTTATTATTAACATGAAATTGTATGGTGTGTGTACTCATTAGAATAGCCTCACCGAAGCGATTCTAATTAGTACACACACCATACTATTATTGTGTAGAAGGTTGAAAACATTCCCCTAAATAACCGCCGTTTGCTTCCTGATCTGGCGCCATGAGTAACCCTCAGTGATTTGAACTACCCCTATCACGAACAAATTTTCATGCTCCAAAAGACATTCGAGCCTTTGAGGTTCGACTTAGTTTATACGTTCTATTGCATCGAGATCCATCACGAAAACACGCTATATAATTTTGACCCCCTTAAACTCCATTTTATATAGTAAAACTGGGGTTTACGGGGTATACGTTATCTTTCTTATTTCTGCTCAAAAACATAGATTGTGGGTACCCGTTAGAACCGCCTCGCCGAGGCGGTTCTATGTGATACCTTGAGAGGCTTTTTTTTCCATGAGTATGGCCCTTCCTGGGTATCACATAATTTCCAAATATGCAGAGAACGTTCTGTGCCTGCTGGGTTAGTATGTGACGCAAATAAAAATCTTAGAAATGTACTTATTTCAGATTTTGTTTGTTTTATTTCATGTGTAACCAATAGTCTTTTGAGTGAAGTTTTGGTCGATCATAACATAAAGCAACAAAGATTCGTGTTAATCTGTCTTTCTAATCCGCCCATTATATTGAATTCATAGCATAAGTTTCAGGCTGAAATCCCACGTTTTAGTATGACATTCTTAAGCAAAGCATGTGAGATGGTCGTAACAATCTATCACTCTTAATAACAGCCGGTGTATGAATTGTCGCATTCATATCTGAAAACGTTTAAAAATTACATCCATACACAAAACACGTAAGAAAGTCAATGCTTTTAGAATCAATAAATCTTTTCTATAGCTGGTGTGTGAATTTTCATACTCAAACAAAAAGTAAGAGAAAAGTCCAGGGAGTGCCACAATCACAAACCGCAGCCCTTCCCAGACCCCAAGAGGAAGAGGAAACCGACAAATCTAAACAAGCACAAACCGAACAAACGTACGAAAAGCACTAAATCTCAAGACACTCAAGACACTGTAGTGTGTTCTTTGTTTCCAAAGGCAATCTTTTTTATGTTTATTTTACTACACGACAGCTGGTATTAGTGCCGTGTGGCGGCGGTATAACTTCTCCCCGTACTTTACCATAGTGCAGATTATATTTCATTTCCTTTGGAATCATTGGGCCCATTGTGGAATATTTGAAGATGGAGTTCTGCTCATGTATACGCTAGAGGGCGTAAGCAGTGTTGCAAATTTCATTACTGCTTATGAAGAGTCTCAATAAAACCGAGACTCCCATTTTCTTATCTGTAGTGTGTTCTTTGTTTCCAAAGGCAATCTTTTTGACGTTTATTTTACATCTATAACCAAAACAAACATTTACGGAACTAACACCTGCTGTGGAGATGTAAGACAGATACATAGTTTCTTTGGAGCCTTTTGTTTTTCATTTTAGAGCAAAAGAAGTAAGAGAAAAGTCCAGGGAGTGCCACAATCACAAACTGCAGCCCTTCCCAGACCCCAAGAGGAAGAGGAAACCGACAAATCTAAACAAGCACAAACCGAACAAAACGTACGAAAAGCACTAAGATTAGCTCTCTCTTCCCCAAGGGAGGTAATCGCAATACTAAAAGGACTGAAAAACACAAGAACAAAATGACACACGGAAAGACATACAACAAATCGCCTCGTAGAATAAACCACAAAGCAACAAGGAGTAAGACTAACACCGGGACCACCGCCTTAGAACGGTCGGTAGAACAAACCACCGGGGGGTTTAAAGCACTTTTACAGCTAGCTAACGTCACTCTGGGTCCCGATGCTACTCTTAATGCATAAATACATAAACATTCGGTTCGCGTAAAGGCTCCCAACTCAGTCAATGCATCAAAGCGAAAACATAAAAATCAAATTAATCAGTATAATAAACAAAGACAAGTACTCATGGCTAATTCTACTTTATGCCAGAGTAAATGAAAACAAAATAGTTGAACCACGGCGGGCCAAGCTAAAGACATATCGTCAAGCCCCAACCCACTGGTTAAAGTTTTATGAAGAGGCCGTCATTGAGTCTGAGGCCCGAACCGCCGTCGTGCAATTAAAAAGTGAAGCATAGCCATCAGCAATGATTGGGTTGACAACTAGGCATGCAGTCTGCCGCATAATATCCAGGCTATAGCCAATTCTTTTATAACGGTTAATAAGTTCTCTGAATTGCTCCGAAAAGTTAGATTTACCTACAACTTTTCTAAATCTGTACACTAAGTCACCGTAAAATTCGGGTTCCGATATACTTTGTTGCAGAAGTGTTCCCAGACTGACGCTATATTTTTCCAACAAGGCACTGTGTCTGCGATAAAATTTCGAATAACACTTTACGAAGTTTAAAATAACGATAGCCCTGCCTAAGAAGTTTGGCAGTAAGGGCTTTATTACGGTAGTTAAAGTCATTAAGATTTGAAGAAGCTCTGGCGAATCTTATAAGTTGTGATATGTTTACCCCATATGAGGTACGTCGGGGGACATCGCCATCCAAAAAAGGGAAATTGACTATATCAAAATCAAAATCGTCTCGTTTATCATAAATTTTGGTGGAAACTGTACAATTAGATATACATAGATTCAAATCCAAACAAGGTGCCTCGGTATCGGAAGAATTTGCTCTATTTAAATGGAGTTCTGTAGGATATATCCGGTCCACCATTTGGTGAAAGTAAATATTGTCAATATTTAATAAATCGTCATGGTATCTTGAAGTTGAATTAAAAGCCTCAATAATGTCAGCCTAATATTCACGTGAGAGAGACTTCATGAAATCTCTCTCATAATAAAAAAGAAACAAATCTGCAACAAGAGGAGCACAATTAGTTCCCATCGGAATACCAATAGTTTGTCTATACAGTTTAGTTCCAAATCTAATAAAAATATTATCCAAAAGATAAACAAGGGCATCACAGACTTTTTGACATGACCATAAATTTTGATTATTATATACATCAGATGTGAAAAAAGCACATTCTTCGTTGCAAGCCAAATATTGGGTATTCTCCTGAATAAACGTTCGGTTAATTAAATCAATAAGTTTATCTATTATAAGGTGATGAGGTAACGTAGTATACAGTGTAGAAAAATCATATGTAGACAATTTAGAAGCCTGAAAGTTTTTAGATTTAAATTTATTGAGAACTTCATTAGAATTTTTAATTGACCAAAAATAGTTAATTCCGTCCCTTTCGTAAACAGTATCATAGTATCTAATCCAATGTTTTTTAACAGCAGTAAGGCATGAAGTTAGTAGTTTGGACAAAACAGTAGTCGCACAAGAACTAGAATTAGCAATGAAACGTGCTTTATAAGGTCGTTTATGAAGTTTCGGTAACCAATATAACGTAGGAAGTCTGTCTTGCTTTTCTTTAATACTCACTGCAAACTTAGCAATAATATCGATAGAATGGGTATTGACAATAGATCTCTCGTCAGTAGAAATCCGTTCATATGTTTTGGTACTACCAAGTTCTTCTTTTAGAGTATTAATATAATAAAGTCGTCACGCAACAACAACATTATTAGCAGCTTTATCAGCTGGAGCCAAAACAAACTTCCTATGAAATTCTTGGATACCTTGTTTCAAATATCGAAAAGATAATTTAGGCTTAGGAGGGAGAAGATCAAGGTTATTAGAGTAAAATAACATACGTTCATCAATGATCTTAAAAATCTTTGATTTCCAATTATTTAAAGCATTAGACTCAACATGCTCTCGTTTACACCAACGCTTACAATAATCATTTAAAGCACTGGCAATTGTTTCCCGACATTTATTGAAATCAATGTGGGCTGGGAATCTATATTTAGGTCCTTTTGAAATAACTGAACGGATTCGTGAATCAGTTATAATCTTCAAGTTAACAACACCCTCCCCACGCACCTCACCCTTTCAGAAGGGCACGAACCTATACAGAAAATACATATGTTGTCCCTCTTATGTAAAATGGGGCGACAAATCTGTCAAATCCGTTTACCTCTCTTTTCAAGAAGGGTCCATTCTAAAAGGAATGAATTTGTTCCCCTTTAGAGCAGTTTGTTTCATTTGATAATTGACCTCTTTTCAAAAGGGGTTTTCGTGTGTACATTTTTGAAAACCAAACAAAAAGTCACAAACGTTTTTTTTTTTTTTTTTTTTTCTCTCACTTGTTAGTATGACGGAATATCTACCAGGTGGATAGTACCCTTAATTAAAAAATGTATTTACGTAAGTTGTGTAGAATACGTAAAAGGACTCCTTTTGCTGTATGAAAAGCAGCAAAGGACATGGTATTTTGCGCATCTGCACTCTCTTATCTCAGCCTTCTCTATTTGTTGATGTATATTCTTCAATATCCGTTAATTCTGCATCTAGACATTGAATGCCCTTATCACACCGTGCAGATGGGATGGTTAATCTGGGTTTTTTCTGCATATCACATACAGGGTATTTTTTGTTTGCGTGTCATGTTCAAAGGACATTGCCATGATAATGACAAATAAATAGCAACTGGATACTCAGATATAGCTGGCATAGAGATAGTGTTTCCCGTAAATATGCATACTGTAATTTATGTACATATTGGGATATCCTCGAAATTACCACAGTCATGGAATACAGTCCTTCAAGGCACCGAGTAATAACTGAGTCAGCGCACAACAAAACCTATAATATGACCTGTGTAACCAGCAAAAACTGAAATCAGCCTGTAAAGCAACCAAGTATGGCACGGGGTCTTATTTATTCCTGTGTGGCTATCCCAGAGCCTGTAGAAGGCACAAGCGATCAACGAAGACTGATCAGACTGCGCGGACTGATCTGTATTCGGTGGTCGCACAAGTCTTATTGTAAGTTTTGTCATGCAATGGCTCATATTTAAATGACTAAAATGACAAAAGAGCACATATGAAAAAAATATTGTAAATGAACTGCAACAGAAATACCCCATTGCAGCGGGCATCAGTAAAATTGTTGACAGCAGCATTTCAAGCATCGTTTTACAAGCACGCAGCCTACGTTCTTAATCCTGATAAAGTTTCCTAGGAGTTCCCTAAAACATCAGTGTACCAACACAGCAAACATACACATTAACTCTTAACATTATGATGAAATACTGATAAGGACTTTAGTGCAAACAAGAAATCAAAACAAGAGTAAAATACTAATAGAGACACAGAAAGCCCGACCAGTCGTGTAGAGTCAGGCTTACATCTATAAACATTTTAGGATTGAGCTTTCACTGAGCCTGCCGCCTGACCCACCGTCGTGCAGTTCAAGCTGTCTATACATACATGTAACATCTGCATTATATCGTTTCCTTTTATTCTTTGTGTTTATTCTAAAACTCTTTAAAAACAATTCCTCTGGTCACTTTAAAAAAAAAATCGAAAACCGCTTAAACCTTTGCTAATTGGACGTGTGCAACCCTGCATTGTTTCATATGAAGTGATATAATTACGAAAAAAACTTTTTTCACCATAAACTTTTGTTCCGATAGTCCTTCCTGACGCAGCTCTTTTCCAAGCCAATATCGTCTTTACAAATTTACTGAAAATTTTACCACCAAAAATTGAAAATTTTCAGATAAAATTCTGATATTTTTTCATATTTCTGCCAAAACATATTTTGTAGGTACTCGTTAGAACCGCCATGTTTTTGAGAAATAAGAAAATAAAGTATACCAATTTAAACCACAGTTTTAATATATAAAGTGGGGCCTAAGGAGGTCAACATTATATGGCATGTTGTCGTGATATGAGCGTGTTGACGATATAATTTAGACATTGTTTTATCAAGTTTATGATATCGACAGATTTCTTACAGTAAATTTGTAAGCATACACTAACCATATTCGCAATACCTGTATTCGATAATGACACGTTTAATTCTTTTGACGTTATTTTTCTTAAGCTGAAGCAGATTCTTTCATATTTGAATTGGGACCCTACCGCTGCTGCAATTAAACGTGTCAGTCGAAATCATGATAATTCCGAATAGCATAGACTCTAAACGAGACGGCTTGTCATGAATCTCCCTCAGTTCTGTTTTATCGGTTACATACAGTTGTTCTTATTCATCAACTATAAACGCGTGAATACCAAGGGAAGACCGCAAACACGGACCATAGTGCTCGCAAGGCATTAAATAATTTTAATGACATAAAATAACAATTAAAATTTAAAAAATGTTATCTTTGGAAACAAAAAACACATAATGTAATGAACTAATAAACAGAACTTCAACAAAACTAAAGGTTTAAGGTTAAAAAGTTAATTTGTGACGAGTTATCGCTTGAGATGAATTATTCATATTCTGGTAAAAGGCTAGATAAGGCCCATTATTGTATGAGTCCTGAATATATTCTAAGGATGTAATGTCCATGTTACGCCAAATATGATTTTCTAGTTATCTTCACTTAAGGTTTTCAATCACACATTTAGAACGGACCAACAAAACAAAATTTCCGTTAACAAAAGTTATAGTATGATATATCTTGTGCTGTTTACATGACTCGTGTGTCTCCAAAGGAAGCCACTCTGGACATATAAAGATTTCCGACTTATCAAAGACGCCTGCACTGTTAGGAAAGACGTCGCTTTCCTTGGATGCAAGTTCTTTCTTTTAAGATTCTGGTACGATTTTTTAGGTATGGTCTAGTGAGCTGTTCTATGATTGTGGTTCATATTTGATATCTTCTTCACCGTTTGTTGCACAAACGCAGATACTCGTATGTTACCACATCACGAAAACATACCTATATAATTTTGACCCCCTTAAACCCCACTTTTATACAGGGGTTTACATTATTTTTCATATTTCTGCTCAAAATATAGATTGTGGGTACTCGTTAGAACCGCCTCGTCAATATCAGAATTTTTTGTCTGCAAATTTTCCTTTTTTAGAGGTAAAAGTTTCATTATATTTGAACAGGCATGTTTTCGTAATAATTTTGAGCTGAGAAATCAAGAACAAACATACAAGAAGAAAACTAATACCTAAGCCGCTTCAAGCGAAAAAGTGTCTTTGAAAATGCGCAAAATGTGCTGATTCAGATCATCTTGCGAATGAGCCAAGTATCATCCGGGACATTGTTCTCTTTTACTAATTTTGTACTATCCAATGATTCTATAGCGGACAGTGAAGTCCCTGACAAGACTGCACAGATACGCAAGCTCATATGGGCCTTCACTGTCCACATACGCCCGAAGACACGTTTTCGCATGGCGCGGCCCATTTATGTATCTATCACAAAACAGACCATATAGTATCAGAAAGTTCAAATTCCTGGCGTCATATAATACGGTATACGAGGTCATGTTTATATCAGAACGACGATACCTGATATTGTTATCATTCTCGTATTTTCTACCCCTTATTACGCTCGCTGCACTGTTTTAAGATAGTTGGAGAGAACGTAGATCTCAGGTATGTACGCAGCAATGACTAAAAATTTCAGACGAATACAGATATATTTGCAAATAATGTAGACCCAGATTAGATGGCACAGAAACTGAAGGGTGAAAGGTTTTATGTTACATCAGCGATTGTTCCACTTATTGATAAATGAATGACCGTTATGTGTTATCATTAAACTTGGCTACACACAGTCGTCCACTCAAAGAACGTACAAATACGATATATTTTATAGTCTTACTCTTCAGTCTGCAATTCTTTCAGTATGGGTTAAAAACTGGCCGGCTTATGTTAGTGGGATTAGTCATTATAAGTCTTTCAGGATGTAATTCCCTCATTTTCAGGCAAAAAAACTTGGTAGCTGATGCTTGTGGGGTTGGTTATTACTATTGTGGGGTGGTCACTACCTGTACAAACAGCAGGAATATCTTAGGGAGAATGTTTGGAGCAAGGCTAACAAAGGTAACCTACTGATGTTTTTGAACACACCAGATTCAAATCGTAGTGTGAGGTTAATTCCTCAACTACCGTCAAGCCCCAGCAGTACTCGTTTACGGTAATTGTTTTCGTCGGCAACCCAGCGGACACGCACTGTTAAACACCGTCGCATAAACGTCAGTGCAACATCATAATGTTGCATAGACGTTGATGTGATGCTGTAGAAGCGTCATGTGTCCGCTGGGCTGGGATGCCGTTACATTATGGGCAACTGTGTTTATATCTGTGCAGTAATAATTGCAATTCATATAGGAGACTGGATACACTTGGTAGATTTTCCGACATTTTGTACAAGGTAGATAAGTTTTTGTGGCTTCTGATCTTAAACTATGTTAAACATAGCTCACAAGTGTCACTGCCATTCTTAATTTCTGCAGGATAGTCTATCTGTAAACTTAGAAAAATAATTTCAAAACTGATTATTTTGGAACAATTTAGAACCGCTGGCACTCCTTACAAAAACAAGTTACAACATACATGCATGATAGTTTACCCAATTACGGTATATAGCTTTTCTTTCCTTTACTTGGAGGCGGTCCTACATGAAACCTTCTTCTCAATCGATTTTAGAAGGTTGGCGTCTGACTATCAGTCTCAGTGGTCGGCTACATCGTGGTCCTGTTTGTGGTTTTCTTGTGTTCTGGCTTCAAATCGCTAATGAGCTCTATGTCTCATTTCGTGTTCTTCACTGTAATATTTTAATTACGAAGTGGCGGACCTCTGTATAAACCGAATATATATTTGTAATTTGGAGCTACCTCAGAATTAAGGGTGAGGTTTTGCGCGATTAAAACCGGGTAACCCCATTCTGCCTCGACATTGAGACGACGTTGTATAAACGTCATGCGCCCGCTTGGGAGAATGAATTTTGACATAGTTTCCTCCCTTGAATGTGCGTCTATTTCCTTTATATTCCACAAGATATATGGTGAGCCAGCGCATGACAAAACCTACAATAAGAACTCTGTGACCAGCAAAGACAGATCGATATTAGTATGCTTATCAACCCAGTATGGTAAGGGTTCTTGTTCATCCCTCTTTGGATAGCCCGGAGGCTGTAGAAGGCACGTTCGACTAGCGAAAATTCTGATCAGACTGCGCGGATGCGCAGGCTGATCTGAGTCTTCGCTGGTCGCACATTCTTATCATGGGTTTTGTCGTTGCGCTGACTCCTATATGATATCCAATGATAGCCACAATCACAGAAAGGAACATTATGAAGAAATGTGATAGTTTGCGGTTATGCGAGAGGCGTGAAGCTACAATATTAGTAGCTAGGCTAACTTCTCCACTATTGTGGCTACCATTTTACAG
This sequence comes from Anodontia alba, assembly GCA_964016985.1. NCBI lineage: Eukaryota > Metazoa > Mollusca > Bivalvia > Lucinida > Lucinidae > Anodontia > Anodontia alba. The sequence goes on from OZ024830.1 coordinate 36,212,520, forward strand.
AAATTAGAGGCTCCATTTCCCATCTGAGCAACACCACCCTAACAATACAACTAAGCAGTTGAGAAGACCAATTCGTATTATATAATTGTCCTGCAAATGAAGTATAAATGCAATTTACATAATATCTCTTATTTCACATTATGTTTCTGTTTTCTTCTAACAGACAAAACAAGTATAGTCGCCGAACAAATATGTTAAACCTTAACCAAGCCGAGCTTGCGAAAAAAATTCAGATTTAACAGCTGTTCAACAACTTGTAGTAGCATCAGAAGGAATACAATAACTTCATATTTTGCGCTCATGCTTGACAATTATTGTTTGACAGCTCCACCTCTTGTGTTATTTATTGTATTAGATCAACTTGTACTAACTTTAAAGGTAAACTTGACTATCACAGGACAACAAACAAAACAAAAGAGAAGTGTTTATTAACATTACATAGAAAAGATCGAAAATAACAGTATTTGCATTTATACCAAGTTTATTCAGTGCTGAACCAACTCAGATTGCTTCTTAAGAAGACGTTGGATCAAGGTCTACACCTATTATCATTCCGACAATGCCACTAAGGGATAACACTAGGTATAACATGGACAAAATTAAGAATATTGTCAGCTGGCACACACGGCTGCTACAGCGTTGTTTTAATGTTGGTTCAACGTATAGGACGTTGAGTCAACATTGAAACGAAATTGTTTTAATGTGCACCTGCACGGTCCAGAATAGTTCCGGTTACTAAGGACAGGGTTCTTCATTTTCGCCGGTCGATGAAACACTGTAGAAACTTCGAACGCCCTATCGTATGTTTTCGGACAGCGAGGCCTGAGCAAATAATATCTCCCCTGATCAAATTGCTCGTTTTCTCTTTTAATCAAGGCCGTGTGCTTGCGGTAAAACATCTTTTCGTACTTCATTAAAATACAGTTTATATTAACGTGTCCTTTGTGCTCATAAAGCCAATAACGTTCCGTTTGAAAATTCATATTAAAGTTACTGAGTGTTGAGGCCTAACTTGCTGATACAAACTAGTCTGACACAGAAGTTTTTACCGTCAGCTATTTTCAGTTTTTTGAGTACATTCATTGCACGCCTGCAAAAGTCATTCCTTTTAGAATCTACGCTGTGTGCCATTTAGTCTGAGCTGTTTAATACAATAGCAGGTGGCTGGCCCATTGGATTTATAACAATTTACTAAAAGTCAGGGCCCAGTTGTTCAAAACTAACGATATCGTTAGTTAACGTATCTGCAAAACTTTGATCATTAAATATGGCATAATACGTTAATATTTTTACTGAAAAAAATGTGAGTAGCTTTTGCATTTGCAAAAGCTACTCACATTTTTTCAGCAAAAATACCTGTGAATAAGATATTGTACTTACTAGAGCAGTTAACATTTTGACCACTAATGAGCTCGTTAAGCTAACGACGCTTTGAACAACTGGACTTAGGTAAATAGTTAAGGTGTCCGATTTCTTAGGCTAGATTTGATATCCTTAACCCATTTATGGCTAGTGGACTTTTCTACCTTTCTCTTTGGACATACTCATTTTCAGTTCAATGGGATATCTGGTTTGCTCTAGATATTACCTTTTATTATAGAAATTCACGTACTGAGTGCAGATTGTAGACACTGATCAGACGTCTGATCTCGATTCACTCTGATAACCGATGTCCTTTTAATAGGATCCTGTGCATAAATGGGTAAATATATGGATAACAAGACTGAAAGTGGCCACGACATTTGTATTATTTGTATAATGCGTATCTTAGGACGGAATATTATATGTTAGCAACGAAGGCATATATAGTAACATTCGGCTTCTTAGACCACTCAAAAATAAGATCACTCCGCTATTAAGACCAGATTTACTAGTCCCAAATGTTTTTATTTATTTATTTATTTATTTATTCATTTTTTTTTTTATTTTTTTTATTTTTTTTATTTTTTTTTTTTTTTTTTCATTTATTTATTTATTTTGTTATTCTATAGACACAGTCTCACTGTCAAGTATTGAGGGGCTAGGTTTTACTACGTTTTCAAAACGTAGCAGAAAGGCAATATTCGTAATAAAATGTGGTAAAATATTGTGAAATCGTTTTACATAGGGCTATATATGGCTACATACGCGATCCAACTTCGTTTGTTTTGACATTTTCAAAACATGTGGCGTTTCGATATACGTAGCGTATATCAATCAAAGAGGTAGTAAAACATAGAGAAACGTAGTAAAACGTACTAAAACATAGACGAAACGTATTCAATACGAACAAAAAACGACATAAGCAATATACCTGGAGGTCCTGTGCGTATAAGTACGTATTATCTACGGTATCCTGCGTCTTACTGCGTTTTATTCTACGTTTTATTACGTTTCAGTAGGTTTTCGTAGGTGTTGCGAGGTATCACTTCGTATTGGTGCCCACTGCTACGAGTAGCTAAGTGACACTATGTTTGACAATGGTTTGGTGGCTTCATTAACTAGATGCAAACACTGACTATCACTTCCACCTCAATGTGAAGACATCCTGCAATCGAATGGTCAAAACAACTGAAACAACATAACAGGCTCCTAGTAAAACGTATCGAAACGTAGAAGGTGCCTACTAAAACGTACTCATTCCTATTGAACGCGTGACACTAAACTATTTGATAACCGGATACTACGAAGTAAATCGTAGTTAAACGTATAAGAAACGTATTAGAAACGGAGTAAAACCTAAATACCTACAAAACGGGACACACTTTTGGACAAACGTAGGAATGGAAAAACGTAGTAAAACCCAGCACTCAATACTTGACAGTGTGACTGGGGCTTACATAGCTCCAGATAAAAGCGGGTTTCTGCATAATATTTTTTACTTATTTCTCTACAAAAATAGTTGTTATTTGTTGTAGAAAAATAATAAGAAAACAAATATCAGCACTTTTTGGCTGTTAAAGAAAACACCTTATCTCGACCTATTTTCTACATTCAATATTTAGACCACCCCGCTGATAAGATCACTTTTAGCCAGTACCAAAGGTGGTCTTAATAATGGGATTTTACTGAATTGTTACGTGCATTCAGGTCATCTGTGTTCTATATATCCCATCTGTTCTGAGAATGGGCAACTGAGGCCGTGATCAGACTGTACTGATCTGTACTAATGTGTAGGTTTGTCTGGGCTTTTACTATTTGCACTGGACATAAGTGACGATTTATTGTATTCCGCATTTTATAAGCCGCAATATTTCGCCCATCAAAGACTCAAATCAATCTAAGCATTCATGCAGTATGATCAGCCCAGCAAGCATTCTTTATGAATCCCTAACGGGCTGTTATCGGCCCGTCAGCTACCCTGACGGACCGATAACGGCCCGCTATTGATTTATAAAGAATGCTGTACTGGGAGAGTATTCGTTGTCCGCATATAGAGAATTTGTTTCCGTGGCTATCCAAAATGCGTACAGCGAAGTTTCTGATCAGACCATGTGAATGCGCAGGCTGATCTGAATTTTCGCTGGGCGCACATATTCGAAGGTACATTTTCAGACGTTGCGGTTCATATGCATTATATCCCATTACGAAAACACGCCTATTCAAAAATATAGGAAATTTCACCTCCAAAAACTGAAAATTTTAAGATAAAGAAAAACGTTTTTTTTTTGTTTTTTTTTGTTTTTTTTTTTCATATTTCTGCTCTAAACATAGATTATGGGTACTCGTTAGAACTGCCTCGGCGAGGCGGTTCTAACAAGTACCCACAATATATGTTTTTGAGCAAATATAAGAAAAATAATGTATACCCCTGTAAACCCCAGTTTTACTATATTAAAGTGGGGTTTAAGGGGGTCAAACTTATACAGGCATGTTTTGGTGATGCTACTGTCGCATTCTTTTTAACAGGCAAAGCTGTAAAAATGGTTTTACACCGCAGTCTTTTGGCTGTAGGTGTGGTCGTCTTAGTATCAGGGCCTACAATGGCGGATATATACTTCATGGATTGTTGGAAGACAGTAAGTCAATGCATCGAAGACGGACGAGAACGAATGGGTTCATTCCTGCGTCAATGTAGATTAAAGTGAGTTCATTTCAAAGACCTACTAAATAGACAATTCGTATCACACGGACCGTGTAAAGTGAAACATTCATCGTCACATTGGGCCCACGCCTTACAATGGCCCAAATGAAATAAATTAATGACGTAGTTCTTGTGCGTCAAAGCTGCTACAAGACAACGTCTTGACATGACTAATGCATTGTAAACCGGGACAATAAAAGATAATAAAGGAGATGTCATGTAGCCTAAGAACAACAATATTTATCTAATATAGCCTCACCTTGACATCAAGAGGATGAGTAAACAAACAACGACAGTAGTATAGGGTGGCACTTTGGGGATCCCCAAAGTGCCGCCCTACACTACTAACGACGTACAAGACACAATTTACATGACGTAAAGCAACGAAAACAGTTCCCTTTCCTAAAGAAATAATCACAAGACCAGTTAGCAATGCTAGCAGCAGACACATAAAAACAAAATAGAAAACAAAGTACGCAACTGTCCAGATGGTGGCCCCACTGTTGGAATTCAAAGAGGGTTTAACATGTTTCAAGGGACCACAAAAAAGGGTAAGAGAAAAGTCCAGGGAGTTCAACAATCACACACCGCAGCCCATCCCAGACACCAAAAGGAAGAGGAAACCGACAAATCTAAACAAGCGCAAATCGAACAAACGTACGAAAAGCACCAATACCAGCTCTCTCTTCCCCAAGCGAGGTAAACTCAATGCGAAAAGGACTGAATAACACAAGAACAAAACAACACAAGGCAAAAACCTTTCAAGGAAAGAAACGACAAGAGCCACCGTTAAAGAGCAATTATAGTAGAATCACCAAGTGGTTTAGATCGATTTAATCTTAGGTTTGAATATTGTTATAAAAGTAAAAAATAATTGTTCGACTCGCATAGCGGCTTCCTAGCTAAATCCATGAAATGACCTCGGAAAAAAATACCTAAATGAATTCAACGTGTTCCTTTATTTGAGTCTGTTTTTTGCACTAGACGCTAATGCTGACAGCCAAGACCAAAGCAAACCACTAGTTGAACCACGGATGGATAAATCTCAACTCAGTCTTACATCATTACTTATACACATTAGTATACTTCAAAATCTTTCGCGTCAGTATCTGTTTTGGCTATTGAAATAAACACCTCATTGTGTGGATACAGAATGTGGGTTTCAAACAAACTACTGTACCAACTTCAGTGAAACTTTAAAGCAAACCTAGCCGTTAGGTGTTAGATTGAATAATATAGCAACAAAGCCATTAATTTGCATTAAAATAAACAGTATATTATTTTAGCTAGTCTAGTCTCCTTTCTCAATACTTAGGCAGTATGAGTATTGGTCCTCTTCCAAACAGTCTTGCCATCATAAAGAAAAAAGGTAAGAGAAAAGTCAAGGGAGTGCCACAATCACAAACCGCAGCCCTTCCCAGACACCAAGAGGAAGAGGAAACAGACAAAACCAAACAAGCGCAAATCGAACAAACGTACGCAAAGCACTAAGATTAGCTCTCTCTTCCCCAAGCGCGGTAATCGCAAAAGGACTGAAAAACACAAGAACAAAATAACACAAGGTAAGACATAAAACAAATCGCCTCGTAGAATAAACCACAAAGCAACAAAGAATAAGACTACACAGGGACCACCACCAAGTTGGCTATCTTTTAATAAAAGAATAAAACTGATCAGACTCTTACATCAGACAAGTAGCTAGTCTACCTTTACGCTAATAAAATTTCAAATAATGTGCTGAAGTCATATGACATCAACAGTTACACCATCTTGCAAGATTTCGTTTTTTTTTTTTTGTTTTTTTTTTTGTTTTTTTTGTTTTGTTTTTTTTTTTGTTTTTTTTTTCACGATTTTAAACATTCGCGAGAATATACAGGCTTTGCATGGAACAACTATATATTGTCTTGCCCTTTGAGTGTTCTTTCCTTGATCTCACAAAACCAGTTCGCCGTAATTACGAGCAGACAGTGTTGAAGATTGTCTATTTATACATAAAATTTCTGAGTTTCAGGAGCGGACGTCATCATTCTTAGATTTGGACTTGTCTGCTGGTGCAAATAGGGCTTTCTAATACAAAAACCAGAAATGCAAACAGTGTAGATCCTGATAGATGGCTTGTGACGAGCGGTCTTATTTGGATCTATACTGTTTGCACAGGTATTTGTTTTGGCTACCGGGATGAAAGGAATAACGCTGATGTCCAAAACATGATAGGGCGTGGCATTTAACATTACGAAAACACGCCTATTCAAATATATTGAAAATTTTACCATCAAAAAAACTGAAAGTTTTCAGATAAAAATTCTGATAGTTTTCATATTTCAGTTCAAAACATAGATTGTGGGTACTCGTTAGAACTGCCTCGCTGAGGCAGTTCTAACTAGTACCCACAATCTATGTTTTTGAGCAGAAATAAGAAAAATAAAGTATACCCCTGTAAACCACAGTTTTACTATATAATAGTGGGGTTTAAAAGGGTCAAAATTATGTTTCGTGATGAAGAGGACTGATCACAGAATATATATAGTATATATGCAACATTACAGGTTTACTACATGTCATTGTTTATCGTCTACCCTGCAGACTCATAATGCATGTTTCTTAATTCCTTAGCTGTTCAAAATATAAGAGACGATAGCTGGGAGATGTCACAAATACGAAACACTAGGCCTCGGTTAAATTAATCGTCATATTACCCACACGCGAAGGTAATAATTGCATATTGTAAAGGCGACAGTGATAAACATTCAATGGAGACGATGCTGTCAAAGGGTTTATGTTCCCATCTGCAAAGGGGTCTAATCTTAAAGGGCAGAATTTGCTTCATCTGAGAGAAAATGCTTTTCTTGTAGGGTAGACCCACTTTTCAGATACAGATTAATTGACAAAACTGCGGCAGAGCCTCCTGGTGTATCCGTATGCCTTATAGTCATATACTGAATTACCGATCAGAGAAGAAAGCATCCAGAATACATGGTGGATTAATGAAATGTACCTTCTTGTTATCTATTTTAGATGTCATTGTCTGGGATATTCCTCTGGGACATGTGTTGCCATCCATGATTGCGGTTTTATTAAGTCTGGCATCGGTTACAATTGCCATTGTCACGGACACAATAAGCTTTGGCTCCGGTTACATAAAAATCGACTAAAGCTGTGTGGCGCTGCCAACTATACGAGAAGTGCTTTAGGAATTACTTTGCACTGATGCAAATTATTCTGACATTTCTGTTTTGATTTAACTACTGTCGTTATACAGTGGACCCTCGTTGCAACGGAAATAATTGTTTCCAAAGATGCTAGAGTTAAAATGAATTTGCTGTTGTAACGAATTCTTAAACCAGCGGAATGATATGCCAGATACGATATGTTTTATCATTATTTCAAGACAGAACATATGTTTTGGATGTTTGTTAGAATGGCCTCACTGAAGCGATTCTGACAAATGTCCAAAACATGTGTTTCTTAAAATATTAAATAGAATATTCCTGCATAAAATTTGATTTATAGTCACCTCTTTTGCGAAAGTTGCTTGCCTATCAAATTATTTTGTAAAGCATTTTGTCGTTTTATCGCTTATTGACATAAAGAGGGTTGACTTCAGGTAATTATTATTTCTAAAGATGAAATCATGGAACGCTTTTCGCGCCAAATTATTCTTTTGAGTGGAATGGCTATATGTAAACTTTCAGAGACGGTATCTCTGTCAGACTTGTTTTAAAAGGCGCGTAGTGACTCTATACGGAATAAGTTTGCTCCTTTTGAAGTATTGAGTGTTACCGCGTGCGTGTGCACATGAGACGTACCTTAGGTTTTCATATCAAGCTTCACATGAATCTAGCCATGTGGTTTCAGAGGAATATGTATTCTTTCAAGGGAGGTCAATCTCTCAAAATCTGTTTGGCTCCTTTCTGAAAAAGGGTATATTCTTTAAGAGTAGATTTCTACTGAAAAGGACCAAAGTTTTGTTTTGGCTTTTAGAGTAGATTCCTTTTCAGAAGGAATTTGAGTATCGAAAAATAAAACAGAAAATCGTTAAAATTAAGGTAGTCTCTCGTATATGAAATGTAGTAAAATCTATCAAATGTGTCCAGTCCCCTTAAGCCAAGCACGTCTAATTTTCGTTCCTGAATATACGTCACAGTCTTTCTATCTTTTGCCTTGTTCTGTACTTCTAAAAAGCACTTTAAGATTCGTTCTGTTACTTAATCGACACTGATAGATTTTTTGGTGGAGAAAGCAGCTCCGTTAAAATTGGTTAGGTTATCCTCTCCTCTGAAAAGGGGTTAACTCTAAAATGAAAGAATTCGCTCCTTATTTCTTTCCTTTTATTGTAAACCCCCTTTCAGGAGATTATTCATGTGCAGAGAGAAACAAACAGAAAATAAAGCAAATTGTCTTCTTTTACAAAATGTGGAAAATTTACGAAGTGTATCTAGTCTCCTAAACTTCATTTAGTCATTTAGGGCAGGATGTCTCGTGGTAAAGATCATAATAAAGAACTTGTTTAGGCAAATTATTTAGTTTAAGAGCACTTGATACATGTGGTAAATGTAATGTCATTTTTAAAAAGGGATACAAATTTAGTGGCTTCTTGGTTGCTTTACTGCACACCAAGAGCCTTCTGAAGAGTGGGAGCGAATTCCTTTTTCTTGTCGAATAGACCTCTTCACAAAGGGAAGCAAACAATTTTGCAAGAGTGGCCTTCTTTGAAAGTGTATCATTTCCCATTAATCTGGACAAGAACTAATCAACAAAAGCATATGAGAATCTAATAGCTGGTCACTTTGTGTCATAGGCGCACGATGTCTCATTACGAAAACACGCCTATACAAATATATAGAAAATTTCATCTCCAAAAACTGAAAATTTTCAGATGAAAAACTCTGATATTTTTCCTATTTCTACTCAAAACATAGATTGTGGGTACTCGTTAGAACCGCGTCGACGAGGAGGTTCTAACGAGTACCTACAATCTATGTTTTGGGCAGAAATAAGAAAAATAATGTATACCCCTGTAAACCCCAGTTTTACTATATAAAAGTGGGGTTTAAGGGGGTCAAAATTACATAGGTATGTTTTCGTGATGTATTTTCCCAGATGAGCCGGAGCATGCAAAGCCAACAAAATGACTGTGCACCCAGCGAAGAATCAGATCAGCCAGGGCAGCTGCCCAGTCTGATCAGAGTCTTCTCTCCATGTATGAAGAAAGCCTTGGTCCTTGACTACCCATTGAGCGCATAGCAAAGACTCTGATCAGACTGGGCTGATGCCTAGGCTGATTTAAGTCTTCGCAGGGCGCACATCCATTTTGTTGGATTTGTCATGTGGTGGCTCTAATGTATGTGCATTATGTCAAGATCAATTTATAGTGATAATGTACATTCACAAGTGTATTTTTATGTTATCGCACCGATTTTAGCACCATGAAACAAATGAGCCACAACGTCAAAAATCGTACCTTCGTGAATGTGGGCTCAGCAAAGATTCAGACCAGCCACGTAGTCTGGCCAGAATCTTCTCTGAGTGTAGTTTGGACAGCCAAGAAAACGAATTCATTTCAAGTGGACTATGAAAATTCTGATTAAATTGCGAGGATGCGAGGGCTGATTTGAGTATTCGTTAGGCACATATGTCAGAAAGGAAGTTTTATCTCGTTACGGCAAATATAATTTTGTCACAAGTCCCGACCAGTGCCTTGAACATTGTGCGCTTTTGTGCTTATACACTTGCGACCTAAACTAATGCTTACGTAAAATTCTATACAATTCTGTAAATTGTTGTATTATTTTAGCTTAGTTTATTGCGAAAGGGGTGTCCATATGGCCTCAAGGGTCTTCATTTGTTTTGCTAATACGTTACCTATAGTGTCCTATTTACTAAAACAGTATTGAGCTTGCAATGTCAGCCCTAGTTTTGGAGTAACATGGTCATGGAAGTGAATGGGGCAATTCAGTATGAACCTGAGCGACCATATTTTAAACACTTTTTCTCTCTTGAAATATATCACACCCAGTTATAGCTTCTTCTGTTTATTAGACAAATGCCTTAGGTAATATCCAATATCACTTACCTCCCTTTAACCAAACAATATTACATCTGCAGCATCTGTGGACTGCCCCCACCCCCTTTTATGTATAGTAATATGTGAGAAAATTGTTACCTTTATAAGGTAAACTAACTTAGAACGCCTGGAAGAAAAACTGTTGCCGGGCTTAATGTTGATTTTATGGGCGCAACGCTCAACCGTTGTCCTCAATTCTTGCGTACTTCTAGCGACACATTATTGCAACCTACATTATCGCAAATAGTGTTCATCGACATCAGTCGTAGTAATAACGCAAAATATGTGGACAAAAATATATTTGAACAGTAGGTAAACATATACAGTAAACAAACCATATTGACTTAGTAGCTGTATTAAATAAATGTAACCATGTCTGATGACCTGTGACTTCCAGTTTCAATTTTCTGTTTTACGCAATGCAACTTGGAACCAGGCGTCTCGTGTCACTGGGCCAGCTCACAGCTTCTCCTATACCATAGTATTATTTTATCCCATAATGGATTGACGGAATTAACAAGTGACTTTGGCACTTGACTCTACCTTGGTGTTACGTATTAATATAGCGGTTCAGAACTGTTCATGTGTAGTACACAGCAAGTAGTTTTTATTACTGTGTATCAGATTAAGTATGGGTTGTTGCAGTGCTTAAATTTCGAGCCTGAAAGGCGAGAAATTTAAGCACTGCAACAACCCACTTGTCGCATCTTGCTGGCATTGTTTTGACTTAGAGCAATAATTTAATTTTGATTTGCTTATCTAAACACACAGCTGTTTTCGGGACACAGGGTCATTTAGCTGTTTCAGTCATACTGGTATGAAAATATTATTGACGTTTACCATGATGTAGGCTAATTTGCCAGACAAAATTGTTTTGTTTTGTTTTGTTTTTTTGTTGTTTTTTTTTTTTGTTTTTTTTTTTCTTTTGTTTTGTTTGTGTTCTGCCTTAGTTTCATCTATATTTTGTGCTTTCTAAAATTGATTTTCATTACCGTTTTTTGTATTTGATTTTTTTAAACAAAAAAAAAGGGGGGGGGGACAATACTTTAATATACTGCAGTCTACTTATATGTAAATTTTGCTTGTTAATGTTTTAAATTTTACAACACTCAGCTATGCACATTTAGCATGCTTAAAAAAACAAAAACGCAGATTGCACACATATACCTTTCTTGATTTATGTAGAGAAGGTAAGGCAGAGGTCACTTGGAACACTTTTCAAAAGAAATGTTTTAAATGCAAAGAAAACTGAAATACCAAGCTCTTTGTTTAAAGTGAAAGTAAGAAAGACTTAAATGTATGTTTCATTTTAAAATTCAGCATGCTAAATGTCTTCCATCATCTATACTGTTTACATGGCATCACTGCAGGAGGTTGATTATAATTGAATTAGGCTGGCACAGTCTGTAGTTGCTGCATTTCTGTCATGGAGATTTTCTGCTTTTTATTGTTTTAGTTTACCGCACTCATTTTCTGCACAAATAGCGACAATGTATTTTATGGTGTAATATGGTGGCACTTACTCTAGCATTATGCTTGCACTGTTATTTTTTTCTGCGATTGTATGGTTCTTATGTCATTTCTAGATTGTAACAGTGTGATATGAATTTCGTACGTAAAGATTGTACTGCATCTTGTAAATAAAATAAATATGGTAAGAGAAAAGTCCAGGGAGTGCCACAATCACAAACCGCAGCCCTTCCCAGATACCAAGAGGAAGAGGAAACAGACAAAACCAAACAAGCGCAAATCGAACAAACGTACGAAAAGCACTAAGAGTAGCTCTCTTCCCCAAGCGAGGTAATTGCAATGCTAAAAGGACTGAAAAACACAAGAACAAAATAACACAAGTAAGACATAAAACAAATCGCCTCGTAGAATAAACCACAAATATTTATATTCTAAAAATATTTTAGACAACCCATTGTGCACCTGTGGAACCACTGAAGACACAAATCGTTTCCTTTTGAAATGCGATCGTTTTAGCAATCAAAGACAAGAAATGATGGGCACAGTGACTCATATCCATTCACCAACCCTTAATGGTCTCCTTTACGGAAGCCAAGATTGAATGAAATGCAGAATCAACAAATATTTACAGCAGTACATAACTTCATCTTAAAATTCAAACGTTTCGAAATTGGATAAGCAATTAAGATAAACCAAAAAATAATTCTGTAATTATATGAAACAGCCCATGCTTTAACATAATAATATAAGATATTTCAAGCCAGTCAACCTCAGGTCCATTATATAGTTATCCTGACAGCTAGATTTTGTTTTTGTCTTAGAGTTATTACGATTGTTGTGTTATAGTGTTTTCATGAAAATATATCAAGATTTCATTCCCCGTGGAGCAGTAGCATCTCATATAATCACGAACATCCATATATTTTAGATAGTAGATTATCAGGATTATCAGGTTACCAATGGTAAATAAGATACTTAGTTAGGCAGAAATAAAGGGAATACAAATGTCCATGTATTCGCTTTTCTTCTGCTTATTTTGATGCATGGTTTAACATGGAAAAACAGTACAATTAATTAAGCTGTAAGTTGTTCAAATCACATATTTCTATTGTTATTGTCAGTTTTGATGATTTCACATTTGGATACAGACTGACACGATTCTTCTGACTTTCTTCTGACTTCCATTTGTATAAAGTATCAATGTTTGTACTAGTTTATATTATTATATTGAATTTATACAAATAAAATATGTTTAAACCAAACCACAAATCAATAAAGATTAAGACTAACACCGGGACCATAAGTTCATTTCTAGTTTACGTTTCAATGATACTATTCGATACCGATATGACCCACATTATGTCGTTATTAGTTCGAACCAGCGTCACACATTCCGTTACCAACTAAGCCGGGGCACAGAATTTCTTACAATATTGCATGTGCGCCCTAGTAAGACTCAAATCAGCCTGCGCATCCGCGCAGTCTGATCACGGTCTTTGCAGGGCACTCGGCAAGTAGCTAAAAATCCAAAGTGTCCTACTGCGGATAGCGAAGATTCTAATTAGTCTGTGCAGACGTGCAGTCAGGCCTTGAGGTTATAAAACATTTTTCATGCTCAACTCAACTGAGCATGACATTTTCTCTGCTAATAAATATGAAAATGTCAACAGAAGTTGGCATGTTCATATTTATTAGCAGAGAAACTTTCATGCTCAGCTGTGTTTAGCAAGAAAGAATTTGAAACTATTAGTAATTTGAGATTTATTAGATGAACAAATTTCATGCTCAGCTGAGTTGAGCATGAAAACAGTTTTATAACCTCGGGGCCTGATCAGAGTCGTCGCACATGCAATTTTATAAGAAATGCTGCTCATATTGTTTTGCAGTGTGATATCCATGAATTGTACGAGGGTCCTGCAAAAAGTTCGGTCAGTAAAAGGCTTCCTTGGTTTTATCCCAGGTATATTTTAAAATGCTTCACTGCGCTTGAATGGTGTGTTAAATAGCTAACGACACCCATTTATTTCGTTCAAATTTCTTTCCGACTGACCGAGTTATTTAAAATTGAAATAGATGCAGTCATATACACTGACCAATTTATTTGTTACAATAAGAAACGGCCAAGCAAAGGATGGTCAGGAATCCACCTTTTACATGACAACGCCTCCTCTCATAAGTGTGAGGTTATTAAGTCTTGTTGGCTTCTGAAATGGTGAAAGTTTTAAATCACCTGACCTGAGTCCCTGTGACTTCTTTTTATTTCCAAGGCTTAAGAAAATGCTATCTGGAAATAAGTATACGTCTAGAAGTTCTCTTGGCAGCACTATTTATCAGTGTCTCCAACAGATACCAAAAGAAGACTATTTGTCTGCTTTTCGGGACTGGGTAAAAACTTTACACAAATGTGTTTCAGTAAAGGGGGATACTTTGAAGGTTTGTAATAAAAATATGTTTGATAACATGTAGCACTGAAGTAATCCGAACCCAGTGACAAAACTTTTTGCAGGACCCTCTACTGGTGTTATCCCCTTCTTTGGCTGTCATTTCTTAATAGAACTGTATACTTTGGGAAATGTACATGAGCAATGGTTAGCAAAGTACATGGTATCAAAAAGCAAAAAAAAAAAAAAAAAAAAAAATATAAATGATAGAGACTATACGCTCGGATAACATTAAAAGAGGTTATGATATTACCGAGAATCGTCCTAATAACTAGTAAATTGAACGAAAGTATCGGTTATAGTGACGAATATGCTATTGATTGGCGGATGACCAGTAATATAAACAGAAAATACTCAAATTAATTTGTCGACCCAAACAAGGATATTTTGCTACTTTTTTATACCTCAACTTAACCATAATGAATAAGTTACTGGTGAACTTACATATGAGCCAGCGCACGACAAAGCTTACAATAAGGCCTGAGTTATCATCAAAGACTCAGATCAGCATGTACATCTACCCAGTATGGCAAGGATATTTGATAATCCCACTTTGGATAGCCTGGAGATTGTAGAATGCACATGCGATCAGCGAAAACTGATCTGACAGCGCGGATGCGCGGGCTGATCTGAGTCTTTGCTGGTCGCACAAGTCTTATTGTAGGTTTTGTCGTGAGGTGACTCATATTTCTTCCAGTTGGCTGACTGGCCGAGATACGCAGCAAGAAAATATTTGTTTGTGGTAGTGTAAAACTGACAGGCAAAACAGGTGATAATTTTATCTAAATGTCTTTGTCTAAATCATTTATTAATTTTTGCTTTATTTCTTTTTTTTTTTTTTTTTTTTTTTTTTTTATCCGTAAAATATATTTGTTTTGGTGGAGACTAATAATGGGAAACAATTTAATTGAGTGAAACGAACAAACGCAAAAGAGGTGCAGATTTTATTTTAACTTCTTTGTTTAAATTATTGATAAAAGCGTCGTTCATTTTCGTTTCATGTTACCTTCGAAGCCTGTTAACATATATACAAAGATAACCAAATATGTTTGGAAGTCGTGCAACGTAAGGTGTCATACTGGTATTTTGATGGTGGCTATTTGATAAATATAATATTGCAATATCTTTATATTAAATAGTCAGTTTAAGTTGACACATAAAGCTATAAACATCATATAAACGATAATGACTGACTTCTCAATAATAAATTGCTATTTATATTCAGATTCATCAACTGGTGTTATCTTGCTTTCTGTTTTCCACAGAACGCGTGCTTTCTGTTTTCCACAGAACGCGTACCACAATCTATGTCTTTGAGCAGAATTAAGAAAAATAATGTATACCCCTGTAAACCCCAGTTTTACTACATAAAAGAAGGGTTTATGGGGGTCAAAATTATATAGGCATGTTTTCGTGATGGAGCCGCAAACCAAAATACCGTACCTTCTCACATTAGCGATACTCTGATTTTTCTTTTGGATTCATTGTTTGCTTACAACATTGTGTGTAGACATTTGTTTTGTATTTGTTTGTCAATGTCTGGATCTGCTATTGGAGATGTGTAAACGTTCAGATATAAGTTCAAAATATTTCTACTAATCGTTTTACGGCTGTTCTTCCGTTATCGTTCCCTTTTGTTCGTAATAGGGTTATTGTATGTGCAGTTCTGTTAGTTATACCTCAAAAGAATTTACCATAATAGTGTTGTCGTTGTTTTTCGCATTTTGAATTAGGTTATAGAGACCATCTCACGATAGTTGCAAGTACTACATGGAGATTTTAGTATTAGATGAATAGCCTAAAAACCGACGGCCGTTTCTGTAGGATTCAAAGAGTTGATGCGTCAGTGAAATTCAGGTATATTACATTATGTCGTAACTTATTTATACCTACGTAATACACTACAATCATGTCATTACTAATTTGCATTACGAAAACATGCCTATTCAAATATACTGAAAATTTTACCACTAAAAATGAAAATTTTCAGAAAAAATTCTGATATTCTTAATATTTCTGCTCAAAACATAGATTGTGGGTACGCGTTAGAACCGCCTCGCAGAGGCGGTTCTAACGCGTACCACAATTTATGCCTTTGAGCAGAAATAAGAAAAATAATGTATACCCCTGTAAACCCCAGTTTTACTATATAAAAGAGGGGTTTATGGGGGTCAAAATTATATAGGCATGTTTTCGTGATGGAGCCGCAAACCGAGATACCGTGCCTTCTCAAATTAGTGATACTCTGATTTTTCTTTTGGTTTCATTGTTGGCTTACTGGTTCCGGTAAAATAAGCATACATTTACAACAAGGAACAATCAGTTTAATTGCTGATAATTTGGAATATTTGTTATACTTGTATTGTCCTCCTCTTCTTAGTTATCTGTTTTACCGTTCTATTCATGTCTGTATTTAAGGTTATTTTTACGTATTTTATTAACACAGAGACATAAAGTATTTAGAATTTATTCATACATATCATTTAAGAACATTAGGCCGACTTCGATTCAAACTATGGTGGCTATTGTATTTCTAAAGAATGCATATTCAGGCATAAGACGCACACTCGCTTTGACGAGTAAACCGCCGCAGTTCTTCTGTAATAGACTGTCAAGACATCATACATGGCGAACAAACTAACTTTTGTTTTATATATCGGGCTATCTATTGACTCTTAGAGCCTATTACAATCAACTGTTTAATAAAAGGCTTCACCTTCTTGATGAAATTTTCCAAATAATCCTATCATTCTTGGATGTGTTTAAGCCACCTCAACCTCATTGCAAACATATAAATGAAGTTACCTAGGAAGGCCACAGTAATACAGAACTGCCTTTCCCATCACGAAAACATGCCTATATAATTTTGACCCCTTTAAACCCCACTTTTATACAGTAAAACTGGGGTTTACAGGGGTGTACATTATTTTTCATATTTCTGCTCAAAACATATATTGTGGGTACTTGTTAGAACCGCCTCGGTGAGGCGGTTCTAACGGGTACCCACAATCTATGTTTTGAGCAGAAATATGAAAAATATCAGAATTTTTTATCTGAAAATTTTCCTTTTTTGGTGGTGAAATTTTCAATATATTTGAATAGGCATGTTTTCGTAATGCGAGGCACCAAAGGAAGATGAAATGATAAGAAACAATCATTGACAAGACACAGATCATTATGAAAACATGCCTATTCAAATGTACTGAAAATTTTACCACCAAAAATGAAAATTTTCAGATAAAAAATCCTGGTATTTTCATAGTTCTACTTAAAACATAGATTGTGGGTACTCGTTAGAACCAGTTCTGACGAGTATCCGCAATCTATGTTTTTGAGCAGACATAAGAAAAATAATGTATGCCCCTGTAAACCCCAGTTTTACTATATAAAAGTGGGGTTTAAGGGAGTCAAAATTATATAGGTAAGTTTTGTTGATGACAATTTCAACAACCGGCACACAGAGAGCAAAGGAACTGCAACAGAGGAACCACCTAGGAGTGTGACTGCAGGAACAACTACTGTGGGTTACATTCGTATTGGCCATAGTCCCATATAAGCTCAGCATATAATCGAGAAGAAAGATCCTTCTCAAGGAACTTATAAATAATATGAATTTAACAGGTGCTACCTATATCCGTGCGTCCAAATTATCATCACATGCTTCATAGGTTGGTTGGACAGATCTAACTGAATTTGATTTCAGACCACGCTTGACCTCTAATCCACTGCATGAATTGCGATATAACGTCCAAGTCAACAATATTTCAGTAGTTCAGAGACATTGCCTTTAAATTTGTGGGCTTTTTACTCCACCCGATCACATGAATTCAGGTCCTGCTTAGTTATTAGCAGCTCTGCCATGGAGGCTTTAGGCAGCCCAACTGTTTCGCGGGCCCCGATTGGCGGGGCCATGCTTTCCGAATACCGAAAACTAGTGTTTGCCGATGACAGGTACAACGACAATATACTATCGTTCGCTTACCTGTGTCGAAGTTTTTTAAGATTATCACGCGAAAAGAGCGTTAAGTCCATATGTTATCTAAAAATCTACATCAATGTGTACCTTGTGCACTAAACGAATCGTGCTTAGCGTGTAAATAGACGGAGAATGGATAGAAATAAAATTCGAAGTAGAGACAAAATTCAAAATGGCCGCGATCGCAAATTTTGTAGGCTAATGTCATAAGTCTCGTGATTCTACCCCTTGCAATTGGAATACTTGGCGTTATTGACTGTTTTGTTGCTATTATCGGCACAGCCGCCGTGTCAATAGTCTCTGCCAAATCACAGAACGCTTATTGTTTTTCAGGATAAGCACCGAACCACCCAAGCGTTTGTTGGACCATCACATTTTTGGTAACATACAACACTGGTCGCACAGGTAGTCTATAGTAGTGCGTCTGCACGCCGAACCGCTCCACACACTAATTAATACACAACGGCACAGTTGCAATAACTGACCTGCAAAGAAAGAAGATATTGCAACAGAGGAACAGCTTTGGAACGTTCAGCAGGAATAATTACTGGGAAGCTACATTCATATCGGTTATAATATCCTATTAACTTAGCATTAACTGGAGAAGAAAAGTCCATCATATGGAAACAATAAATAGCAAGAACTGACAAAGCATAATTTGTCTAATGAAGTCCACAGAAACCTGAAGCAGGCACTTATCAACGCGATACGTATGTAGTGGGTATTCAGAGGGGTACGTTTGCACCGCATCTGTTTGTTGCTGATAAATGTAGGTCCTTATTACACTGTGTTGTTTATGATCTGTTAAATTTACCATTAGAATACCAAAGGCCCTGTCTGCAAATGTTTAAACTGAGTATGTATAGGTTTTCGTGTAAGAACTCAATTTCTTGATTTTTGATGCCTCTTACATTCACCTTGATAATGGCAAAGAGCCAGTCTGCATTGAACGTATACATATTTAAGTTCTAAATTTATATAATCAATTTGTGTGATCGAAATCTAGGCTGCAATTCTCTTTCCTGGTATTTTAACATAAATAAATTCATACATATATTCCACACTGATCCTAACAGCTGTATCAGCTGACTTTCAGAAATACTATCACGAAAACATGCATATATAATTTTGACCCCCCCCCCCCCCTTAAACCCCAATTTTATATAGTAAAAGTGTGGTTAACAGGGGTACGTGTATACATTATTTTTCTTATTTTTGTCCAAAAACATAGATTGTGGGCACTCGTTAGAACCGCTTCGCCGGGGCGGTTCTAACGAGTACCTACAATCTATGTTTTGAGCAGAAATATGAAAAATATCAGAGTTTTCAGTTTCTGAAGGTGAAATTTTCTATATATTTGAATAAGCGTGTTTTCGTAATGCACCCTTGACCGCTTCTGTTAGTATACGCCTGATCGCCTCTTTTAGTATAAGATGCTGATTCTTTCTACAACATACAAAAAGGGTTATCTTCCGAAGATATTGCATGAATGTATTTGATCTTTCGTAATCATTACGAAAACATGCCTATTCAAATATACGGAAAATTTTACCACCAAAAAATGAAAATTTTGAGGTAAAAAATTCTGATATTTTTCATATTTCTGCTCATAACATAGATTGTGGGTACTCGTTAGAACCGCCTCGGCGAGGCGGTTCTAACGAGTACCCACAATCTATGTTTTGAGCAGATATAAGAAAAATAATTTATACCCCTGTAAACCCAAGTTTTACTACATAAAAGTGGGGTTTAAGTGGGTAAAAATTATATAGGCATGTTTTCGTAATGGTTGATATTTTAGTACACCAATTTATGCCGAACAGACTCTTCTACTTTCATTTTTCGGATCGGTCCATTTTAATATAGGGTTGTCTATTTACTGTGCTTTCGAAATCTTTCTTGGCGCTTTACACAGATGAAGTAAATTTGCAAACTTTTGTCATGATTCAATGCAAAACCAAAACTACCTGTGCACAAAAGTTTCATTCTAGTCTTTGGATTTTAAAAATCAAATATTTTCACTTTTTATCATAGTAAGAAAAATGATGCTAATTATTCAGAAATCTGTAGGGTAGGTTCCACTTTTTCATTTTTTTTTTTTTTTTTTTTTTTTTTTTTTTCTGAACTGTTTACACTAGTATACGATAATTCAAATTCAGCAAAAAAAAAAATTTAAAAAAATAAATCATCAGTATTTTCTTTGACAAAACCTCAATAAAACAAAACCACTTTACTATAGAAATTGCATAGGTCAGACCATTTTTTGGCCGTTAATGTAATTTTATGGTAAAAATTTGAGAACAGAACACAGAAAAAGAAAAGATAAATGGTTTCTGATAAGATATGGTCAATAAAACCAAAATCTCATTTAAAATATAACGCAAAGCAAGAAAAGTTTTTTCCAAGTGATATCGAAAGGACAATAGTTTTTCGTATTAGCATGTTTATAGAAATTCCTGTATTTAATGCAACAAGTATAGACCCTGGTAAGACACCGCATTCTGTGGTCTTTTACGGGACGCTAGGCTTAAATGGGCTAAGGTCCCGTCAATGCGTCTCTACCATTTCGGCAGGGTGATAAGATTCAATGAACCTCAACGCCAGAAAACGTCCTTCGGACGCGCATCCGCGCAGGCTGATCAGAATCTTCACTGGGCGAATTTTGGATAGCCAAGGATGCAACATTTCTTCATACGATAATAAAGACTCAGATCAGTCTGTGGGGATGTGCAGACTGATTTGAGTCTACGTTGGGCCAACATTTATAAAACGTTGCGGCCCAAATGATTACATGGAACGATCATAAAGGATCAGAGCAAAACACAACTACATACATTAACAAAACATGCCTATTCAAATATATAGAAAATTTCACCTCCAAAAACTGAAAATTTTCAGAAAAAACTCTGATATTTATCAAATTTCTCCTCAAAACACAGATTGTGCGTACTCGTTAGAACCGCCTCGGCAAGGCGGTTCCAACGAGTATCCACAATCTATGTTTTTGAGCAGAAATAATAAAATGATGTATACTCCTGTAAACCCTATTATAACTATATAAAAGTGGGGTTTAGGGGTTCAAAATTATATAGGTATGTTTTCGTGATGTATACAATAATTATCATGAAAACAACACCTTTATTGACTACAAGATCAGCAGGCGAGAACTAAAGCAACTGCTCTGCCAGCGGTTCATTACACATATGATTTTTTGTGAATTATCAGAACCACTGTAAACTTTGTTGTTCTCTACCATTACCCTTGTCTGAGCAGATTCACTAAACGACAAACTGACATTTTGTTTTATTTTCCCAGCAAATAGACTTTGACATTCCAAGCAAATTGTCTACAAAGGAGACAATTTGCATGAAATGTTAAAATTATAAGTGAAGATACCCAGAAACTGTCACAATCACGAAGAACAGCCCTCCCCATTACGAAAACACGCCTATTCAAATATATTTAAATTTCACCAAGAAAACACTGAAAGTTTTCAGATAAAAATTCTGTTATTTTTTTTATATTTCTGCTCAAAACATAGATTATGGGTACTCTATAGAACCGCCTCGGCGCGGCGGTACTAATGAGTACCCATAATCTATGATTTGAGCAGAAATAAGAAAAAAATAATGTATACCCCTTTAAACCCCAGTTTTACTATAAAAGAGGCGGGGTATAAGGGGGTAAAAAACTATAAAGGCATGTTTTCGTGATGCGAGGCATTAAAAGAAGGAGAGATGATGAACAAATATTGACATATCAAACGTCACATTTGAAGCCGCAGACGTTAAAATGTGACTGTAACAGAGAAACCGCATTGGAACGGTCAGTAGGAAACCTGTGTGGGGCGGGAGAACTTTAACCCTTGTCATGCTGAATAAATTAAGATGCCACGCCCATTTCTAATTTTCAGCCAATCAGATTACTTGATCCAGGTTTTTGATATAAATTCACATACTTAATGGCAAACAACTGATCTGGATCTACACTGTTTGCAAAGGCAGGGTATATCTGAGTTCAGCAGGACATGGGTTAACTAGTTTTACATGCGAGAAACTTCATCCTTAATGCTGATGCATATCTGCAGGTCCAAATTACAGATATATGATCGGTCTACATAGGGCTTCTCTTCCTCCTCTGTGAAACAATACTGTGAAACAGATATATAATCAAAAACACTCTGATTGCGGAGACAAGATCCCTACTATGCCATGTGTCTACCCTACTAGGCCATATTTCAACATCACGAAAACATGCCTATATAATTTTGACCCCCTTAAACCCCACTTTTATATAGTAAAACTGGGGTTTACAGGGGTATACATTATTTTTCTTATTTCTGCATAAAAACATAGATTGTGGGTACTCGTTAGAACCGCCTCGCCGAGGCGGTTCTAACGAGTACCCACAATCTATGTTTTGAGCAGAAATAAGAAAAATATCAGAATTTTTTATCTGAAAAATTTTAGTTTTTTTGGAGGTGACACTTTCCATATATTTGAATAGGCATGTTTTCGTAATGAAGTAAATTAAGGACGTGAATGGCGATCTGAAGCTGTTTTCTGGCAAAGGTAAGAAAATTATTTCAGATGCACTGTGCTGAATTTTTACCCAACATGCTAAGCATCAAACCAGTATATAGTGTCCAGCTATTTTGAGTGACCTCTTCTATCACGCAAACTGATTTGGTACATGAAGAGGTTCTGGACACCCCTTTTGCTTTTTGCACCGCTTTCAAACGTTCTATGTAATAACTGGGTTAACTGTTGCTTTAAAACACTCGTACTAATGATGTAGTCTCCACATATGGGAGCCATTAAACTGTTTTCTGATTCACATGCTGGCTATATGCATTTACTGCATATTAACGCTCTTTGATATCCTTTTGTTCAATTTCAGCTTCGTAAACCGATATCATAAAACAGTCATGTTTATTTATATAATCGCTCGCTGCGGGACTAGCTAATCGTTAAACCAATCACAGAATGTTTTGATCCTGACTCCATCTCTAATTAGTTTTAACCTTTATCACCCTCCGGGCTAATTAAGCAGACAACAAATTGATGATATGTTTTTGTTTTTTCTTATTTTTTTTTTCCAGAAAACAGATTTTGACAATTCAGAGCCAATTTTCTCCACTGTCAAAACCTGTTTTCTAGGGGAAAAAAATCCAAAAAAAAATCAAAATGTCTGCTGAAATTATTACCCAGAGAGCTAAGCGTTAAAGACAGACAATATATATAATTACATAAGCACATGTTCTGATGAAATGATTTTTCGAACGAAGTATAAGACGAAGCACAAGATATCTGTTGGTTATGGTTCATTGCGCAGTTTTGCATTACGAAAACATGCCTATTCAAATATACTGAAAATTTAACCACCCAAAAATTGAAAATTTTCAGATAAAAAAATCTGATATTTTTCATATTTCTGCTAAAAACATAGATTGTGGGTACTCGTTAGAACCGCCTCGGCGAGGCGGTTCTAACGAGTAGCCACAATCTATGTTTTTGAGCAAAAAAAAGAAAAATAATGTATACCCCTGTAAACCCCTGTTTTACTATATAAAAGTGGGGTTTAAGGAGGTCAAAATTATATAGGCATGTTTTCGTGATATCAGGGTCCTTATGTTCGATCACACAATAATTGGTTCCTGTAGTGGGCATGATGCCAGTTGCGAAGGTCCTTGTCCAATCACTCGCCTGCGAAGTTTGGCCCTTTTAACTGGACGCCTCGATTTTCTTCTTATTTCTCCGTTGATATATATTTAGCCAACCGACTATTCTCTCATCAAAACTCTGCAAGCAGTTTCCCTTACGTTTTAGGTGGTCGAGATAACTCTCGTTATCTCGACTTTACTTAACTCGAATTACCGCTTATCTTGAAGTGAAAATCTAGTCCCTATTTTACATGAAAATCTAAATTACGTAACAAAATATTGTGAAAAAGAGGAGAAATTGCTCCTGAGGAGCAATTACTCCTCTTTTTCAGAATATTTTCAATATATCTCTAACCAGGACTCAAATAACATATTCAGTTGTGAAATATGGTTGTTTGATTTATATTTTCCTCAATTCTGCAAATCTGATATGTCGAGTTCAGATATCTCGAAGCATTTCAGAGAGTCCCTTGGACTTCGAGATAACGAGTCGTCTGTATAAGGTATACTTTCATACACTTTGCCGCAACATATAAATATGACTCTGAAACCTTCGCACAGTATTCAGGGCCTTGATAATTTACAACTATAGAACCTGCTGGACAATGCAAAGGTCTTGAAAGAAATAATAATATCAATAAAGATAATAATAATGACAAAAATGATAATGATAATTGTATTGTAAAATACTTATCTATCATACGGTCCTCTATAAAACATATACGTGCAAGTAATTCTGACAATGGTGCTCCTCACGTGTTTTTGCTTTAGAAATCACTGGCAGATAATCAATATTTATTGAACGGCCCCTCCAAGACTGCAAAGAGGAATGCATGTCTGAAAGCAGGTATTTCATACCTTCAGTTAATTTGTGAACTGTTCTTTGCCACTCCACGAAACTATGTCCTTTATTTTACATTTACTACCCTCACAAAGGGAGTTATAATATTTTTACGTAATTTCTACTTAAAATGTGATTTATGGTGATACTTGGATCGCTTTACTCGTCAGCCTCGTCGAGATTAGCTTTAAGGACGCTGATGATAAAACCGTACACACAAATCATAGATATGGCCTGTTTTTCTGAGGAAACAGACTTTTACGTTTCCTCTGCATCGCGATTCCTGTGCAGGCGATTTGCTTGAAACGTCAAACTCTGTTTTCTGGAAAAAGTAAGAAAATGTTTTATATGTGGTCTGCTATTATTTAAACTCGGCTGGCTGAGGTTTAGAGTTGTGTGTAATTAGCATTAGCATAAATGAATCCTGGCATTGAGAAGGATACGAGTACATGACTGTTATGCTATATACCAGCTTTTAGTGCAGATATCTATCGACATAATATCATATGGATGTAACACAATGGAGGTGAGTAGTATGTTTCGCAATTCAGCCAGGCCACAGTATTTCCTACAAAATTGCGTATGCAGCCGGCGAAGTCTAAGATCAGCCTGCGCACCCACGCGATCTGATCAGGGGTTTCGCTGTGCGCCGGAAGACGCTTTGGATGCTTGGCTATCCACAGAATGCCTTGCAAAGATTCTGCTCGGATTGGATGGATATATTACGAAAACACGCCTATTCAAATATATTGAACATTTTACAACCAAAACAGGAAAATTTTCAGACAAAAAAAAATCCGATATTTTTCATATTTCTACTCAAAACATACATTGTGGGTACTCGTTTCTATGTTTTAGCAAAATAAGAAAAAATAATGTATACCCCTGTAAACCCCAGTTTTACTATATAAAATTGGGGTTTAAAGGGGGTCAAAATTATATAGGCGTGTTTTCACGATGACGCTGTGTGATCTGAGTCTTTGCTGATCGCAAAGCAAAATTGTAGGACACATGACGTTTATACAACGTCGGCTCAACGTCAATGCAACGTCATGACGTTGCATCGACGTTGAGGCGACGTTGCGTTAACGTCATGTGCCCGCTGGGTTGTATCTATACTCAAGTAGAAATGTTCTATTTTTGTTAGCAGTTGTACAATCTGATCAAGGTCTTCGAATTTCTCACAAAATAAAACACGCGCAGGATCGTAATGTTGAACAGAGAAGACCCTAAAAAGCGAAAAACATAGACTGGAAAACCAGATTATACGTAGGTGAAGTTTTGTCTAAGTCTTCCTAGTTCGAATATGACGTATGCATGCAGTTTCATGTTATTTCAAGTAACACTACATTTGTACGTTAACCCATTTGTGCCGAATGTATTCTTCTATCTTTACTCCTCAGACGGTCCATTTCCAATATAAGGGATGTCTGGTAAGTTTTTATTATAACCATGTTTTATATAAAAAAAAAAAAAAAACTCCTGTATTTAATGCAGTGTAGACCCTGATTAGACGCCGCGTTCTGTGGCGTCCGATCTGGGTCTACACTGTTTGCCAGTGACGCTAGGCATAAATGGGTTATTAAGTCTATGTAAAGCACACACCCTGTTGCTCTGTGATATATATGTATAATGAAAAGAGTAGTAAACAGTGATATACATAGACTGGCTCCAGTCTAAGGTGACTAAATATTTATTTTTATAACCCTGTTTGATAATCCACTAGAATAAAACCAAAATAATATCATGACCATAAAGGCTGCACTAGAGACCAGCCTTTATACAAAATGAGTCATGACATGATTTGTGTTTTAGTGACCAGCCTTTATAGTCATGATACTATTTTTCTTTATAACATGATTATAAGAATATTTAGTGGCTGGATACTGGAGCCAGTCTAGAGTAAACATTGAAGCGATCTTTCTGATTGCTTCAGTTTTAAACTTGATTTCAGTTAGTTTTCTTATTTCTATGAGTTTTAAATAATGCAGAAATATGTCTGACTTAATATCCAAACTTTCAAATGTGCACTTATAACCAGACCCCGAGGTTATAAAACATTTTTCATGCTCAACTCTGCTGAGCACAAATTTTCTCTGCTAATAAATATGAAAATGCAAACTATAATTGGCATTGTCATATCTATTAGAAGAAAAATTTTCATGCTCAGCTATATTTGGAAAGAAAGAATTAGTTGTTAATAATTTGCGATGTATTAGCAGGACAAATTTCATGCTCAAATTTCATTCTCAGGTGAGTTGAGCATGAAAAAAGGTTTTATAACCTCGGGGCCTGACCCTCACCCCTCTTCTCCATATCATTTAGTGGAAATGGCACGACTGACACAGCTTCAAGCAAAACAAATGTGTAGATAAAAATCTTTATTTATTTTTTCTCCGCTAAAACAGTTGTGGGTACTAATTAGAAGCGCCTCCGCGAAAACATAATATTTTCGTGGAGAAACGAGAAAAATATCAAAATCTCTCCAGCTAGCATTCATTTTAAATCTATATTGGACCGGTATCAGCCCGACAGGAATCCTGTCGGAGCGATGACGGTCCGATATATATTTAAGTAAAATGATAACTGGGTTATTATCTATTCCCTTTCTCAGGCCCTTGCCAGAGCATTTCAAAATTCAAAATCCGTGTATACGTTCTGCTTTAGACCTACAGTGTTTCTTTTTTTTTTTTTTTTTTTTTTTCTTCGCTTTTATGTGTTGGCATTTCATATAATAAAACATTTAGCTCCAACGTGAGAGAATGTACCTACTGACATATGCGCCGAACGATCACTCAAATCAGCTTGCGCATCCTCGCTGTCAGCACCTTCGTTATCCGCATAAAGAACTTTTGCATCATTGACTATCCTAAATGCGCCCTGTGAAGATTCTGATCAAACTGCGCGAATGCCCAGTCTGATCTGAATCTTCACTGGGCGTACGTTTATTTGACGTTAAGGCTCTTTTAGTCAGTGCTGTAGAAACATTGATTGTGGTCTTTCCACGATAACTCTATATTTAGTTTGGAGTTTAACGATCCAGTCGACACTAATCAGGACATGTCGAGCCGGTCAATTTACCGAACCACACTTTTCCTAGTAGGCTTAGTCCTCTTTGCGGCTGACACTACCTGTACACATTCTTTCGCCAGATTTTGCATGTAAGGCCACGGCTTATTTTCTGGCAAAACTGTTTTCTCAAAATAGTAAAGAAAATATCACTGGTTTTTCGTCTGTTGAATTTGCCCAGCGAGCGGTAAATTAATAATGTGGGATGTATGATCCATGTATTTGGCGACAGGACAATGTGAAGTTCCACCATTTCATATGTCAAGCCAAGTTTCTAAGAAAAAAAAATCATCAATGGCCATGCCAAGAAGCTGTGGCTTCAGGGCATATCTGGGTATTTAGGTCAAGATCTGTCTGCGCAACAGCACAGTCTGATCAGGCCTTCGCTATCCACTGAGTGGGTCATTGGATAATGAAGGCTATAATATGTGTTAGCGGAGGGGAGGGGATGCAAAGCCTATGATGATGATTCACAGAATAATTTGAATCTGCGCATTAGCGTTCCGTGTAAGATACATTTTAAGCTTAGCACTCTGTAGTTTAAACCACTAGATGAAACATCACGAAAACATACCTATATAATTTTGTCCCCCTTAAACACCACGTTTGTAAAGTAAAACTGGGGTTAACGTGGGTATACATTATTTTTCTTATTTCTGCTCAAAAGTATAGATTGTTGGTACTCGTTAGAACCGCCTCGCCGAGGCGGTTCTAACGAGTGCTCGCAATCTATGTTTTAAGCAGAAATATGAAAAATATCAGAATTTTTCATCTGAAAACTTTCAGTTTTTGGTGGTGAAATTTTCAATATATTTGAATAGGCGTGTTTTCGTAATGAGATACATTTTAAGCTTAGCCCTCTGTAGTCTAAACCGCTTGATGAAAGTTGGCAAAGAACACATTCACAAAGCTGAAAGCAGCTGAAATATCAAGTTTTCTGGACCTGGCTAGCTAGTTTCGGCCAGTTATGCCTCATCAGTGATTGTCATATAAATTTCTAGAAAGGGCGTAATGATCTCAAAGGACCAGACAAATCCATTTACCACCTAGTCGTGTGTTATAAGCTGGCTGTATTTAGGTCTACATGGTTTGATTAGACCTGTATACCACTCGGCATGCCATACGGTAAGGTTCGTTCCTTAAATGTTGCGAGAATCCGACTGTTTCAGTCTTAGGACGGTTCAGTACGTTCCTTCCAATTTCAAACACTTAATATTTCATTATACTCCAACGCCTTTCCTTCACCACAAATGATTTCTATTACAGTTTTGGCACAGTTTATCATAATATGCAACCACTTCCAGCTAGTTTTATGTATATCCCACTGCCAATATTTCTTTCATTACCAAGCATCCAACTACTTTAGGCGTTCTTCTTTGATTTATGAATTTTCGTATACATTGAAAATCATTTTTTTTTTTAAGAAAAATGCAAAATATTACATGACATTAACGAACAAACCTCTTTTAATCACGTCCTTTCCGCTCAATAAATGTATTGAAAGAATATGTTGTTTGCATTTGAACAAATCTACAAGTACAAGTTGCAAAATTAGTTTTCGTTTGTACACCCGGCCTCGAGGTTAAATTTTTTATGCTCAGCTCGGCTGAGCATAAAATTTTATCTGCTAACTAAAAATGAAAATGCCAACAGCATGATATATATATATTCTGTATACACATCAGAAACAACGATATTACACGCGCCATTGCACGGATTTGTGTTCTATACTGTTAGAATTGACAGCAATTACTAAATAGTTAATTAAAGTAGACATAACCCATGTATGCTTGGCCTCGATATCTGTTTTGGTACATACTTATTACCCAAGTACAATGTATACAAACATGCAAGTATATGTCTGAATTTAGTCTAATTATAGCTAATTAGATTACTTAAAACTGACAACTTACGAGAACAATATCGCAAACATGCAATCAATAAATTATTATTATTATTATTATTATTATTATTATTATTATTATTATTATTAAAGTCGAACCTCAATAGCTCGAACACCGATGGCTCGTTTACCATAGATGATTCGAACTTGTTTTTGAGTCCCTACGAAATTTTTCCGATAGCTGCAGAGAACACATATTTATGGAAACTTTCTTCTTTTATCATGAACTTATATGTTATCGATGCGATTCTAATGAGTTCACTCAACATACCATTATTGTATAAAAGATCGCAAAAAAACTTCCCTAAATTTTCGCCATTTGATTCATGACCTGGCAACATGACTGACCCTCACTGGCTCGAACTATCCCTGTCTCGAACAAGTTTCCATGTTCTCAAAGATGTCCAAGCCATTGAGGTTTGACTGTATTATTACATTACGAAAACACGCCTATTCAAATATATAGAAAATTTCCTCTCCAAAAACTGAAACTTTTCAGATAAAAAACTTTGATATTTTTCCTATTTTTATGCTCAAAACATAAACATAGATTGTGGGTACTCGTTAGAACCGCCTCGGCGAGGCGGTTCTAACGAGTACCCAAATCTATGTTTTTGAGCAGAAATAAGAAAAATAATTTATACCACTGTAAACCCCAGTTTTACTATATAAAAGTGGGGTTTAAGGGGATCAGAATTATATAGGCATGTTTTCGTGATGATTATTATTATTATTATTATTATTATTATTATTATTATTATTATGTTTATGGTAGGCACGGTATTCTACAGCATCCAATCCTGTACTAAGCGGACAACGGAAGTCCTAATCAGACAGTGCGAAGGAGTAGTCGGATCAGGACCTTCGTTGCCCAAAATTGCGATAAGGGCTCTTTTCTCAGTCTGAGCATCACCCATTTTATGAGCGAACTGTGTATACCCAGAGCAGATTGCATAGATAAATGACGAACTGGGTCTTTGCTGTTGCATACTTATCATTGAGTCATTACCGTTTTTTGTTTGTGTTTTTTGTTTGTTTTTGTTTTGTTTTTGTTTTTTTGTTTTTTTTTGTTGTTTTTTGGGTTTTTTTTTTTTTTTTTTTTTTGTTTTTGTTTTTTTCTAAAATTGGACTATCTTTTCACCCTAGGATTTGAACAATAAAACTTATAAAGGTTGCACTTGGACAGCCCATTTTACTACCTTTTGATGTGTCTAAAACTGCTGAATGGGTTAGAAACAGTGTTGACTCTGATCAGGCGTCGCTTAATGTCTGTAAGGTCTGTATATAAAGTTGTCCTTGAGGACCTCTATTTTACTGCATATTCTATATAAAATGTGTCTTAATACGGCAGCGTTAGTGGCAAAAAGCTAAGACCCAGACCAGACGCCGCATTATGCGGCGTCTGATCAGGGTTTACGCTGTTTGCTATGGTCTTTCTATAAAGGTTGTCCTTGCAAATGTCCGTTTACTCTACCTGCTGACGTGTCTGTAAACTTCTGGATGAGTGGCAAACAGTTTGCATCACGAAAATACACCTACATGTATATAATTTAACCCCCTTAAACCTCACTTTTATACAGTAAAACTGGGGTTTACAGTGGTATACATTTTTTTCTTATTTATGCTCAACAACATTGATTGTGGGGACTCGTTAGAACCGCCTCGCCGAGGCGGTTCTAACGAGTACCCACAATCTATGTTTTGAGCAGAAATATGAACAATAACAGAATTTTTTATTTGAAAATTTTCAGTTTTGGGAGATGAAATTGTCTATATATCTTAATAGGCGTGTTTTCGTAATGGGACCCGAGAACTGTGGCGTCTGATCTGGGTCTACATTGATTGCTAAGGACTGTCTGTCTCTATACTTAGGTTTCATACGGTAAATATGTTTATGCGTCAGAGCTCATAATCAGTAATTTTCTGGAATCTCGAAGCTGATGAATTTGAGACAAAATGAGGATTTATAGGCGCATGCGCTGTTTTTGTCAAACAAATTTTATTCTCCAAGGAATGTTAGCATATTATCCAAAGTACTTGATTAACCGGCTTCTTCACTAGACGAGGTTTGCCAAGTTTGAATTTCTTGCAATGGAACCTGCATTGAACCGCAACGTCAGAAACTGTACCTTCGAAGATTATATTCAGCCTGTACGTTTGTCTGATCAGAGTCTTCGTTGTTCGCATGATGACACTTTGCGTCCATGTCTATTCAGAATGCGCCCAAAGAAGATTCTGATCAGCTTGCGCGGATGCGCAGGCCGATCTGAATCTCCGCTGGGCGCACATGTCTGAAGGCACGTTGTCGGACGTTTCGGCTCCATTGTTGTGCTTTAGACAGAGTAGAATGTCTAAGTTATTTCGATAAATTTGATAAACTTATATCGCTGTTGTTGTATAGAAAAAATCACCTATATGCTGCACAAACAGTACCATTCGTATAGGTATCGGAAGTGGAGATTCTTTGAAAATACAGACGCAAAAACATGTTGCAAATACATGTATGTAGCAGGCTTAGTTTAATGAGAAATAAATATAATGATGCCCAGAAAATGCCGCAGTCACCGAGCACACCCTTCATAAGACACTGGGCAAGGGTTTAAATACATGAAATCTGCTATGAGCAGAACAAAGGAACGAAAAAAGAAAGAATTAAAAAAGAGAAACTGTAACAGAAATCCGGCCTTGGAACGGCCACAATACATTTGCAATTAGGAAAACACGCCTATTCAAATATGTTGCAAATTTTACAACCAAAAAAAGGAAAATTTTCAGATAAAAAATTCTGGGCCCAGTTGTTCAAAGCGTCGTTAGCTTAACGAGCTCGTTAAGGGTCATTTCGTTAACTGTTTTTAGCGGATTCAATATACAATATTCTGATATTTTTTGCTGTAAATGTGAATAGCTTTTGCATTGCAAAAGCTACTCACATTTTTCCAGCAAAAAAAATTCAGCATATTTGCGTATCACTCGATATAAATTTTAACGAATCGTTAACTAACGATGTTGTTAGTTTTGAACAACTGGGCCCTGATATATATATATATATATATATATATATATATATATATATATATATATATATATATATATATATATATATATATATATATATATATATATATATATATATATATATTTCTGCTCAAAACATCGATTGTGGGTACTCTGTAAAACGGCCTTGCGAGGCGGTCCTAACGAGTACCCACAATCGATGTTTTTGAGCAGAAATTAGAAAACATAATGTATACCCCTGTAAACCCCAGTTTTACTATATAAAAAAGGGGTTTAAGGGGGTCAAAATTATACAGGCATATTTTCGTGATGAAACTTTTGAGGGCTTAAAGGGGAACGCAACCTTAAAAGGTATTGTGCTATAAAGTAAAGACCTTTACAAACAATGAATTTTGACACAGATTTAATCAAAATTGATGGGAAATTAAGTAAGTTACATATAATTGAATATTTTAACATTAGTGGAATCGGCGCCGCCATTTTGTATATTTAATGAGGTTTCATAAAAATTAAAATTCATTTCATAAAGGTACAATGTAGTTATTCTCATTAGGTTGATTTATTATTGGGGGAAATGATTGCTTGTCACTAGAATTAAAAGATTATAAAAATTGTATCAAAATTATTCTTATAAACCCTTTATAATTGGTTTTGCATATTTAATTTGGGCTGTGTGACGTCACAAAGCCTACAATATGGCGGCATCCATGACAGCCATTTTAAATATATTCAAACCGACACAACTTCTTTATTTCTAGGCCGATTTTGAAAAAAAAATTCTTGCATTAAAAATAAATGGCTTGTTAAGCACTTTACTCCAAGATATACTTACAACTTATATTGCGTTCCCCATTAAATCTGGTTTTATGACTGTTCAACCCTCCCCGTTAATCTTGATGCGGTTCCAGCTACATTCAATTGTTTGGTCGCGTAAGGGTTTTCAAACTCAACACTGCAGCAACTCATAAAATTACTAGAAATACTCAACACTACAATACTGACACAAACAAAGAAGAGGGCTGAACAACTAAGCGAAAAGCAAAGCAAAATATAACCACCAGTAGAACCGCGGTCAAACCGTATACAGACGCGTTATGTGTCAGATTACGCGGCATGACCAATCATTGTAGCAAAAATTTTATTCGACTTGGTTAATCACGAAGTATGCAGTCTGTCGCATAACATCTACATCATCCTATCCTTTCATATAAAGTAATAAGCTTTTCGAATTTTACTGAAAATTAAGGCTACCAATTAGTCTTTTAAGCCGACGTTATATTTAGAAATTAATTCTCACAGTGATGACGGAAAAAAAATAAATAGAATGATTGAACTACGTCTAAGATACCGATAGCGTTGCAAGTAACGTCTGTAACGGTTAAAGTAACATACGTGACTAAATGCTCTGACACAATGCTTGATTGAGCTGCGATATATATGTTGCATATAAAGTAGCACGTGGGACACCACCTTCTAAAATGGAAAATGTACACTGTCAAAATCAAAGTCATTTTGTTGGTCAGAAATTTGGATGTGATTGTGTCACTAGATATGAATCAATGAATCAAGTATGGCATCAGATGAATAAGTTTTACTTATAAGGCAGAAGTAAAGATAGAATATTTTCATAAGTGGTATCACAAACGCAACTCCCTAGCACATACTAAGAGGATCCTGCAAAACGTTTTGGCCGGAGAAAACGGAACAGCGCCTAAAATGTGGCCTGGAACTTCTATAAAATACAAAAACGGGTATTAGTCTGGCTATTTCTAATTGCTGATAGGTGACGACATCTGGGTGCAAAGAAACGAGCCGCAACAATGAAGGGTTGAATACAAGCAAAGAAATCTAAAGCGTTATACAATGAGAAGCAACCCCCGTCTAGAGTCCATCTGATTTATGACAGCACCTCCTCGCATAGATGCAAGGATGTTAAGGATCTCCAGGCGCACATATTGTACACCATATGCCCTATTCACCGGACCTGAGTCCGTGCAATTCCCAAGGCTTAAGCAAATGTTTTCTGGGAAGAAATCTAAGTCCAGGGCCCAGTTGTTCAAAGCGTCGTTGGCTTAACGAGCTCGTTATGGGTCAGTTCGTTAACTATTTTAACGGGTTCAATGCATAATATGCTGATATTTTTGCTGAAAAAAAATGTGAGTTTACTTACATTTTTTCAGCAAAAAAAATCTGCATATTTGCGTAACACTCGATGTAAATTTTAACGAATCGTTAACTAAAGATGTCGTTAGCTTTGAACAACTGGGCCCAGAAGTTCTAGTGGCAGATATATCTCTAACGTCAAGAGTCCAATTACATATAATTTTTTCAAATATGGTTGTTCGAATTATTTTTTCTTAAAGTCTGAAAATCTGATATGTCGAGGTACGGATATCTCGAAGTTAACGAGATAACGATTCGCAATTCGAGCAATTCGAGATAACGAGAGTCGACTGTATTTTGTTTTAGTCCACAGTGCCAGTTACTTGGTAGGTAATTAAAAAACATACATGCAGGCTGGCATTTGAGATGTAATTGTCTGCACGTTTTTTGTTGTTGTTTTTTTTATGATTTGAATAAGTTTTGCAGTATGTTATATTAACATGCATATATAATCATCAACCTCTCTCGGTAATGTATATCAACACTTAGAATGGCCTCGGTTCTTTTGTTGCTAATAATGTGTGCTATGACGGAAAGGAACTTAACGATGGTCCTTCTGAACCCGGATATACCATGCCTTTGCAAACAGTGTAGATCCAGATCAGTTGGCTTCTGTAGAAGCGAACTGATCTGGATCTGCACTGTTTGTCATTAAGTATTTGAGTTTGTATAATCAATTTGGATCAAGTTATCTGATTGGCTGAAAATCAAATGTGGACATGGCATCTTGATTTGTTCAGCGTGACAAGGGTTAATATTTGAACACTCATTCGGCTCAACTAGAGGGTCCCTAACTCAGTCAGTGAAACATCGCAGAAAAACATGTAAATCAAGTTATATCACTGTTAAGAAAAAAAGGATGAGGCTTAGTAACTAAGATCGGCCTGCGCATCTGCGATGATCGGTCAGTATCCTCGTCGTTTTCCGTCCAGAAGTCATAAGATCAAGCGAGTACATCAGAGAAATACAAAGGGTCTGATAAGTACGAAAGACCGGTAGTGTCAATTCAATTACATTAATTCAAGGTTTCCACCTCACGGAGTCACGATTTCAGCTTCACGAATTCACGAATTCAACTTCACGAATTCACGATTTCAACTTCACGAATTCACGATTTCAACTTCATGAATTCAACTTCACGAATTCACGAATTCAACTTCACGAATTCACGAATTCACGAATTCAACTTCACGAATTCATGAATTCAACTTCACGAATTCCACTTCACGAATTCAACTTCACGAATTCACGAATTCAACTTCATGAATTCACGAAATCATGTTCACGAATTCCACTTCACGAATTCAACTTCACGAATTCACGAATTCAATTTCACGAATTCCACTTCACGAATTCAACTTCAGGAATTCAACAGTTGAATTCGTGAAGTTGAATTCGTGAATTCTTGAAGCTGAATTCGTGAATTCTTGAAGTTGAATTCGTGAAGTGGAATTCATGAAGTTGAATTCGTGAATTCATGAAGTTGAATTCGTGAAGTTGAATTCGTGAAGTGGAATTCGTGAAATTGAATTCGTGAATTCATGAAGTTGAATTCGTGAATTCGTGAAGTTGAATTCTTGAAGTTGAATTCGTGAAGTTTAAATCGCGAATTCGTGAAGTTGAAACCTTGAATTAATGTAGTTGAAATGTCACTACCGGTCTTTCGTAGATAAGAGTGCACATGTCTACGCATTACATATGTCGGAAGTTCCGTTATCCTTCAACACAACACGTGTAATATTACTTTACCAGAGTACAATTTGTTTATTCTCGCCGATCTGGCTTGCCAAAAGTAAGGCAGTCTGCAGCTAGATATCGCCTCATCTTCTGTATTTGAGCCGTGTAAAATGTAAAGGAGCCTTAGAGTACATATCTGCAAAAGCCAAACTCAACCTTATCAGGATCTGTTTGGGTGTTTGAGCTGCAGTTTTAAAGCCCAGTCAACAATGTTAAGATCCTGTCGAACCGGTCAATTAACATCCTCACACTTTTCCTGGGCAGGCTTAGACCTCTATGCGATTAGTTAGTACTTGTACACATAATTACGCCAGCAACTGAATCAGCGAAAGGATGAGAATGGTCGAATAAATTATTTCATGATCAATCTCCATGAAGGTTAAGTGGTCAAGCTGGGATTCGAAGTTGCGACCTCTTGCGGGCTCTGCAGTCAGGCGCGCCACCTACTCATCAGGTACACAAGCCTATATAATTTTGACCCCCTTAAACCCCACTTTTATATAGTAAACCTGGGGTTTACAGGGGTATACATTATTTTACTTATTTCTGCTCAAAAACATAGATTGTGGGTACTCGTTAGAACCGCCTCGGCGAGGCGGTTCTAACGAGTACACACAATCTATGTTTAGTGCAGAAATATGAAAATATATCAGTTTTTATCTGAAACTTTTCAGTTTTTGGAGGTGAAATTTTCTATATATTTGTATAGGCGTGTTTTCGTAATGTGTGCTATAGAGCGCGGCCTAATCAGGATCTACCGTATATACCTTAAATACTGGGATACCTTGACGCCTTATCAAACTTGTTCTAAAACTATAACAAGTCTCTTTTGCTTCCTGTTGATGCCTCGAAAAACAGCTGTATGAGTGGCAAACACTTTAAACCTACATTGTTTGGCAGCTGATCCAAGCTCAGGACTGTCAATCAAAAGTCGAACAACTAATGAGACACCTTACACCTTATCGTACTTGTTCTAAAAGATTATCTCTTATCCTGCTGAACCAGGAAAACCCTGCTTTTGCAAACAGTGTAGAAGCTTCTTCAGAAGCCAACTGATCTGGATCTGCACTGTTTGTCATTCAGTATTTGAATTTGTTTGTGTCAACAAGATGGATCATGTAGTCTGATTGGCTGAAAATTAAAAGTGGGCG
The DNA here is from genome assembly GCA_964016985.1 of Anodontia alba. Taxonomy (NCBI): domain Eukaryota; kingdom Metazoa; phylum Mollusca; class Bivalvia; order Lucinida; family Lucinidae; genus Anodontia; species Anodontia alba. The sequence goes on from OZ024830.1 coordinate 36,250,075, forward strand.
TGGCATCTTAATTTATTCTGCATGTGTTAACAAGTCGGTATTACTTGCTTTTGATGCGTCGAAAAACTGGTGGATGAGTAGCAAATAGTGTAGACCTTGACAAGAATATGACATTCCACGGCATCTTATCTGCGTCTACACTGTTTACACAGAGCTGTGTGCCGGCCTCGGTGGCTCAGTTGGATGCGCCGTCCGATTGGAGACCAGGAGGTCGCGGGTTCAACCCCCGCCGAGATCGGCAACATTCTTTCGTTGAGATTGATCATGAAATTCTCTCCCTTCCACTGATTCAAGAAGGGCAGTTGTCAGTTTCTGGCGAAAGAATGTGCACAATACTGGTTAACCGCTTAGAGGACCGCTTAGAGGATGAATAGGAAACAGTGTAGGCTTTGATCAGACACCGCATTCACCAATGTCTCATCTCGCTCCAACCGTTTGCTCAGCACTGTATCAGAATACTTAGTATAAATACCGTATCGCAATAACCTTAAGTATTATGACAAACAGATCTTAACAAACAGTATAGATCTATATCAGGCTCTGCAGAACGCAGCGTCTGATCAGTCTACACTGTTTGCTACTCAGTCAAGCATTTTCTTAAAACTTTCAAAAAGATCAATAGGTAAGGAGTTAAGTTGTCCCAATATCCAGGGTAAATACGGTCGTTTACGTTCAAGGCAAATATGGCGATTTGTTCTCTTCTACTAATTGCAAACACTGCGGAATCTACACATGACAAAAGAAGGCCCGTGTATGAATGATGTTTGCTCAACCGGACCTTGGCCTCAATGTTGACATATGCAGGTTCATTCTTGGTCTGCTAGGCACGACTCGTCATAATTCAGTTGTTACAATGCCAAACTGTTCAAAGAGAAGCAATAATGATTAATATTACTTAATATCACAGTTTCCGATCAAATTACTGTAGCTACTCGTCCTAGAAAACTTGGAACAGTATATGTGCCACGTCAAGCAAAACTGAGCCGCTACGTCAGAAAAAGTACCCTTGGACATGTGCACCCTGCGAAGATTCAGATCAGCCTGCGCATTCGCGCAGTCTGATCAGAATCTTCACAAGGTGCATTTTGGATAGCCAAGGATGCGAAGTTTCTTAATGCGAACAATACAGATTGATAAGACTGCGCGGACGCGCCGGGTGATTTGAATATTGGTTGGCTGCACATGTTAGAAGATATGTTTTCTCTCATTGTGAATCAGGTACCTTAAAGGTTGATGCCTTAGTTCTTAGTTACTTTGGATGTAACAAAAATCATAGGAACATCATTTCCGTTCCTAATTGATTTTCCAGCGACGTTTGTTTTAATTGTATATTCTTCGTAATTGTTTGTTTTTTTTGTTGTTTTTTTTCTTAATTTTTTTTTTTTTTTTTTTTTTTTTTTTTTTTTTTTGTTGAAGAATTGTTCGGATACTAAACCATTGAAAAAAAGTTCTAGGTGAAAGTCTGAAAACTGAGTACTCATTATGAAATAGATGTATTTGTAAATCAGGTAAATGCATGAAAAATGACTATGTATAACGCTTTGTCTACACTACGATTGAGCTGGCCTTAGCTGGATGCGAGTCCGACTGGTGATCAGGAGGTTGCAGTTTTGACCCCCGCGAGGTCGGCAACATTCTGTCGCGGAGATTTGATCATGAAATATTTTCTTAGGCCATTCTCTCCCTTCCGCTGATTCAAGAAGGGCAGTTGTCAATTTCTGACGAAAGAATGTGCAAAATACTGGTTAATCACTTAGAGGATTAATAAAACGCTCGACATGATCCCATTTTGTTGACTTGGCCGTAAAACCTCAACACAAACAAACACTACACATTTATAAGCAGCGTTGCATAATTTAGAACAAGAATTACGTCCCCACCCCCTACCCCACACCTAGAACTTAATTTCCTACGTAGCCTTTTAGCAAATTAGCTATGTAGATAATATTTTTAACTAGCATGACATATTTTTGTTTTGTCATCACGAAAACATACCTGTATAATTTTGACCCCCTTGAACCCCACTTTTATATAGTAAAACTGGGGTTTACATGGATATACTTTTTTTTTTCTTATTTCTGCTCAAAATATAGATTATGGTATTCATTAGAACCGCCTCGTCGAGGCGGTTCTAATGAGTACACACAATCTATGTTTTGAGCAGAAACATGAAAAATTTCAGATTTTTTTATCTGAAAACTTTCATTGTTTGGTGGTGAAATTTTCAATGTATTTTAGTAAGCGTGTTTTCGTAATGTTTCAGGTAAGCGATCAGTATATGGATGGAGATGACTATGGAGAATTATTTACAACATTTGTCTTGAACATATCAGCTGAAGACTTAGAAAACATTACGTTTGATTTCGTCGAAAGAAACACAACGAAAAATGAAATTAGTGCTACAACACCGTCAGAAATAGATTCTAATTGGACAATAGTTCTTAACGTCATTTCCGGGATTGGGATACTAACCAACTGTATTTTGCTATTCATGATTGTAATAGATCTTGTTTTAGACAAACAATGTAGAAAGAAGCCTCGTCATTGGCTAATATTTCATTCCTCAATTATACATACCCTGTATCTTATCAATGCGATTTCTTTGAATGGAATATCCCTGGATGTCCGTAAAGACCAGCAACATTTGAAAATCTGGATTCACCTTGCTAATACCTTTGAAATAATGGTAAATATGAATCTAATACTTTATGGAATGAAAGTGATCTTAAAATGTTTCAAACAGGACGAGAATAAAGGTTACAGACATGTGTGTTTCTGGATAGTTTTGATGCTTTTGACTTGGCTGATAGGTAATCTATTTGTGTATAGTTTCATCACATCTGAATTGACAGCAAAAAATAATGATCGTGAAGAAAACAAAGTAACGCCACTACGAATGTTCGAAGGTGATGAGAACTCTTTATTTACAGTGATGTTTGCTCTACCTTACGTTATATCTATTGTCTTGCTTTTGACATCAATCATATTTCGTGCTATGAATCTCAAGTATTCAGTGGCTTCTTCTTCTAGATCACGTTATATCGATAATGGGATAGAGTCAGATGCAATTTTGTTTCTGAGTGTATTGGTAATATTAGGACTATTTAGTGTCGCGCCTTATTTTATCTTCAGGCTTAATGACGTATACCATATTCCTACGAATAGCATCCACGTGTATTACGTCATTGTGTTACTAAATATTGTGTATTATGTGGCATTCCCTGTGGTGACGTTGTGCCTACATGATGTTAGGACTATATGTCATAAACTTTTAAGCCCATCAGCGAATGATTTAGAATGCTTGGAGTTAGAATAAACGATACAATAATCATATTCTGTATAGGGTGCTGGATATACAGCGTAGGCTTTACCAGGGAGACAACTTTTGTGACTATTTGTTTGCTATCCTGCACACCGGGCTCCTTCTGAGGAGATGTCTAATCTAAAAGGATAGAATTTGCTTCCAAATGAGAGCACATTCTTCCCTTTTAGAGTAGACAATTTTTCAGAAGAGAAAGACAGAAAGTTTTTTCCCGTCCTTGAATAAAGTGTACATGCAGTTTATATTTTCTGATCCTTTGTGGTCACTGAGCTAATTCCAGGAATTTTGAAAATTTATATTAGGGTAATTGATGCATACTAATTGACTTAAACTAGCTAGTCTGGCAAAGAAAACTTGACACTTCAGCTATTTGATTATATTTGAGTATATTTATTGCTCTCAAGAATATATCCTTTAGGAAACAATTTATCTTCACTACAGCAAGTGTTAGTACCAAGTGGCGGCTGTAAAACGTCTACCGTACTTCCCTATAGTGTAGCTTAAACTAAATTTTGCTATTCCATTTTATTATTGAGCCACTCCTGGGATATTTGAAAATTTTAGTGGGGCATTGAGTATGCTTTATTGGCCGAAATTAGCACGTCTGACCCAGAAATATTCAAGGATAAAGGTGAGCTATTGTGATCACTCACTGTCCGTCGTCGTCGTCGTAGTCGTCCGTCTGTTCGTCTGTCCGTCCGTCCACAATCTTTAAACAACATCCCCTCCTGAACTACTGAGCCAATTTTAACCTAATTTCACAGGATTGATCCTTGGGTGATACTGACTGAAAATTATTCAAAGACTTGGAATCCATGCAGAAATATGGTTGTCATGGCAACCAAAAGAAAAACATTTAAAAATCTTCTTGCCAAAAACCACTGGACCGATTTTAATATTATTTTGCAGATATGTTCCTTTGGTGATCCTCTACTAAGATTGTTCAAGCCATCGTGATTCGTCAAAAACGTGGCCGCCAGGGGCGGGGCTTATTTGCCTGTATATCTATATAGAAGATTTTAAAACTCTTCTTGTCAGAAATCACCGGACCGATTTCAATATAACGTGACAGGAATATTCCTTTTGGTACCCATCTACCAAGATTGTTCAAGCCGTCACGATTCGTCAAAAAACATGGCCGCCAGGGTGCGGGGCTTATTTCCCTTTATATCTATATAGAAAACTTTAAAAAGCTTCTTGTCAAAAATCACTGGACTTCAATATTACGTGGCAGGAATGTTCCTTTGTAACCTTCTTCCACGAGTGTTCAAGCCGTCATGATACGTCAGAAAACATGGCCGCTAGGGAGCGGGTCTTATTTCCTATATAGCTATATAGAAAACGCAAAAAATCTTCTTGTCAGAAACCACTGGATCTATTTCAATATAACTTGGCAGAAATGTTTCCTTAGTGACCCTCTACCAAGATTGTTCAAGCAATCGTGATTCGTCGAAAACATGGCCGCCATAGGGCAGGGCTAAGTCTTCCTATATCTATATAGAAAACTTTAAAAATCTTCTCGTCATAAACCATTGGACTGATTTCAATATAACTTAACAGATATGTTTCTTCGGTGACTGTCTACGAAGATTGTTCAAGCCGTCATGATTTGTCAAAAACACAGCCGCTAGGGGGCAGTGCTTATTTTCCCTATATATCTATATAGAAAACTTTAAAAATCTTCTCGTATCAAACCACAAGACAATGAAGTGTAACATATGGTAAGAGTCATGCTCAGACAGGTAAAATTATCACCAAATCTTCATTGAATACTAACTGATTATCAACCACAATTGCAGGACTGATAATCGATTATCTTTGCAGCTCTGATTAGCCAGCCTTAATATATATATAATATAAATATAATATATATATATATATATATATATATATATATATATATATATATATATATATATATATATATATATATATATATATATATATATTTATATATATATATATATATATATATATATATATATATATATATGGAGTAGTAGTTAGCACATCTGCCCGGCCCGTGTTTCGATTCTCGGTCCCGGCGCGACCGATTTTTGAACGCTAATTTCTGTTTTATATATATATATGTGTGTGTGTGTGTGTGTGTGTGTGTGTGTGTGTGTGTGTGTGTGTGTGTGTGTGTGTGTGTGTGTGTGTGTGTGTGTGTTATGGGTACTCTCAGAGGCGTTTTTGAAGATTACACACAGCATACATCTATGTATTTATCATGATACCACTCTTATAAAGAGCTGTGTAAGCCACGATCTGTTCACCACATATACTGCAACATAGGAATTAGGGAATATTTTAGCTATTGAACATATTAGGATATATTTATGCAGTAGACTAGGTTCCAAAAAGTAAAACATCAAAATTGAAAAAAAAAAACGTTCAGATCTGTACAATTTTTAAAAACCCCTAAGTAATGTAGACCCCAATTATATTGGGTCTAAGGTGCCAAATTCAATCACTACACGTTTCGATTATAGTTAAGTCTTGGCAAAAAAAGGAAGTTACATAGACATAGCTTCGATTGGTAAGATGGATGATTTACAACATGCACGTTTCAAGACGCCAAGAAAGCCTTCATCTCCTCGGACCTGTGAGCGAGTGTGTTGTTATGAATACGATGGATCCTATATTGTTTGGAAGCTTCTAATTATAAAATCTAGCACAAAATTGTTATAGAATCGTCCAGTAGTATACACCCAGCTGAATATGCCACTTTATAATGAGGCTCGCTAAAATTAAAGAAAATGACGTGCAAAGTTTTCTTCGTACTGGTTCTTCTTTGCAAAATCTTTTCTATTCCACTTTTTATTTTCAGTCCATCGCTGTAAATAAATCAGGTGCACTCGGATTTGGTTTTGTCACCTGTTTGCAGAGTAAATACGTGAATTAAGGAACTGATGCAATCAGATCCACATCAATCACCCTAGTCTGGCCCCAGACCCTTTCTTTATTTTTCTTTCTTTTTCTTCTTCTTTTTTTGAGGGGACGCAACACTTGTATAGCTTGTAGAATTTTTGTTTACTTCAGTCCCTTGGCTAGAAAGAAAGGTTCAGCCATAGGTAACTTGAAGTTGGATTAAAGAGGATCATGATAAAAAAAAAATAATGTAGAGAAAGAGAGAAATAGATATAAAACAAAAACGACTGGAGACAGTCTACAATCACCACAACACGAAAGAAAACAACTAACAAATCCAGTAAACATTACGAAAACAAGCCTATTCGAATATACTTAAAGTTCTACTACCAACAAATGAAAATTTTCAGATATATATACTGATATTTTTCATATTTCTGCTCAAAACATAGATTGTGAGTACTCGTTAGAACTGCCTCGTCGATGCGGTTCTTACGTATACCAACAATCTATGTCTATGTATTGTATACCCCTGTAAACCCCAGTTTTACTATATAAAAGTTGGGTTTAATGGGGTCTAAAAATATATAGGTATGTTTTCTTGAAGAGTTAAGCAGCCACGAAATGAACAAGGTGGCAACTGCTACCAAAACTTAATAAATACAATTGCTTATATATATATATATATATATATATATATATATATATATATATATATATATATATATATATATATATATATATATATATATATATATATATGAAAAGAAAAACATACATCACGAAAACACGCCTATTCAAATATATAGAAAATTCACCTCCAAAAACTGAAATTTTTCAGATACGAAAACTCTGATATTTTTCATATTTCTGCTAAAAACATAGATTGTGGGTACTCGTTAGAACCGCCTCGACTAGGCGGTTCTAACGAGTACCAACAATCTATGCTTTTGAGCAGAAATAAGAAAAATAATGTATACCCCAGTAAGCCCCACTTTTACTTTATAAAAGTGGGGTTTAAGGGGGTCAAAATTATATAGGCATGTTTTCGTGATGAGATTCAGGAAACTACCTAACAATTAACAAAAAGTACCACAATAAGAGTACTGTCTAGGAACGGTCAGTAATGAATTACTTGGGTACTTAAGCTTGCTTTACGGGATCCAAAACACTCGCTTATTTGCTTCCAAATTGGTAAAAACATACATATTTTTTTTTTGGTTCGTGCAGAGGTCTTCAAACTCACCCATGATTTATTAGAGGGTTAGAAAGAATCTGATGATTACGGGTTTTGCATCTTTTTCAGACGTTCACAGGAACATTTACGACGCTATTCATTTTGCTACTCAGCAGTGAGTGAATAAGGTACCAACCTAGCAACAATCTTGCTCTTTATAATAATTTTCAGGTGTGCCAATTCAGTCAACCCTCATTATAACGACACTCGATTCAACGACAAAATTCGTGATACTGACAGTTTGACTTGCGTGGAAACTAAATTCGTTATACTGACAGTTTGACTTGCGTGGAAACCCTCTCTCAAAAGGTGGCAGTGAAGTAGAAATTATGCAGAAACATCATCATTCAATACTTAAAGCAATATATGTTTTGGATATTTGTTAGAATTGCCTCACTGAGGCAATTCTAACAAATATCCAAAACATACGTTCTCTAAAATAAGAATAAAACATTGCATTTGCTGCATATAAATCTGCCCATTAAGAATTCTTTACAACAGCAAATTCATTTTAATGGTAATATCTTTAGAAACCAAATGCTGCCGTTGTACAGAGGGTTCACGGTATTGGCTTTATCTTTAGCAGCATTCAAAACTGCGGTTTGGTCTTGGTGTTAGATGCTTTGGGTCTGCAAAGGCGGGTGGTATCTTTGGCAGACAACTTTCAAGCTTTATAAGCTTTGCCCCACCTAAATATATCTAGAAATTGACTGAGGTCCACACAGATTATAAAATATTTTGTTTGCCTCTATATCGAGCCTAGTACAGCATTTTATATAAACACGAACTTCAGTCTGATCGTCCATGTTACGATGTAACTGGTCTTGTGAAATGGTCTGTGTAAATAATTGCACATATTTCAAACTTAGATAGCTCAGTAATTTGAAAATTAATTTGCACGAAGTAAAGGGGTACCGATAGCTATAGAAAACAGAAACAGAAGTATAAGGAAGTGTTTTGAAATACACATGGGATGCTATTGTAGAATCCCGTTAGTGACAAAACGTTTTGCTGGACTCGAAACAGGTAATGCATTTGTATAACAAACGGTATATTTGTGAATAAGCAGGCACATTTGCGTCTGCGTTCATTGTCTTTAACATGCAATATCATTTTGAATGATGAACGACAGTGAAACCTCAATGGGCTCGAACATCTTTGGGACTAAAGAAATTTGCTCGAGATATGGGTAGTTCGAGTCACTGAGGGTTTATCATGGTGCAAGTCAGGAAGCGAAAAGCGATAATTTAGGGAAGTATTTTCGCTTTTCTACACAATAATTGTATGTTGAATATTCATTAGAATCACCTCGATGAAGTGATGCTAATGAGTACAAACACCATACTTTTCTTGATAAAATAAGAAAATTTCCCACAATATTTGATTTCTTGAGCTATCGGAAGTATTTCGTAGGGACTCAAAAACGAGTTCAAATTAGCCATGGTAAACGAGATCGGTTTTCGAGGTATTGAGTTTTGGCTGTTTAATTATATCAACGCCCGATACCTGTCCCTCATAAAGGCCACCGTTGAGAAGGCAATAGTCCTCCGAAGGGAGTTAACACTTACAGAATGTTGCTTTGAGAAATCCTGCATTTATCGCCCTTACCTTTCAAGAGAGATAGAAAGTGAATCATAGCGGTATTGACGGTTTACGCTAAATGACAACTACTTCGGGAAACTCCGTGGTAGCTACCATTTGTGCTTACGTCACACAATCGGAAGTGTTGTCGGATGAGATTAATGTTCGAAAAACAGGTATTTCCATTTCGCACTTCATTTTATTCCAACCAAAAATTTTGACACATAGCGCAGTTGGTGGCGCATAAATTTCTCTTTCTTTAGCTACTTTCATTATCTGTGTGCTTACCATGGTTACCGAGAACACTTGGGATAAAATGTCAGAAATGTAACTGTTACTTACCACGGACAACTATGACCTTGTAAAAAAAAACCTATTTTATTGCAACCCAACTGGAAATTAAAATCGAAAGAAGTTTCGCCCGGATGCATAATTATAAGTTACCAAAATCTAATCCTTTGGCGCGGACGAAAACTCGTCTTTAGTTATATGAAAGAGAAAAACAAAAGAAATGTTATCTACCGCGGACGCGAAAAACATGGTAGCTTCCATGTTGAATATGAAGAGTCGATTTTGCTTTTTAAACTAAAATTGATACAATCGGCTTTTGGCTTCCAGAAGATTTTATACAAGATAAGGAATCGAAAGAAATACATCCTATAGTTTCCTTGCAGTGCCGAATCATGCAGTAGGATATCAGACATGACGCGATCAAGTTCAAGACATTGGAAACTTTACTAGGAAATTCAGAGTTGTCTATCAAAGATCGGCATTGTTTAGAACCGAAAAACAAATTTCAATTTTATTTATTTATTTATTTATTTATTTATATTGGTGAGCCTAAATTAAGAGAAACTATTCACTGACAAACATAGCAGTCTATGCAGCAGGCAAAAATCTGAGCATCCCACTATCATATGGACAGGGTGTGGTTAATCAGTACCGAAATCGCAGGCATTACATCTGAATCCGGTGACGGGAGAAAACATCCTCCAGTTTTGGAAGACCCACCCCGTACAATGTACGGGAAACGACTGGAGATACGGAAAACGCCAAGTGAACCTCAGGATAATAGAATCTTACCTTGTGAAATACGGCGTTTTGAGTCTTTACAAAGACAATGAGCAGATAAAGAAATGTATTAACTAACAATTCTAAGGTTTTGGGTCTAACGTTGTTCGAACATTATGTAGTGTCTTTTGGATATTTACCCTTTTTCGGGGTTCTTTTTCTTCGTCTTGTTGGTAGTTTGTTGTCTCATTGCAATCACCACTTAAAAAGTAGAGGGAGCTAGTCGTTTTACCGTTACTATGTGTTTTTATTTCTCTTGTCATTTTATCGTTAATATATGTTTTTGTTGTTGTTTTTATTATTATTTTTTCTCATATCTTCTATTCCTTTCGATCCAAAGGGTTCGGTTTTTCTTTTTTGTTGCTTTTGGGGGTTTTCACATACAAGGCTTCCAGCTGACTATCAATTAATACAATATGTGCTCACGTTATAAATGCACCAGAGGTTATTAGCAATTTTAGCCGAAACACTTTTGAACGCACACATCTCCGGATAATATAGAAGCTGGAAAAAATAGAAACGCTGTATTATCACAACCACAATTGGCGAAAAGAGTAAGATATAAAGTTCTAGCAAATATCATTGTAAAAGTTATTCCTGCACCCTGAGCATCGTCTACTGGTGATTCGCACTATATAACTACCTAAGAGCAGAAGACAGGATTTACTACTAGCAGACAGAAAGTCGAACATATAATCTGGATACATGAATAAACTGGACACCCAATCGGACCAGAAATCGCTTACCTGGATGAGACTGATCATAATATGTTACATATACTACAGCTCAACTCATTGTGTAGTAGATGAATGAAAAATTGAAATGCCTGGTATAAAAGCAGATCAAATATTAAAGCAATATCTTAAAGGTAAAGAGTTTTGCCAGCTAAAGGGACATTGATATACATTTTAACATAAAACTGGGTCCCCATGGCTTAGTGGGTAAGGATCTTGTCTCTTAATCATAAGATTCTCACCGTTATGTGTACGAGTCTCGCTCGGGTCACACGTGAGACGCCTAGTTCTGCAAACGGATTCTCCGCGTACCCCGGTTTCCGCCCACCACTGATTAACGATTTGCTCAAAATAAGGAAAATAATCTTGAAAAGGCCGTAACCCCCCCCCCCCACCCCCCCACACACACACAAAGAAATATAAAAACTAGAGTTATCAGACAAAGGACCCTGGATACGGGCAATACCATGAGAAATGGCCGTGATGGGGCTGCAAGGTGAAACTAGGCATTCTCTGGTCGCGTCAACGGATTCCAACTCTTGGTTTTCTTTTGCTCCAGCATTTTTGTTATTTCATGCTGTCGAGTCCCCTTTGTTGTTTCATCTCTGTATTTGTGCGGTCTGAACAAACTATTTGTCTAAACTGCAAAAATACTAAACCTCGACGTCGCCCCAATGCTTCCTGCCAAGTTTCAGCATAATCTGAACAATCTTACGGGAGGTGATGTCGTTTGAAAAATTTTGAAAATGGCCACCGTGACGGCCATTTTCGATATCAGAACGGAACGACTTTATCATTTCTGAATTTCAATGTCACCCCGAAGCAGCCATCAACTTTCAGTTCAATCTGTAGTACAGTCTGTGAGGAAAACACTTTCGTTTGAAGAATGTCAAGATGGCTGTCATGGCAGCAGTCTTAGATATCGGAACGCAACGATTTTAGCGATTTGAATTTACATGTCTCCCAAATGTCTCCCACCAAGTTTCAGATCAGTCTGACATTGTTCTGGAGATGTCGAAACTTTGAAACTTTTACGACAGACGGACGAACGTAGATACGTCAGATGGACGAACGTAGAGACGACAGACAGACAACGGACAGCAAATCACGGCACAAGCTGACCGAAGCTCCAGGTGAGCAAATTGTACAATAAATAACGATAGCCTTCATGGGCATGAGTCCTGAACGTTAGCTTCCACGGACATGAGTTTTTAATGTTACCTTCCACGGACACGAGTTGAAAGTGTTAGCATCCACGGACATGGGTTCCATTTACAAAGTACATGTATTGTTCACTATTGCTGCTAGTTATAAATAATCAGTATACATTTATCTGCCGTTTTACGTGTAAAATTATTTATTGCAGCCATGGAATATCAGCCGGCGGTGTGTCGCTTTTGTGGTAAGGTGTTTCGGAGCCGTTCCGGTCTGTGACCATGAAAGGAGTCACGGCGGGAAATCTCCATACAGCTGCAGTGGGAAGTTATTCTTTAGCAGATCAAACCGGCAAAGGTATATGTACATGACTTTTGATAGAATTGGATGTATCGTTTCGAAACATGTTACAACCACTGAAACTTATCGGATTTGCTGTTCAACAAAAGGAAAAAATATGAATTTATGTAATGTGACATCTTGTCTTTATCATTTCTCTACATGAGGTCAAATGTTTTTATTCTCTTAGTACCCTAGTCTACCTTTTATTAACGATCGGTTTGAAATAAATGAAAGGGTCGTAAAAAAATCTCTAAATGAGACATTGTTATGAGCCAGGTTTGCATGGGCCCAACAAGTACCTAGGATATCTATACTCCTTAACAAACAAACTCTTGTTATCATCGAAACGATACATCCAATTCTATCAAAAGAGACACAGCATCAGGCACCAACTGACATTACCTAAAACGTAAGTCCATAGGCCGGAGCCGTCATAGAATCTGACATCCGACCCGACAGTGCAATTAAAAGGGAAGTAAATTATCAACCGTAATTGATTTAGGAACCATCATGCAGTCACTTGTATAACATTTATGTTGTACCAAATCTTTTTTATATCGAATAATGACTTTACGAAATTGGGTATACAACTCTTGCATTTTTATCGGATTCTTTCCAAATAAGATACAAGTCTTTAAACTAGATACAAGTCTACAGGAATATCTATTCCTGTTAATGACATTCACTTCTATTGTATGTCACCATTGTTTCAGATGAGTTTGAAGATGTTTTATTCTTTGACTTTCTGTTTCCAAGATGGCTGACATTATGGTCGCTAATGTGCCCAATGAGACTTGTGAACACCAAATTTCTGGCATATTACATTGAATTTCTCAAACATTTCACACAAGCCTTTCTGCAATCAATGTCTTGTATGGGTTTAACTGTGTATTTTACCAACATCCTGTTTCCCCGATGGCCGACAAAAATGGCCAACAGAATGCCCAGTTTCACCTTGCAGCCCCATCACTTGGCCATTTCTCATGGTATTGTCCGTATGCAGGGTCCTTTGTCGGATACCGACAACTCTAGTTTCTATTTTTTTTTTTTTTTTTTTTTTTTTTTTTTTTGTTTTGTTTTTTGTTTTTTTTTTTGTTTTGATGTGGGGGGGGATGGGATGGATGCTCAGAGGGTGGTTATGGTCAAGATTATTTCCCTAATTTAGAGCAGATCGTAGATCAGTGGTGGGCGTAAACCGGAGTACGCGGAGAATCCGTTGCAGAACTAGGCGTTTCACATGTGACCCGTATCCATAGCGGTGAGAGTCTACTTATTAAGAGAAAATATCCTTACCCACTAAGCCAAGGGGACCCAGTTTTATGTTAAAATGTATAATAATGTCCCTTTAGCTGGTAAAACTCTTTACCTTTAAGATATTGCTTTAATATATGATCTGCTTTTATACCAAGCATTTCAATTTTTCATTCACCTATTGCACAATGAGTTGAGCTGTAGTATATGTAACAAATTATGATCAATCTCATCCAGGTAAGCGATTTCTGGTCCGATTGGGTGTCTAGTATATTTATGTATCCAAGATTATATGTTCGACTTTCTGTCCGCTAGAAGTATATACATCACAAATCCTGTCTTCTGTTCTTCGGTAGTTATATAGTGCGAATCACCAGATGCTCGGGGTGCTGAAATAACTTTTACAATAATAATTGCTAGAAGTTGAAATGGGAAATAATTTTCATGAGCTAGTCAAACGATGTGTACAATGCAAGCGCTAGTTCAAAACTGATACTGTCGCCAGGGATGCTGATTGCTGACTGGCTCCTCCAACGGGTCACTGGCGTGGTGCGTGATGGAATCGGACCTGGCTACTGATAAGCATGCAGCTATTGGATGACACAGCCAGTCAACAGACAAGGCACCCAAGGGGGCCAGTTATCAGAATAAGATTAGGAGTTGAGGGGTACACTAAATTAATATTGGGTTAATAACTTAATCCTTACATTAATTTCAGCGTATGCCTCGGCATGATGCGCAGACTGAGTGTTATGAAATGAAACAAAAGACTGGGTTTGGGATCATGTAGACCATTTAGTTATGCAAAAGCCAATTAAAGCAAAAGCCATATACATATAACAATATACCTGAGCAATTATATCACTTGCCAATGTGTACCTATGTTATGATATTTACATATTTGGCGAAAAGCATTTTGTATGTTTAATGCCAATAAAACATTTTGTATTGTATTGTATTGTATATTAGTTTTCAAGTACAGTCGAACCTCGTTATCTCGAACTCGCTTATTTCGAATTACCGCTTATCTCGAAGTGAAAATCTGGTCCCTGTTTTAACATGAAACTATGACAACAGGTAACAAAATAATGTGGAAAAGAGGAGAAATTGCTCCTAAGGAGCAATTTCTCCTCTTTTCCACATTATTTTATATATATATTTCTAACTTCAGGAGTCAAATTACATATTCATTTGTTAAATGTGGTTGATCAATTTTTTGTTTTCTTCACTCTCTCAACCCTGATATGTCGAGGTACGGATATCTCGAAATGTTTCAGTGAGTCCCTTGGAATTCGAGATAACGAGAGTTGACTGTATAATGTTGACCACTATCAAATAATTTTCATTAGCTAGTCAAACGATGCCTGTTCCAACGGGTCACTGGCGTGATGCGTGATCGAATCGGAGCTGGCTACTGATAAGCATGCAGCTATTGGATGACACAGCCTTTCAACAGACAAGGCATCCAAGGGGTGGGGGGCAGTTATCAGAATGAGATCAGTTGAGGGGCACACTAAATTAATATTTGATTAATAACTTTATCCTGACATAAAAACACATAGTAACGGTAAAACGACCAGCTCCCTCTACTTTTTTAAGTGGTGATTGCAATGAGACAACAAAATACCAACAAGAGGAAGAAAAAGACCTCCGAAAAAGGGTAAATACCCAAAAGATACCACATAAAGCGCAAACAACGTTAGACCCTAAGCCTTAGAAATGTTAGTTAATACATTTTGTTACTTTCTTTACCTGCTCATTTTCGTTATTAAGACTCAAAACGCCGTATTTCACAAGGTAAGATTCTATTATCCCTAGGTTCACTTGGCGTTTTCCGTATCTCCATTCGTTTTCCGTACATTGTACGGAGTGGGTCTTGTTCCAAACTGGCGGATGTTTTCTCCCGTCACCGGATTCAGTTGTTATGCCTGCGATTTCGGTACTGATTAACCACACCCTGTCCATATGATATTGGAATGCTCAGATTTTTGCCTGCTGCATAGACTGCCATGTTTGTCAGTGTATAGTTTCTCTTAATTTAGGCTCACCAGTATAAATAAATAAATAAATAAACAAAATTGATAATTGTTTTCCGGTGCTAAACAATGCCGATCTTTGATAGACAACTCTGAATTTGCTGATAAAGTTTCCAATGTCTTGGACTAGATCGCGTCATGTCTGATATCTTACTTCATGATTCGGCACTGCAAGGAAACTATAGGATGCATTTCTCTCGATTCCTTAGCTTGTATAATCTTCTGGAAGGCAAAAGCCAAATTGTATCAATTTAAGTTTAAAAAGCAAAATCGACTCTTCATATTCAAGGTGGAAGTTTCCATGCTTTTCGCGTCCGCGGTAGATAACACTTCTTTTGTTTTTCTCTTTTATACAACCAAAGACGAGTTTTCGTCCGCGTCAAAGGAATAGATATAGGTAACTTATGACAGGTCTATTTTTTGACAGGGTGTGGTTAATCAGTACCGGCTGCGGTTTGTGATTGTGGCACTCCCTGGACTTTTCTCTTACGTATTTTTTATAATTATGCAACTGGGCGAAGTTGTTTCGATTTTAATTTCCAGTTGGGTTGCAATAAAATATGTTTTTGTTACAAAAGCATAGTTCTCCGTGAAAGATAATAGTTACATTTCTGATATTTTGTCCCAAGTGTTCTCGGTAACCATGGTAAGCACATAGATAATGAAAGTAGCTAACGAAAAAGAAATTTATGCGCCACCAACTGCGCAATGTGTCAAAATTTTCGGTTGGAATAAAATGAAGCGCGAAATGGAAATACCTGTTTTCCGAACATAAATCTCATCCGACAACACTTCCGATTGTGTGACGTAAGCACAAATGGTAGCTACCACGGAGTTTGTTTCCCGACAGTGTATATTAGCCACAACGTTTTAAAAAGATGCTTACAATATTTGCCCTCAGTAATGACGGATCATCCTCTGTTTCCGCGCTGCTTGATCAGAGACTTTGATGTCTGTCGGAAACAACCTTTGGCTCTCGGCTATACACTGAATGCCCTGCGGGAGAGATGCCCAGTAAAATGCAACGCTTAGAGGTCGTTTTGTATTGTATATCTTTTGACGTTGTGGAGCAATAATTATAAGTAGTAGACTAAGTTAATCAGCTGTTTTTTGCTTTACTGATACGTATCCAGAATTCAGAAATTGTGGCAATCATCCCAGAACTGGAAGCAAATACTCGCTCTTAACAAATCCTATGTTAATGTATAGGGAACATGTTATAGACGTATCCCATTTGTGCCAGCGCACGAGAGGCCTTACTTTCGACCTGTGTGACAAGCGAAGACTCAGATCAGCCTGTACATCCACCTAATATGGCAAGGGTTTTCGTTTATTCCTCTTTGGGTAGACTGGATATTGCATAAGGCACAAGCGATCAGCGAGGATTGATTAGACTGTGCGGATGTGCAGGCTGATCTGAGTCTTCGCCGGTCGCAAAAGACTTATTGTAGGTTCTGTCGTGCGCTGGCTTAATTCATGTCTTTACTTCAGTACTTGAACGTGTCGGTCGCTGGGGCACCACTAATAAATTTGAGATAAAATGACAAGTCATGTTGTATGAAATAGGTTGTTACTGTGTAGGAATAGACCAATGCACGTTTCCATGCTTTTGCATCACGAAAACATACCTATATAATTTTGACCCATTAAATCCCACTTTAATATTGTAAAAATGGGATAAACAGGGATATGCATTACTTATCATATTTCTGAAGAAAATCATACATTGTGGGTACTCGTTAGAACCGCCTCAGTAAGCATCTAGCTAATAAACTATCGTAATTAATACAACTTTACCATATTCAGAATTTTCTGTTTCCTAGATATATACATTACGAAAACACGCCTATTCAAATACACTGAAAATTTGACCACCAAAAAATGGCAATTTTTCACATAAAAAATTCTGATATTTTTCATATTTCTGCTCAAAACATAGATCGTGGGTACTCGTTACAACCGCCTCGTCGAGGCGGTTCTAACGAGTACCCACAATCTATGTTTTTTGAGCAGAAATAACAAAAATAATGTATACCCCTGTAAACCCCAGTTTTACTATATAAAAGTGGGGTTTAAGGGGGTCAGTATTATATAGGCATGTTTTCGTGATGTAGGTAGAAGAAATATTAGCACTCACTGCCAGTTTTTCCGCAGTAATAAGACTTACAAGAGCTTCCATTTTTAGGACATGACAAATTAGCTTCATCACTACACGTATCCACTGAAATAAAAAAAAACTGAAACAAATCTTGTTTGTAAAACACTGAACTACCTGTGCCATCTGCAAGAATAAATTGAATCAAATCCGTCTGAGACAAATTCAATTTTAATCGAGATAATTCATTCCAATACAGGTTCGACTGGATTTTATTTGATTAGATTAAGTTTATTATTTCAATTGATACAGAGAGCTCACTAGTTTCTAGCACGCTGGACTTTTTTGCAGCTGTTTGATTCATGGTACATAGCGCAAGTAGCTCTATAGTACAATTCCTGTAAAAGACATAATAAAGAGTGTATGTTAACGATTGACGAAGCACTCTAGACCTAACTCTGCAACAGTCCAAAATTTCGGTAACTCTCTAGTTGCATAGAAATATTTAGTCAATCTGATTACGTTATCAAGTCTGACTAATGTCTTCCCTTTGTTTCTCCGCAATGTATAGTGAAAATAAGGATACACAGGGGTACGCATAACTTTGCGAATTTTCAGAATTTTTTCTGCTTGATACCTAAATTTATATGATCTCTTATTTCCGCCATTTTGATACAATATGTCTTAATCCTGAGTTTGATGGAGACTTATTCTCTGATTTTTCGAGCAATTTAAAAAGATAGGTTACAACATTATCGTGAAAACACGCCTATATAATTTTGACCCCCTTAAACCCCACTTTTATATAAGAAACTTGGGTTTACAGTGGTATATATTTTTTTCTTATTTTTGCTCGAAAACATAGATTGTGGGTACTCGTTAAAACCGCCTCGCTGCGATGGTTCATACGGATACCAACACTCTATGTTTTGAGCAGAAATGTCAGAGTTTGATTAAATGACACATTTTCAGTTTTTTTAGGTGAACTTTTCTATATATTTGTAGGCGTGTTTTTGTAATGTGAATGTTCTGCGGTAAACTGCACGCATGCTTGTTAACACAAACATCGGGAGGCCTGTCCTTCGCGATTGTGGCATTTCCTAGGTGCTAGCACTTATATGTTATCAAAAATCATGTATGAAGTTTCCCGCCAAACATTTATATTATAATTTATATTTTTGTAACGACTGACAAAGTTTTTGAATTTTTTGAATACTATCATACTGGTATGAACATTCTCATAACTTCTTAACCCTGGTCCGATTCATCTTATTATTTTTTCTCTATAAAACTGGTTAGAAGGGGATACTTGGCTTCCTGAATACTAAACATCACGAGAACAAGTCTATATAAGTTTGACCCCCTTAAACCCCACTTTTATATAGTAAAACTGGGGTTTACAGGGGTATACATTATTTTTCCTATTTCTGCTCAAAACATAGATCGTGGGTACTCGTTAGAACCGCCTCGGCGAGGCGGTTCTAACGAGTACCCACAATCTATGTTTTTGAGCAGAAATATGAAAAATTATCAGAGTTTTTATCTGAAAATTTTCAGTTTTTGGAGGTGAAATTTTCTATATATTTGAATAGGCGTGTTTTCATAATGTAAAAGAAAGCATTTCTTTGCACGGATGTATTTAAAACATTAGAAATACTTTAGGGCGCCTTATTTATTAAATCGCCCACGTAAAAAGGGCAGAGCCTAGCTTTGTGAAAACAAATAGAGTGCTTCCAAAAGTTGAAAACTCAATTTTTAATCAGCTCAATACAATTATGAACAATACATTAAAAAAGAAGTACTTTCAATGCAATCTTAAACTTAATTTTCAGTATGAAAACACATCGATAGTTTTCACTTGTTGTTTTTAAACCTAAAGAGTGCTAAAGCTAAAAGTGTACATGATAAGATACACGACTATCTAGTAGGGAGCTTAAACTGTCTATTAAACATGTAGCTCATCACAAAAACATGCCTATATACTTTTAACCCTCTTAAACCCCACTTTTATATAGTAAAACTGGGGTTTACAGGGGTATACATTATTTTTCTTATTTCTGCTCAAAAACATAGATTGTGAGTACTCGTTAGAACCGCCTCGTCGAGGCGGTTCTAACGAGTACCCACAATCTATGTTTTGAGCATAAATATGAAAAATATCAGAATTTTTTATCTGAAAACTATAATTTTTGGTGGTAAAATTTTCATTATATTTGAATAGGCATGTTTTCGTAATGTGAAAATTATGGAATTTCTTGGCGTGCTTTCTTACCAGAGAGTTTTCTTTATCATTTGTATTGACTACCGTAGTGTCTGTTTACTGACATTGCGATGTTTATGGTGACTCCCTGCACGAACTGAAGGGAGTTGTTGACAAATCTGACATATTAGTTAAAAATATATATAATCAATCCATGCAAAAACATAGGGTATGAATAAGGTGTTATGCGACAAACTGCAATTTAATCCAATTAAGATTATAGATTTTGCTGCATTTTTCAAGAATGCGGCGGATCAGGCAACATATTCTAAGACGACTCGGTCCAAAATGAGCCAGCGCACGACAAAACCAACAAAATGGTATGTGCGCCCAGCGAAGACTCAGACCACCCTGGGCATCGGCCCAGTCTGATCTGAGTTCGTTGTGCGCTCAAAGGGTAGCTTTCTTCATGCTAATAGCGAAGACTCTGATCAGACTGGGCGGAAGCCACATCTTATCTGAGTCTTCGCTGGGCGCATATACCATCTTGTAGGTTTTGTCGTGCGCTGGTTCAAATCTTATTTTAGCGGCTTTTGCCTGACCTTACTCGTCGCTTCTAGAGGTGTTTTTTTTTTTTTGTTTTTTTTTTTTTGTTTCATCATAATATTGAGAAGTTATTTATATGTTTCCTACCATGTGGACCATTTATGTGTAAGGCAACGCCTATACGGACCGAACAATATATATATATATATATATATATATATATATATATATATATATATATATATATATATATATATATATATATATATATATATATATATATATATAAGCATTAAGGGGAAGAGGTCTGGATATACTAAAATGTTTTTCTAATTTATTAGGTTCCCAGCGGATTAACTAATTGCCGATTCAAGGATCAAGGATGTTCCCAGGCTGTATTTCTAATGCAGTTCTTTTCTCTTGTGTTCTGTCTCTTTTCGTTTGCTTGTAAGTCCCTTTATACCGGGTTTTGTTCCTTGATAATGGCCTTCCTTAGTTACCTCCATTTTATGTTTTGCGATTTTGAGGAAACACACACACACACACACACACACACACACACACACACACACACACATATATATATATATATATATATATATATATATATATATATATATATATATATATATATATATATATGAACAATTTATTTTCGCAATCTGAAAACGTAAGCTGTATATTTGTGTATTTATTTGGTCCTATCTGATATTATCGTCATCTTACTGGGCAAGAGAGACCCCGATATTACTTTTTGTTGTCTTGTAAGTACTATATGTCATTCTTTACTGTTAGTATAACCCCATCATCTGTAACTGTGACCTGTACCTAAGGCTGATGGCCATCTGCCGCCACACAGCTGACTCACGAGTGACCTTTCATGTTTTTTCTTCTTATTTTCTATTTCTGCGCCAATAAAATGTTCCGACCGAAAGCACCACAATAAACCGATTGTATCCCCATTCCGAATTACCTACAGGTGACAGATGTGTTCTGATTAACCCTTATACGATCAGTGGCATTAATTACACTTTGATAATCTCAGTTATTGTATATTGAATCTACCGTGCCAATGTAAAATCGACTACGTCATTGACCTAATTAGCTATAATGCGCCAATCAGAAAATAAGATGCGTAACACCACTTGAGCAATGTTGGTGTGTTTGACGATGTGCTTAGCTGTAAAGGCTATCGTTACTTGAATGGCTCGGGGTGAGAGGCAGGTGTGCATGTACCTGAGGGTAATACTTAAGCACAAGACAAAAGATATTAGAATGAGGAGGAGATGGTTCAATTTTAGATGCTGAACAGACAAGGGAAGTGGTGCACAAGCCCATGACATAGTGTAGTGAGAGTCGTGGAGAGCTACAATGAGAAACAATGACGCTCGAGCTCATGAAGGAAAGAGAGTTGATTGGTGGCCCAATGACATTGGAGTCCTGCGATGAGGTAGGGACTTGAGCTCTTAGCACATGACAGAGAGGTACTATATTGTGAATACAGGAGCTGTAATGTCAATGATGCGGGCACAGGTGCACTGATGTGCTTTCGAAATATTTCAGAAAGACGTTCATTACGAAAACACGCCTATTCAAATGTACTGAAAATTTTACCACCAAAAAAAGAAAATTTTCAGAGAAAAAAATCTGATATTTTTCATATTTCCGCTCAAAACATAGATTGTGGGTACTCATTAGAACCGCCTTGACAAGGCGGTTCTAACGAGTACCCACAATCTATGTTTTGAGCAGAAATAAGAAAAGTAATGCATACCCCTGTAAACCCCAGTTTTACTATATAAAAGTGGGGTTCAAGGGGGTCAAAATTATATAGGCGTGTTTTCGTGATGGTTGGCCTGGTGTTTTATTCTTAAACGTGGGAAAAACTGCTTTGTGATTGACAATAACTTATCTGGCACCATTTTTCTGTTTCTCTGTCTTGTTTTCAAATATTGTAAAAGAAAAATGCCTAACAGTATTATGGCATTGTTTCCCACTGAAGAAAAATCTAACATTTCACTTTGAAAAAAAGTTAACCAAAAGATATACCTCGGACGACGCCCAACCCTGACCCCGCTATTTTAAAGGGTAGAATTTTTCGTGAAAAGCCTGTCCAAAAATACCTTTTTATCGAAAAACTGCTGGTTACTGACGTGGTCACTGGTAAGCTCAGCCATTGAAGCTAAAACCTGCATAAGTGAAAACCAAATAAATAAACCCGCAAAAAGCTAAAACCTGCATAAGTGAAAAAAAAACACATCAAGTTTTGGCTGCTGAAGCATTCGGCTTCAGGGTGGATCAGTAGGCAACGAAAGAAGTCAGAGTTGTCTCTATTGCACGCGACATGCCTACTGGTTCTTATGTATGTCTCTAGCAAATATTATCAAAATATTTCAAACCATAAAGAAGTTATGAAATGCACAAGAATTTGGCTTTGAAATTTGTTCAGGGAAGATAACCAGAAAAAAGAAAAAAGCAATTGTGTTTCTTGCATGTGACACTCTTACTTGACTTGATATATATTCCTACCAAATATTATCAAAATATCTCAAACAGTATGGGAGTCCTACCCTGCAAAAGATTTGCTTTCAGGGTAGATACGTATGTAATGAAGAAAGTGAGAGTTGTCTCTCTTGCACATGACACGCCTACTGTCCTTATCTATGTCTCTACTAAATATCATCAAAATATTTCAAACCATTTAGAAGTTATGTAGTGCATAAGAATTTGGCTGAGAATTTCGTTCAGGGGAAATAACTAGAAAAAAAAACGGCAAAAGTTGTCCTTCTTGCATGCAACACTTTTGACTTGACCTGATATATGGCCCTACCAAGTATTATCAAATTACCTCAAACAATATTGAAGTAATGGCCTGCATAAAATTCAAGCTTCAGGGGAGATAAGGACATAGCATAGAAAGTGAGAGTTGTCTCTCTTGCACGAGACACGCTTACTGGTCCTCTTCATCCCTACCAAATATTAAAGCAATTCACTGAAGCCTGTGACGACGCCCGCCCGCCGGCCCGGACATCGCTTTTTTAAAGGACGGATTAAAAAAAAAAAATAAAAAACGTCATAAAATTAATTTTACTGATAAAATGGGTCTGACCGGTGTATTTTCTATAGTAAACTTCTTTTTTTTTTTTTTTTTTTTTCTTTTTTTTTTTTTGAATTTCATTATTAGATTATTTTTTTTTCTGTCTTTGTTTTAAGTTAAACATATGTTCCTTAACAATTTAGAACATGTCAGAAAATTTGAACAAGTTGAATCTGCATCAACAGTTTAACGGAAACAGCGGTAAATCATGAGATGAACAGCATGTCTTATCGAACGGCATTTTTTGTCTAATCATATACAGAGACAGATGATCCTGATTTGCCTGCGCATTTTAATCCGGACCGTTGTTGTTCGCTCACCGCTTACAGAATAATTAGTTACTTAAGGACGTATTGACAGACAGTAAAAGCACTGATTTTTCAATGTGATGGTATAAATCTGCGAATTTTGCATATATTCAAACGATTATTTTCAATTGATAGGGCCCAGTTATATAACTGTAATTGATTAAATCAAAACCAACGCACCGTTTCACCTGCAGACGTCAATGCAAATGTGTACTTTTGAAAAGTATTATATAGCATAAATGAAAGTGAAAACCACCACGTAGTCACATAAATAATAACCCAAACAACATTTTTTCTTTTAATTTGTTAGTGCATGCATTATCCTTTATGCCATTGAATGTATGGTAATTAGATTTAACAGTATGCTAATTATATAAACTTTGGATACAAACATTGCAGATGCAATTTCAAACAGATAAATAAATGTTGTTTGGGAAAATATTGAAATTTGAAATAGATTCTTCCAAATAAAGCACGTTTAATATAACATTTTCTTGGTTCTAGTGGAAAATGCAATGTAAATAGCAGTGTTGTTGATAGCTAACACATGAAAAATAATGTTTTCATTGCTTTGCTTTTTTTTTTTTTTTTTTTGTTTGTTTTTTTTTTTTTTTTTTTTTTTTTTTTTTTGTTATTTTTTATAAGGGTAACTCATTTACGTCTTGTAACAGAAAACTGACCACTGATAAATTAGTACAACAATGCGCCACCACAGCAAAAGATTATTTCTTCTTGGGGACGCGACGATTTAGCTGACTAACCAACCTCTCCCAGTTTAATCCATAAACTAGTTCCCTTTCCCAAAACAAATACTCACAATGCTAAACAGTTTTCTCTGTATACAACGATAAGCCAACAATAATACAAACAGGAAAAAAGGCCCCGCAACGAGTAGCTACAAGTCCAAACAACAAATAAACAACACAGAACCCCTACCCTAGAATGGTTTAAAATCTGGCATTGTTCTATGCGTGATCGGACACTGCTCTACTACGGTACGTTAGCGTCTGGGGTTATCAAGTAAAATATTTTGATTAATATTTGATCCTCAGTGTTAATCTGCATTCAGTCATGTAGCATCGTAGGCTTCGCTATTATATTTATACGTTTGTCAAAAGTTAATCAATTTTTTCATCAGACCAAAAAATTGGATCTTTGTGAAGGTTTAGTACAATACTTATATCATTGCAACATCTGTAATACCGACAGACCCAAACGATTTCTTCCTTCTATTGTACGTAGTTATAACACCAGATCGGAGAGGGTCGTTTCGTAAGTATTGTAACTGCGTGCGCATATGTGGCTGTATTGAACGCTTAGCGTGCTGTGTCAAGTTTCTTTAGAAAGCATTTTGAAATATTTTTTCTTATTTTCCCAAACAATATGTCTTGATATTCATGCCACAATTTGCATAGAATGCCAAAGCCTATTTTGGGGCAAAATAATAAAATGATCATCAGTTCGCCGTCCGCTGGATAACCCCGGAGAGTGGTAAAGGTTAAAGCAACACATTCTCTAGAAATACTTTTGTGTGTGTCTAAAACGCCCAACTGAAAAAAAAAAAAACGAGACCGTATATATTGATATAAACTATTTAATTTCGAGGAAACCTTCTAGATCCAACCAAAACCACATACTGAATTGTACAGCAGGACAGTGGTATAAACACACTGAGGCGGTCAATTAAAATGTCCCCAGAAACGTTCTTACGACCCTCTTTTTAGATTTATATGTGTTCATGAACAAGACTCAGTGATGTGTACAAGATTAACGAGTGCGATTAATTAAAAGGGAATATAATGGAACATATACTCTTCTTTTTATTCGTGAGCATAGCTTGTGTATGGAGCGGTACGTACTCTCTCGTTATTTAATTGTTTTTGACAAACATGCGGTGAAGCGTGTACATTACATCAACAAATGAGCTGTAAAAACTGCCAATTTTGAGAGCAACGAACACCGCTATTAAGACCACTCAATATTAAGATCGCTCCACTAATAAGACCGGCTTTTGACAGTCCCAAATATTTCTTTGTTATTACTGTACACGTCCTCAAATACAAATGTAGTACATCAAAGTTTCTGACAAAACTGCATATGCAAACAGTGTAGACCTAGATCAGACTGCTCCTTAGCAGTCTGATCAGGGTGTGCACTGTTTACCATACCGCCAAGTATTTTACGAAACAACTGCATAAAAAGCGAAATGTAGGCAAAATTATGGAATAATGTGTTCGAAATATTAGGATATTTACCATATTCTATATTCAAAATTAAGACCACTCACAGATAGCCCCAAACGTGGTCTTTATAGCTGTAGTTTACTGTACATGAAAACGAATATAGCCGAAGTGTCGAAGTTTTTTTGGCCAGACAAGTCTATGGAAACGTGTTCACGTAACATGTCTAATGAATTTAATTCGGTTGTTTCTCTACTTTATAAAAAGCCGGGTCAAGAGGCCTGAATGTTGGCTGGGGTACGTATATAGGTTCAATGGGACCACTTAAGCCCATTTGCTGGTTTAGGACAAGTCCCTGGTGGGGAAGACCACAATAACGAAGCTTAGGCCTCCCGAGGCACCAACAGAAGGAGAGATTAGGAACAAATAGTGACAAAATCAAACGTCACATATGACACTACAGACGCATAGAGAAAAATCTCCAATAGAAAAAAAAAACGCTTGAACGGTCAGTAGGGAAACTTCTGGGGAGGAAATGGAGCTTTAACCAGTTTACACGAGCGAAACCTCATCATTGCGCGACGATACGTACACTGAAACGAACTTGCAGTAAGACATCACATGGGGTAAAGAACAACCAAAACCGGGGAATATTTGTACACCTGTTTGGCCGTTTCGCTGTCCTGACTCTGTCTCCTTTCTTTAAATTGTTATGGTACATGCTTTTTTATACCAATACGTCAAAGGAAAGCGTGGTAGTCATACTGCAATTATATAAAAACTTGGTTGAAATTTATGCAAAGTAAATACATTTTCTTCACTAAGTTATCCAATACAGAAATGACCAAGTCTTACTTTCTCAGCGTTCTTTACATTTTCAGCCGTGCAGATCTAACAAGATACCTATGCAAATAATGTAGATTCTGATGGCATGGCTCATAATAAGAAAACGCATCAGGAGCTACACTGTTTGCCGGCTTTTTTTTTTTTTTTTTTTTTGCTATTTTTGGCTGGTGTCCCTATTCGCAACGATGGGCATTTAACTCTTTTAGCGCCAAATTTCAGACGACATTTGTCGTCTGCTTTTTTTTTTTATTTAAAAACTATCGTTTGGAAAGGCTTTTATATGTAAAGTTGAAAGACTGAATGTCAAACAGCATAAATCTAGATGAGACGGCTCATTGAGCCGTCTCATCTGGATTATGCTGTTTGCAAAAGTCTATTATTAAAGCCTGTGGCAGTGAAAGAGTTAATTCCTTTGATATTTTCCGTATTTCTGCTCAAAACATAGATTTTAGGTACTTGTTAGAACCGCATCGGCAAGGCGGTTCTAACGAGTACCCACAACCTATGTTTTTGAGCAGAAATAAGAAAAATAATGTATACCCCTGTAAACCCAAATTTTACTATATAAAAGTGGGGTTTAAGGGGGTCAAAATTATATAGGCATATTTTCGTAATTTTATGTAGAAAGCCCTTTTTATACTTGTTTCTGTTAAAAGTAAATTCCTAAATACGACTTTTGATAAACAATTCTCATGATTTGCGGTTCTGATTTGGGCATACAAGGAAATCTGACTGTCGATGTTGGCAGTTTGGCTCACAGCTCCAACATCTCAACCAGGCCTCGCTGTACTCCTTTCAAAGCTCTAAGTATCAGTTTAACCCTTACCATTCGACCAAGGACTCATTTGTTATCGGCCTAAATGCGCCTTTCTCATTACGCCCCTCCTGCCCTCTGTACTAGGATTCCGACTTCATTTTGACTTCAGTACCCGCAGCCTCCACACCAAGATCCCGCTTTCATTTTGTCATACTGCAGTGTGTCTTTTCATGTTCCTTATCTGTTCATCTCTAACTTCTAAACTTATCTGTTCATCTCTAACTTCTAAATAGTGGCTCTCAATGTGCATAGTGCCTTTAGCCCTAGTAAACGCCCCTACACCAGTTCCAGCATCTTACCTTGAACCCCGTTCTCATTGTGCAATGGACAAGAGCGCCCACTCCAACTTGTCCTTTAGCTCCATAGTCTCAGGACTTTTATTGATCCTAGTCCCTTGTACATCTGTCCCAACACTATTGTCGTTACAGCGCCTGCATTCCACACAGTATCCTGTCATGTGCCAATAGCCCAAGTCACCATCTCACCCCAGGACGTACGTCATTGTGGCGGTGCCCCCGCCTTGGGCGAGATGTCCATAGTGTCCCATAATTACAGAACATTACCTATCATTGACAGTTAATAATGATGGATACGTAACAAGACAAGGAAAAGTTATCAACTCTCTGACCCAAAGGGGTAATGGCCATGCCCAATAGGACATCGGGCGAGTAGCAACATAATGACCAATATAATATAAGGATCTGTCATTGGTGTGAGGGGCAGACAGAAAAATCCGTCCCGAGGACCACTGTCTGACATCACGCGCTTTGCCACCAGCTCCCTCTTCCGCAACGAGGTGTCCACAGTGTTAGACAGGACCCAATCAAACACCGCAATTAGATACTAAGCAAAACAGTAGTAAATTGTAGAGTTAGCTTCATGTCTGAATGCACGAAACATTTGTTTTTTTATGCTTGTGTATAAAACCTCAGACCTATTTGATTATCGAATCTCCCACTGAACAGGGACAGGACCTAACTATGCAAATACAGTCGACTCTCGTTATCTCAAATTCCAAGGGACTCTCTGAAATACTTCGAGATTTCTGTACTTCGACATATCAGATTTGCAAAATTGAGGAAAAACTAATTCGATTAACCACATTTAACAAATATATGTGTAATTGGACTCTTGAAGTTAGAGATATTTTGAAAATATTGTGGAAAAGAGGAGCAATTGCTCCTTAGGAGCAATTGCTCCTCTTTTCCACAATATTTTTTACATGTTGTTAGATTTTCATATTTAGGCAGGGACCAGATTTTCACTTCGAGATAAGCGGTTATTCGAGATAAGCGAGGTCGAGATAGCGAGTCAACTGTATAGAAGAATGATTCCGAAGTCAAAAGCCTAAACTAAAGGCTGCTGTCATTAAATAAAACCAAACAATATTTAAAATAATGTTCTTAGTTTAACAAAACTACAACTAGACTGTTTGTTGTTTGTTTTTTTCAAAATGGAGTCGTCTCTTGTCATCTCGAAAACCAAGGGAATCTATGAAACACTTCAAGATATCCATACTTTGACATATCAGATTTGCGGAACTGAGTAAAACAATGAATAGAACGAAAATCTTTGACAGAATGAATATGTAATTTGACTCCTAAGTTAGAGATATATTGAAACTATTGTGGAAAAGAGGAGAAATTGCTCAATCAGATTTGCGGAACTGAGGAAAACAATTAATCGAACTACCACATATAACAGACTGAATTATTGTGGAAAAGAGGAGAAATTGCTCCTAAAGAGTAATTTCTCCTCTTTTCCACAATATTTTGATGCCTGTTGGTAGATCTCAGTGTTAAAACAGGGACCAGATTTTCACTTCGAGATAAGCGGTTATTCGAGATAAGCGAGGTCGAGATAACGGGAGTCGTAGAGGAAGTAGATGACCTCTACTGGTCCAATAGAGAGGACCTCTATTGGTCCAACAGAGTTCCTCTACTTCGTCAGTGAAATATAACAGAGAAAAAAATATAATCACAAACACTATGATGGAACAAAGCAAAGGGCTGAGTGGCGATCTGAAGCAAGAACACAAGAAAACCATAAACAGGATTTTGATGGGCCCGACCAGAGACATTTATGGTCAGGCGTCATTCATCTGAATAAGTTGGGGACGGAGACGTCATTTATTCGGAGGACCAACCAATCGTGGAGTTAAAGAGGGAAGTAAAGTTATTAATTATATATAACTGGGCTAGCAAGCACACATACAGTTTGCCGAAAAATACCATGTTGTAATCTGTCTTAAGTAGTGAGTAAGAATCTTTCAAAACTGTTCCGAAAAATTAGTTTTGTCAACAGTCTTTCTGAATATATAGACGCCATACAAATCAGTTTCGAACAGACCTTCTTGCAGAAGTGTTTTCAAACCAACGTTATGTTTGCAGTCTGATCTGGGTCCCTGCTACACTGGAGGCATATGTAGGGGTAGCCAAAGCTTTCCTCGAGCACTAGAGTAGCTACACATGTGTAGCTTCACCCTGGA
This sequence comes from Anodontia alba, assembly GCA_964016985.1. Taxonomy (NCBI): domain Eukaryota; kingdom Metazoa; phylum Mollusca; class Bivalvia; order Lucinida; family Lucinidae; genus Anodontia; species Anodontia alba. The sequence goes on from OZ024830.1 coordinate 36,280,252, forward strand.
TCTATATGCATGTCGTATTAATAACACAAAACGACAAATAAGGGCTTAAAGCCAATTTCATGAAATGTTTCTTGAATGCGCTATCCTTGACCATCAGAAACTGTCACCCTGGGATACAAGAAGCCCTGATAGACGTTATATACATTTTGTACTTATCAAAAAGTATAAAACCTGCCATACAAAATATGCCTAAAACATTTCTTAACTCTTTCAGTTCCACAGACCAGACAAAATATGAGCCAGCGCACGACAAAACCTACAGTAAGACACGTCAGACAAGCAAAGATTGAGATCAGTCTCTACCCCATCCTGTATGGCAAGGTTCTCATTTATCCTTCGTTTCATGAGCTGGAGACTATAGTGGGCACATGCGATCAGCGAAGACTCTGATCAGACTGCGCGGATGCGCAGGCTGATCTGAGTCTTCGCTGATCGCACAAGTTTGATTGTAGGTTTTGACGTACGCTAGCTCAAGTGTAGATCTAGATGAGACTGCCCGTACAAGCCGTCTGCATAGGTGGAAGGGTCCACTTCAGAAACTCAGGGATGAAAGGGTTTACTGGTTTGCTAGACTGTGATATCAAAATCCGGAAACATGGGCACGTGTAACACTGTCTTGAGCTACGGGATGTTCGAAATGAATTGCTTATTGTCCTCTAGCTCGATATCCACGTGGGTCACGATAAAAACCAATACATGCCGATATAGGGCTATTCAATATCTACACAATGGTGTATAAATGTACATGTTAGACTAAGTGTTAGACATAAAATTTGCCATTTGAATACACGCAGTCATTGACCACTGAAGTAAAAATGGTTGGTAGAAGCGTCGACAAAAAAGATGAAATACGGGCTTACATCAAAGCTCGCTCAAAACTTGGTTGTTCTTTGAAGAAGCTGATGACTGAAATTTCTACTGCTTTTGGACCTTCTTGTGTGTCTTATGACACAGTTCGGCGGTGGAAAAAGAAATTTGAGTCTGGTGTAGAGTCCATCAAAAATGCACCGAAATCAGGTAGGCCAAAATCTGCATCTCGTAAAGAAATCGTTTCCACAATAAAGGAAATCATTGAAGGAGATGCCAGATTTACAGTTCGTGACATTGCACGAAAGGCAGGCATATCACTATCAACGGTTCACCTTATTTTGAAGAAGTATTTGAAAGTCAGAAAGATTTCTGCTAGATGGGTGCCACATCTGTTGACTGACGAGCAAACGAGGCAACGGATGAAAGTGGCCAAAAAGCTGCTTCAAATGTTTCCAAAATATGACAAAAAGCAGTTTGCCAATGTCGTCACAGGTGATGAAACCTGGGTCCATTATTTTGAGCCCGTCAGAAAGGTAAGCAATAAGATCCGGGCCACTAAACACAGCAAACGCCCAATAATTGCCAAATGTTCTTTGAGTACAAAGAAGGTTTTGTATGCAATCTTCTTCTCTGGTGAAGGAGTCGCAATAAAAGTGCCAGTGAAAAAGGGCAAAAGCATCACCGGAAAGTACTACAAAGACGTAGTACTGAAGAAACTGAAGAAACTGAAAAAGTATTATCAGAAACGACGCCCTGCCACTGGTTTTAAACATGTCCGTCTTCTACATGACAATGCCCCAGCTCATACCTTAGAACCTTTATCGCTTTTTTCTGGTTTCGTTTGCGTTATCAACCTAATTGGGACAGTAATGGAAACTTCTACGCTTTCTACAAATCAATTTCATCATGGTTTTATCAGGCGAGTGACCTGTGTCTCATAAAGCTCTTGATTTTCGGTTAATTTTGTTTTTGTTGATAAAACTGTCACCCAGTTTATGATATCAAGGTTCTAATTTGCATGGGTCAATGCGTGCAAATATTCCTTTCAAAGTCGTATGTTTGTTGATCAATAACATTGTCCTTATGATTATGAAATGTTGCTACGGCTGTCGCCGTCATAAAAAAAAATGTTGTAAACTAATTCGTTTTTGCCTCGCCTCTTATCAGCATAATGATAAGTATACGTGGGCCGGCGACCGAGAAAAGGGAACTTAGGCGAACAGCAAAGATTCCGAGTCAGGATCTTTGCTATTCACTTACATAATATAGGACTACTAGCGAAGATATTGACATGACGCGCGGCTGTGCAGATTGGTCTAGGGCTTTGACATCCGTATATGCCCAGCCGCCAGTAAAGTTTGGCTCCATCTGTTCACAGTCCATTTTCAGTATAATATATAAGACGCAACATCATAAATCATGCTTTATGACATGTGCGCCTTACGAAGAATCCAAATCACCATTACCAAAACACGCCTATTCAAATATATAGAAAATTTCACCTCCAAAAACTGACAATTTTCAGATAAAATGAAAACTGATATTTTTCATATTTCTGCTCAAAATATATATTGCGGTACTCGTTAGAACCGCCTCACCGTTAGAACGAGTACCCACATTCTATGTTTTCGAGCAGAAATAAGAAAACTAATGTATACTTTTGTAAACCCCAGTTTTACTATATAAAAGTGGGGTTTAAGGGGGGGGTCAAACTTATATAGACATATATTTTCGTGATGCGTAGGAGTATTGGCTACAAAAGAGTGCCCATCAAAAACTTGATCAGACATTAGCTTGTCAATCTGGGTCTTCCCTGAGCGTACATATCAACAGGTAGTCTCAGTATGCGGTTAAATTTGTTTATTATGACTTAAATATAGGTTTGGTTCAACTAGTGCTACTCCCGGGACAGCACTAGCTGAACCAAACACAACTGTGTCACGGTTATCGTATCTTATTCAGCCAAAGTATATATATTCTCTGCAGTCTGCTTCACGCAAACTACTGAAAGCATCCTTCGAATAGAGTCTTGAGGAAAGAAAAGATGGCTATGATATCATACTAAACTGTAAAAACAGAGGACAAAATCACCAAGCATTTCGTTGCACACATGAACTGAGCCTTCGTTGTCCGCTTACAGAATCAGTGGCTACTGAGGAACATGTAGACGTATAGTTATTGTTGTCCAGATCAGAGTGCAAGGATGCCCACCCTCACATCACGAAAACATGCCTATATAATTTTGACCCCATTAAACCCCACTTTTATATAGTAAAACTGGGGTTTACAGGGGTATACATTATTTTTCTTATTTCTGCTCAAAACACAGATTATGGGTACTCGTTAGAACCGCCTCACCAAGGCGGTTCTAACGAGTACACACAATCTATGTTTTGAGCAGAAATATGAAAAATATCAAAACTTTTTATCTGAAAATTTTCATTTTTTGGTGGTAAAATTTGCAATATATTTGAATAGGCATGTTTTCGTAATGATTTGGACCTTTGCTGTTCACATATTGCATAAAGGCCTTTCTTCTTCGTTGCACATCGTTTAAATTTTGGTTTCTGTATTTGTTCCTGTGTAAACTGTTTGTTATACCTATCAAATATTTCTTACTCTTGGAGTAACGTCAATGTCTACATATGACTTCATCCGCGTTATGCTTACGTGACTTAATTTGAAAATAACCAAATAACATACAAGAGGCTACACCGTCAAACTGTCATTGAAAATAGTTTGACGATTTTCTGACTTTTGCCCGAAATGTATGAAGAAATAAATGAATATTCAAAATATGTTTTTGTTGTTGATGTTGTTGTTGTTGTTGATGTTGATGATGATGTAGACTGCATTTTTGTAAGTAGTATATTTGTTATTGAAATCCACAAACTTTTGAACAAGAACCAGACAGGCCAGAGGTCATAAAATTTTTATTATGCTCAATTCAGCTGAGCATGAATATGTCTCTGTTAATAAACATGAAAATGCCAATAACAGTTGACATTTTCATATTTATTAGCAGAGAAATTTTCATGCACAGACATGTTTAGGAAGAAAGAATTTGCAATTTTTAGCAATTTGAGATTTATAAGCAGGACAAATTTCATCCTCAGCTAAGTTGAAAAAAGCTCGTAGCCTGAAATACATTCCCTTAAAAACGGCTAATTAGACCATTATTCGGACACCTCAAACGGGGAACGATAAACCGTCAGGGGAGAAAATCTGTCCAAACTTTTACCCTCATTCTGCAAAGGGACCCTTCCTAAAATGAAAGACTTTGCTCCCTTTCAGAGTATAACCTTTTCCAGAAGGACTTGGGGCACAGAAAAGCAAACTGGGAGTCACAAAATGGTCTCCCATGCCAAATATGGCAGAAACACTGTAAAGCGTAACAAGTCACCTTACCTTTTAAGCAAACGAATCATAAAATTGTAAAGTTCATTTGAGCTAACTTTGACGTGTTTGCTCAGTTAGCAGAACTGTTCCCGATGTCATTAAACTTTTTTAATGCTAAACTCTGTTATGCATACAGTTTTCTCAGCAAATAAATATGAACATGCTATCAATACTTGGCATTTTCATATTTATTAGTAGAGAAAAGAAAATTGATGCTTAGGTATGCTAAGCAAGTAAGCATTTGCAGTTATTAGTAATTTAAGATATTTTAGCAGGACAAATTTCATGTTCAACTGTGTTGAGCAGCCTGAAAAGAATCGGAGTCTATTTGTCCGAATACTAAACGCAAATATGAAACATGTTGCATGTAGAATTGAATCTATAATACTGCAAATATATAAATGAAACTAACCAGAAAAAGCAAAAATCACAAAACTCTGCTTTCCTGAGGCACCAAAAGAAGGAGAGAAGAGGAAAGACAAAACAAACGCCACGAGGACTTATTGCAAACCTCGCAAATTCTAGGGTCCGTCTCCCAGCGATGTTCAATTACTATTTTCTTTACTTACATCTTTGTTGCTCCTGAGTTCACCAGGATCCAGCAGCTTTTGGAAAAAAATCCGTTCGAAGCTATTTCTTTCTCTATATAATAATAATAATAATAATAATAATAATTATAACACTATGTCGTGGTTTTCTTCAGAGTCAAGAATTGTTATCATGTCGTTGTTCGATATCTACGTTCAACTTGAAACAAAATGTATATCCAATACCTACACGATAATATGTGCATGTAGCCATAAAAAAGATAGACAATTTGTCATTTGAATACGCGCAGTCGTTGACGACTGTAGTAAGAATGTTTGTTAAAATTGTTTCCAAGAAAAATGATATACGGGTCTACATAAAACCTCACTCCACTACAGGTTGTTCTTTGAAACAATTATTTGCTGAAATTTCTGTTGTTTACATATCTTCTAATGTATCTTATGACACGGTTCGTAGGTGGAAAAATAAATCTGATTTTGGGCAAAAATGCATCAAAATCAGGAAAGCCAAAGTCTGCATCGTGACGACATCATGTCAAAAGTAAAGGAATAGGTTGAAAGAGATGTTCAGTATACACATCACGAAAACACGCCTATATAATTTTGAACCCCTTAAACCCCACTTTTATATAGTAAAACTGTGGTTTACAGGGGTATACATTATTTTTCTTATTTCTGCTCAAAAACATCGATTGTGGGTACTCGTTAGAACTGCCTCGGCGAGGCGGTTCTAACGAGTACCTACAATCGATGTTTTGAGCAGGAATATGAAAAATATCTGAAAATTATCCTTCTTTGGTTGTAAAATTTCCAATATATTTGAATAGGCATGTTTTCGTAATAAGTACCTGATATAGTACGAATGATTAGCATCAGCATCTACTATCAAGGGTTCATTACATTCTAAAGAATATCTTGAATGTTCGGAAGAGTTCTACGAGGTGGGTGCCTCATTTGTTGACTGATGTTAGAAAATAACAGAGAGTTAAAGGCACCATATTCCTCAAAAATAGATATTTTTTATCCAAGAACTTTTTAATAATTGCTACATAGTATAAATGCTATCATAAAATATGGCTTCTGACAGCCTATAAAATTTCAGTTAGTGTCGTTTTTAAACTGGATCCAAAATGAAATAATGAAATCTTGGTTCATTATTGTGAACCTGTTAGGAAGTTTAGTAATAAATATGGGCCACCAAAAACAACAAAAGACCAATAACTGTTAAACGCCCGTTAAGTGCAAAGAACGCTTTGTATCATTACGAAAACACGCCTATTCAAACATATAGAAAATTTCACCTCCAAAAACTGAAAATTTTCAGATAAAAAAAAACTCTGATATTTTTCATATGTCTGCTCAAAACATAGATTGTGGTTACTCGTTAGAACCGCCTCGGAGAGGCGGTTCTAACGAGTACACACAATCTATGTTTTTGAGCAGAAATAAGAAAAATAATTTATACCCCTGTAAACCCCAGTTTAAAGTAAATAGAAGTGGGTTTTAAGGGAGTCAAAATTATATAGGTATGTTTTCGTGATGTTCAATCTTCTTCTCTAGTGAAGGCGTTGCAATACAGCTGCCAGTGAAAACGAGCAAAAGCGTTACTGGCAAATACTACAAAGATATGGTATTGAAATAATTGAAAACAAGGACTATCAGAAACAGCGCCCTGTCATGGGTTTTAAACAAGTCCGACTTCTACATGATAATGACCCAGACCATACGCCTGCCATTGTTACAATTTGTTTTACAAAAAGAGAAGGTAATAGTTTTAGCAGACCGTTCTTATTCACCTGATCTTACCCCTTGTGACTTCTTCCTTTTTTCCAAAGTTCAAAACCTTCCTCGCTGGACGGAAATATCGGTTCAGACAGACGCTTGGATGAGCCGTATACCAGTATCTTACCAGTATACCTAAATCAGCGTACCGGTACCGTGACGGATTCCGGTAGCGGATAATCGACTGAAATAATGTATTTCTTGTCATGTAGATTACTTTGAGACACGGAATAAAGAACTTTGTGATTACTTACATTTTAAACGTTCCCGGTCAAAATAAGTGTGTATCTAGTATTAAAATAGAAACCAATTAGTAACAGGACGTGAGCGGTTTGACACCATCGGTACACCCTCAATTGCCCATATTAGTTATTCTGCTAGCATTCTTTATAAATCTATAGCGGGCCGTAATCGGCCCGTTAGCTATCCTGACGGGCCGATAACGGCCCGCTATAGATTTATGTAGAATGCTTACTTGGTAGTGCTCATTTTAATGTAGATATTATTAAGGAGCAGATCATTATACTTACTGAACGGGTGGAGGGATGAAAACTGAGAGAATCAGAAATTTACCAATGTAGTCGAATGGACTTGTTCAGTTTATCGGAAAAGTTAGTTAGATTGTTGAGGTGACCCACTATTTGGGGCAAATAAAGAATGTTAATTACAAAGGTACGGTCTATATGGTAAACCACCAGCATATCGAATGAATTAATTGAATATGGGTTGGTCATCAAACTTATCAAAAGCCAATATATGTCTCCGAGAAACGCGAAAATCCCGAAATCATATCTTTCTGTGCTTCTGTCCTGTCCCACCTGGGTATGTCAGAGTCTTCGTTGTCCGCATGAAGAGACTTTACATTCTTGCCTATCCAAAATGCGCCCGGTGTAGATTCTGATCAGACTGCGCAAATGCGCAGACTGATCTGAATTTTTGCTTTGCGCGCATGTCCAAAGGTGCATTTTCTGACGTAACGCTTTAATTAAGTAAATAATCATGCATGAGGTAATGTAACACATGTGCCATAATAAAAAAATCCCCGATACTAATCCTTTTCTTTGACTTGCTATAAAAGCCGCGAGAATCGAGGGTTTGATGATTGTGAAATCAGTTTCAACCATGGAACGTCTCACGATTTATTTCATCTTAAATGCTATCTTTGCATGTGGAGGTAAGTAGGATGTTTCCTTTCGGGGACTTTCCATATGTTTTAATGTTGAGCATGCTGGGAAAAATATCAGCGGATGACATCTTGATGTATTGTTTTAGGATTTTTATATGTAAAAGGTATTTGACCGTTCTTGCAAAATGTATCCTTAGAAATGTCAAAACCTATTTTTGGGAAACAATATAAAGATGTATATTTCAAAATGGCTGCTGAAATGGTTACCCTAGAATGCTTAGCGTTAAATAAATTTGCGCAATTACATGTAAATATGTCTCAAAATTCAGTGTCCAAGGCACTTATGGCTATAAAAGCATTTCGTTGGTTTGTGACGTAATTGTTAAGTTTTGGCATGCATAGGTATGAAGGAACTTGTTTTTATGCGATTGCTATTTTTTGTTGTTTTTTTTTTGTTTTTTTTTTCAGCTATTTTCTTTTTTTTTTTTTTTTTAATTCATTTTCACTACCCACTGTTCTATTCTTTACAGTCATAGTTTGTAAAGTAGTCATCTTCTTTACATATATAATTTATGCTCAAGATTTCTATGAATTCTTTACGAAAAGTTATTCTCCAGTAACACCAGTAATGTTTGTATATACATGTATGCCGTTCTATATTATTATGAGAATTACAGCTCGTTGGAAATCTGAAATAAAATGAGCCAGCGGGCGATAAAACTTACAATAAGACCTTTGCAACCAGCGAAGACTCAGGTCAGCCTGCACATCCGCGTAGTCTGATCAGAGTCTTCGCTGACCATATGTGCCTTTTACAGCTTATTACGAAAACACTCCTATCCAAATATGTAGAAAATTTCACCCCCCAAAACAGAAAATTTTCAGATAAAAAACTCTGATATTTTTCTTATTTCTGCTCAAAATATAGATTGTGGGTACTCGTTAGAACCGCCTCGCCAAGGTGGTTCTAACGAGTACCCACAATCTATGATTTGAGCAGAAATAAGAAAAATAATGTATACCCTGTAAACCCCAGTTTTTCTATATAAAAGTGGGGTTGAAAGGGGTCAAAATTATATAGGCATGTTTTCGTGATGTTCCAGGCTATCCAAAGAGCGATAAACGAGTACCCTTGCCATACTGGATGGGTGTACAGGTTGAGCTGAATCTTTGCTGATCACACAGGTCTTATTGTATGTTTTATCGTGCGCTTGCTCAAAAATGTTCTATTTAATGCTACTCTCAACTATTCTGTTCTCTTCTATTCCACATGCTGTTTTTGAAACGAATGTAGGCTATAAACATTAGTATGTTTAATTCTGAATAAAAAATTCGTACTCCATTGAATTTATTATATTGTATCATGTTGTATTGAATTGTATTGTATTGTATTGTATTTTTTTTTTTTATTTAATGTTACGAAGCATAGCTAGAAAACATTACGAAAACATGCTTATTCAAATATACTGAAAAAAATTACCAACAAAAAATGAAAAAATTTCAGATAAAAAATTCAAATATATTTCATTTTTCTGTTCAAAACAGAGATTGTGAGTACTCGTTAGAACCTTGATGAGGCGGTTCTAACGAGTACCCACAATCTATGTTTTTGAGCAGAAATAAGAAAAATAATGTATACCCCTGTAAACCCCAGTTTTACTATATAAAAGTAGGGTTTAAGGGGGTCAAAATTATATAGGTATGTTTTCGTGATGACAACTTTTTTTAAGATAGAATGTTCTCCATTTATAGTTAAAAATGATGTGCCAGCGCACGACAAAACTTATAATAAGACTTGTGCAACCAGCGAAGATTCAGATCAGCCTGCGAATCCGCGCAGTCTGATCAGAGTCTTTGCTGTCAGCATGTGCCTTCTTCAGACTTCGGGCTATCCAAATAATGATAAAAAAAGAACTCTTGCCATACTGGGCGAACGTACAGACTGATCTGAGTCTTAGCTTGTCACATAGGTCTTTTTTCTAGGTCATATCGAAAACACGCCCCTTTAAACATATATAAAATTTTACAACCAAAACAGGAAAATGTTCAGATAAAAAAATCTGATTTTTTTTTTTTTTTTTTTTTTTTTTTTCATATTCCTGCTCAAACATAGATTGTGGGTACTCGGTAGAACCGCCTCGGCGAGGCGGTTCTAACGTGTATCCACAATCTATGTTATTTAGCAAATAAGAAAAATAATGTGTACCCCTGTAAACCCCAGTTTTTGCTATATAAAAGTGGGGTTGAAGGGGGTCAAAAGTATAAAGGAATGGTTTCGTGTTGTTTTGTTGTGCGCTGGCGCATATCATCTAGTTCTCAGGAGCAGGTGCGTGTCACTTGGGAATGCATTTTTATACAATCAGCCCTTTGTACAAAGACGAAAATAGTTACACTAATAATTTAACTGGCAAGAAACTTTTGCTCAAGGGGTGACAGTTAATTAGAAATCAGGAAATGACATTGCATTTGATATGTCAAAAATATATGTTTTGGATATTTGTTAGAATCCTTTCACTGAGGGGATTCTAATAAATCTCCAAGACATTTGTTCTATAATACATGAGGAAATAAGAATAAAACAAGACACGTCGTACACATCATTCTGCTCATTAAAGATTCTTTATAAAAAAACAAATTCATTTTAACGACAACATCTTTGGGAACAAATGCTGCTGTTGTAACGAGGGTTCACTGTAGTATGTTCTAATTCCAAACCGTAATGTTGTATATGTATCGAAAGTAGTTCCGGTATCAACCTTTAATGCATGCGCGAAACATCACGAAAACATGCATATATATGATTTTGACCCCATTAAACCCCATTTATATATAGTAAACTGGGGTTTAAGGGGTAATTGTTATTTTTCTTATTTCTGCTCAAAAACATAGATTGAGGGTACTTGTTAGAACCGCCTCGCTGAGACGGTTCTAACGGGTGCCCACAATCTATGTTTTGAGCAGTAATATGAAGAATATCAGATTTTTTTATCTGATTTTTTTTTTTATTCATTTTTGGGTGGTAAAAGTTTCAGTATATTTAAATAGGCATATTTTCGTAATGATGTGCAGACTTGCCTGAGTCTTTGCGTGTTGAACATGTTATACATGTACATTGTAAAGTACCCTGATTTATCAATTAACATATGAAAGATACGTCGTAAAATGGTTTTTGGAGTCCCGCCTCCCTCCAAGCAGTCTTACTGCGGACTCTCTAGGTGATTGTTTTTAAGGCGGTTGCCAAATCACCACCAGATTTAACATACCGCATTTCGGCGATCCGTTTTCTTGCGTCTGTACCACCCTAATCCATACCTTGCTTATGTTGATGACGCTAAATTCTGCATTCAGACATATTAACCTTACTCGTATATACATTGATTATCAATAGTGAATAAATAAAGATAATAGTAAGAGAAAACTTCAAACGCTTGAAGAAATAAGATTCTTATATACTCAGAACAACATTGACGAACGGCGCCAAATCTACAGCGTTAGGTAAAAAGTGTAACCCGAACCCCGGTCCAACTACGCATCAAAAACATACCCTTTCCACCAAAAGAGGACCGAGAAGGGACCGTCGGGATCTGAAAAAGGACTAAATGCCAATCAGTTCTCGAGGTCAATATAAATTCAGGAATTCGCACTTTCAGTGCTTCGAATATGGTTCCTTTCCGTATATTGTTTGCGGGTTGTACTCAACTAACATCCAATGCTTTTACAATAACTGTCGATGCCTTGGGAAGGTCTATAGGAGTTTCCTGAATATAGTACTTACCCTAAATATTCGGACAGACAGAAATGAGCAAACAGTGCAGACCCTGCTCAGACGCCGCAGAACGCGACGTCTGATCAGGGTTTACACTGTTTGTCACTCATCCGATCCTTCTTTAGACAGATCAATTGATAGGAAATATGGACTTGTTCATAGTTTAGAACAGTCATAATAAGGTTCTATAACGCAATCGGTAGCGCGCTTGACTGCAGAGCCAAGAGTCGCAATTCGAATCCTAGCTCGGTCACATAACTTTCGTGGTGATTGGACATGAGGTGATTCGCCCCCTTCCGCTGATTCAAGAATGGCACTTGTCAGTTTCTGTGTAATCGATTTGTACAAATACTGGTTAACCGCATAGCGGATTAATCCTGAACAGGAAAAGTTTGCGCAGGTTAACTGACCGGCTCGAAAAGACCTCAACAATATCGAGTGGACCGCAACACTCCAACTCCAGCTCATTCTTCTTTTCTGTTTCAGTTTACAGCACTATCGACTGCGATACTTCTTGGACACCACTATGTAAACAAGATGTGTCGGGTATGGCAGAAGGGGAGAGGGAGTCATACTGTACAGACCAAAGTTCAGCTGAGTATGTCGCCGAATTGATGCAGTGCGAAAGTAGGTGTAGCAATACAAAGCAATTAAACGCTCATGATGCTGGGAAAACATTTCAGCATACGGCGTTTTGAAATACAGTCGAACCTAGTTATCTCAAACTCGCTTATTTCGAATTATCGCTTATCTCGAAGCGAAAATCTGGTCCCTGTTTTAACATGAAACTATGACAACAGGTAACAAAATAATGTAGAAAAGAGGAGAAATTGCTCCTCAGGAGCAATTTCTCCTCTTTTCCACATAATTGAGTCTGCTAGCGACAGCTAGCAGGCTCTATGCAATCGCATGGGGTTTTTTACTACGTCACAAGCGGATTTTCATCACCGCTATATTCATACGCGCACTACTTCTTAATCAGACGCAATGCGGCACTATTACGGCGAACTGAATGTGAAGCAGGGGAATTTTTTATAGCTTTTCTATTTCGCTAACATAACTGTAACTGAAATCGATTTAGATAGTGCAATTTGAAACATAGACTTCAAAATTCGGTGTAGTAATACACGCGCTACTTTTGTCAATCACCCCACGCCATCTTTGATGTTGTGCTTAGCAACGGAAGCTGAACGAAAAGAAAGTATCAGAATCTACTTATTCGATATTGAATATAGCAAGACATCAGGCATTTAATTCATTCCTCCTACATGAAATTACTTTATTCACACCTCAGTGACACGGAGTTGTCTGACGACTGCTGGCCCATTTATACGTTATGACCCTTCTTTTGTGGACATCGGAAAATCTCTTGAAAACAGAAAAGGGTAGGCATAGCTGGTCGGGCTAATCTGTTGATGCTTAGGTGAAGCACTATCAAATGACAATCAGTTATTAAAGCTAATCTGGATTGAACATAGCCATTTCAAATTTATTTAATCTGCTCGTCTTCATAATAAGTTGATAAAGATAAATTTATAAAATTGCACCAGAATAAAGGGGGTGGTCGGGTGGTGCGAAGGTGCTGTGTATCTTACATCACTGGGGCGTCCAACTGATATTGGCTTGCAGTTGGGCAAGGCCTGCTATCCTTGTAGTGGGTAAGGGTAGAGGGGAATGTTTTTATTTCTTCTGTTTCTTCACTTTCATTCCTGTTCCTCTTTCTTCCCTGTCCCTCTCTTTCATCTCCTCTACTCTCTCTTCTATCTCTTTTCTCCCTTTCTCTGGGAGACGACACAAAATGACCCTCAAGGGTTGACGTGTCGTTAAACACCAACACAATCAAAAAGCACCAGAATAATCGTGGAGCTACATCAGGTGTTGAATATGTATGAACTGGAGCATATCTAGACTTGAACTTTGATAATTCTAGAAATTGGAAATTGCTGCTGGAGATACACTCATTTGGAATAATCAGGTGGTAAACTTCATTGGAAAATAAAGAGGTTCATTACTCCAATCACTGCATTGGCTTATATATGCAGATAATAAAATGGATTTTTTTTTGTGAAGAAAGAAACAAAACAGAAGAGAAATAATTGTATTTAGTTTTTCAGTACATGGTTAGATTATTTATGTATATCTGTTTTACACAGATGCCTCAGTAAAGACCCATTCTTATTTATACATTAAAAGAAGTAGAATGCATTTCCATCTGACTGATTTTGAGAAATTAAATTGATAGTGAAAGCATGTAGTACAAAGTGTTCATGTTGGTTGTTTTTCAAGGAATAGTAAATTTTCTCACAAAGCCTTGTCTCTGAATGTAAATTTAATATTGGATGAAGCCACTGGTTGTAAGAAAGTGTGAAAATATGGATATAGAGCAAAATCCAGGTCCATCAAATCATATAAATCTAATTATGTAATTAAGTTAATGCCTTTTTTCGCGACACCGCCTTCTGAACAATTCAGAGTACTTAACTACAGTTGCTATACTGGATGTACATTACTCTGTGGTTGTTCTGAATCTCTTTTAACTACCCTTTTATTTAACTTTAACATGCGTAAAGTAACGTTATTATTTACCTGTATTATCAGTTAGATAACACACTTTTTGAATAAAAATTACTGGCATGTTTCTTATTTTTCTTAAGGAATATATGTTGTGGATATTCATTAAAAGAGCCCTACCAATGAATGACCTTCTAATAAGTTCCAACATGTTTTTGTGTTGAAATTATAATGAACTAGAACATGTGTTTGAACAACACTATGACCCCAACTATATGGTTTCCCTTAAACATGCATTGTCCATAATACTGAAACACTAAAAATGGCTAACTTCAAAAGTAAGAATAGGATGGCCGAAACATTCCCATACAGAACTAGTATTTTTACCGCTGGGCGGCGAATAAATTCCAACCACAGTTTCGTCTGCCATCATAATGAGAGTAAAGCAAAATGCAATTGGCTATCAGTCAAGCGTCATCCAATCAAAATCGCGCTCTGAAAATGTCACTTTGTAGACCAGATTAAAGAATGTAACGAACACAAATAAGCGAATCTGAATAGAAGCGTTCATCATATCGATACTCCATCATGTGTATCGATACATGAAGCGTATCGGGATGCACCAATGCATCGATGAATCGTCCCACCACTAGGCGTAACTCAGCTAATATTTGGTGGACTGTAACCTCAAAACAATACGCCCTTCTCTACATCTTGGTCTAACTATAGCATAAATGAAGTTTCAGCTTGATCGGATATAAATTGTAGGAGGAGTTAACCAGAAACTAGAAGTTTAAAGAAATTTTCAATGGGGCTTAACTCTGCTAATATTTAGTGGACTGTAACCTTGAAACAATATGTGCTGCTCCACATCATGGTCTAGCTATAAATGAAGTTTCAGCTTGATCGAATGTAAATTGTAGGAGGAGTTAGCCGGAAACGAAAAGTTTAATGAAATTTTAAAAGGGACATAACTCTGCTAATATTTGGTGGACTTGACCTAGAAACAATATGCACTGCCCCCACATCTTGGTCTAACTATAAATGAAGTTTCTGCTTGATCAGATGTAAATTGTAGGAGCAGTTATCCGGAAACGTAAAGTTTAAAGGAATTTTCAAAGGGCTATAACTCTGCTGATATTAAGTGGACTGTAACCTCAAAACAATATGCACTGTTCCACATCATGGTCTAACTATAAATGAAGTTTCAGCTTGATCAGATGTAAAGTGTAGGAGTTAACCAGAAACGAAATGTTTTCTGAAATTTTCGAAGGGGCATAGCTCTGCTAATAATTGGTGGTCTGTAGCCCAAAAACAATATGTGCTGCTTCACATCATGGTCTAGCTATATACCAAGTTTCATTTTAATCGGATGTAAACTGTAGGAGGCGTTAGCCGGAAACGAAAAAGTTTTCTGACGGACGTCATACCCCGTAAAATAATATGTCCCGTTTTTCAAACAGGTGTATAATAATTCAAAAAAGTATAAATGCAAGAGTTATGGTTCTTGCGCGCTGCATGTTGTCTAATGCTGATTGATATTTACATGACCTTTCTTGAAGATATCTTGAACAGGTTTCAAGTTACAGAGCGGACACGATTTTGTGACGCATAAAGTTCCAAGTGAAATAACTCAAAAAGTATAAATGCAAGACGTATGGTTCTTGTGCTCTGCATGTAAGATAATGTTGATTGATATTTATATGAAGTTATGTGGAGACAGCTTGAACCATTTTCAAGTTACAGAGTGGACAAGATTTTGTGACAGACGCCCGAGGGAAAAAACAATACACATCTCCCTACCCTAAAGGGAGGAGACATAAATATCAGAATCCTAGCTCAAGCGGGAGGGGATATATTGCTTTTGGTGCAGATCTTATCAGCACTGGCGTCCCCATCCAAGGGTGTGTGTGTGGGGAGGGGGGGGGGAATATTTAGAACAGAATAGATTCAAAAACAGGCATAACTGGCATGCTAGGTCCAATGGGGGAAAAAAAAAAAGCAAGAGGACCATGATGGTCCTATATCGCTCACCTGAGCAAACAGCTTTGCATACTTACTGTTGAAGTTTCAGCCAAGTTTACTGCTCTAAAATTTTTGTATAAATTTTATAACCCTGCACCCCAGTGGCCATGTTTTTTTCATCCATCATGATGGCTTGAACTGAATAGTGAAAGCGGATCACCAAAGGAACAATTCTGCTGTTATATTGAAATTGGTCCAGTGGTTTCTGACAAATAGATTTTTAAAATGTCTTATATAGATATATAGGGAAATTAAGCCCCACCCCCTAACGGCCATGTTTTTTGACAAATCATGACAGCTTGAACAAACTTGGTAGAGGGTCACCAAAGGAAAAATCCTGCCAAGTTATATTGAAATCGGTTCAGTGGTTTCTGACAAGAAGATTTTTAAAGTTTTCTATTTAGATATATAGGGAAAATAAGCCCCACCCCTAGCAACCATGTTTTTTGACGAATCATGATTGCTTGAACAATCTTGATAGGGGGTCACCAAAGCCACATTCCTGGCAAGTAATATTAAAATCAGTCAGGTGGTTTCTGACAAGATGAATTTTAAAGTTTTCTATACAGATATATACGGAAAATAAGCCCCGCCCCATGAAGGCCATGTTTTTTGACGTATCATGAGGGCACAATCTTAGTAGAAGGTCACCAAAGCACATTCCTGTCAAGTTACATTGAACTCAATCCAACGGTTTCTTACGAGAAGATTTTTAAAGTTTTCTATATAGGGAAAATATGCTCCGCCCCCTAGCCGCCATGTTTTTTGATGAATCATAACGGCTTGAACAATCTTGGTAGAGGGTCACCAAAGAAACATTCCTGCCAAGTTATATTGAAATCGGTCCATTGGTTTCTGAGAAGAAGATTTTTAAACTTTTCTATATAGATATATTTGGAAAATAAGCCCCTCCCAGTGGCGGCCATTGTTTTTTGACGAATCATGATAACTTGAACAATCTTGGTAGAGGGTCAACAAGGAAAGATTTCTACCAAGTTATAATGAAATCGGTCCAGTGGTTTCTGACAAGAAGATTTTTAAAGTTTTCTATAGAGATATATAGGGAAAATAAGCCCCACCCCCTGGCAGAATTTTTTTTAGACGAATCATGACTGCTTGAACAATCTTGGTAGCAGGTCACCAAAGCAACATTCCTGCCAAGCTATATTGAAATTGGTCCATTGGTTTCTGACAAGAAGATTTTTAAACTTTTCTATATAGATATATAGGGAAATTAAGCCTCCCTCCCCACCCACCACCCGGCGGCAATGTTTTTTTTGACAAATCATGATAACTTGAACAATCTTGGTTAAGGGTCAAAAGGAAAGATTTCTGCCAAGTATTAATGAAATCGGTCGAGTGGTTTCTGACAAGAAGATTTTTAAAGTTTTCTATATATATAGGGAAAATAAGCCCCGCCCCCTAGCTGCTATGTTTTTTGACAAATCATGACGGCTTGGACAATCTTGGTAGAGGATCACCAAGGAAACATTTTTGCCTAGTTATATAGAAATCGGTCCAGTGCTTTCTAACATGAAGATTTTTAAAGTTTTCTATATAGATATATAGGGAAACAAGAGGCCCACGGGCCACGGCTCGCTCACCTGAGTCACTGCAGACATGCAGATGTTATGCAACATTTTTCCAATCCTATCATCACAACTAATGAAAAGATCATCATTTGAGCAGTTCTTAGTTTTGAAGAAGAATATATGGGCCTGACAGTCAATGGAGCATGATCATTTGAATAAACCATCAATCACATTTCAACAGTAGGATCAATGTGAAATTTGGTGGAAATTGGCTAAGTGGATTCTGAAGAATCATGATTTTATACATGTAAACAGCACAGTGGCAGAGAAATATAATAAATATAAACAAGATGATGGCCATCTAAGATTTCC
The DNA here is from genome assembly GCA_964016985.1 of Anodontia alba. Lineage (NCBI taxonomy): Eukaryota > Metazoa > Mollusca > Bivalvia > Lucinida > Lucinidae > Anodontia > Anodontia alba. Next base: position 36,298,123 of record OZ024830.1, read on the forward strand.
AATCAGAATACTTTCAATATAAATGTATATGGCCCATACAAATGCATGGGGAAGCAAATTTGACCTTGGAGGTAAAAAGGTCAAACGTCAACATAGAACCATCATTTTAGCAATTTTGGTAGCTCTCCTGTCCCTCATAATTTGTGCAAAGATAAGGGCCCAGGGCTTATTTGGTTATGGAGAAGAAGATTTGTAAATTTTTTTTTACCATTATATGGGCATGGCAGCCATTTTGATCAATGGACCATGCCCATTTTAGCAATCTTTCATTCTCCTGCCCAAGGAGGCTCTGCATGAAATTTGAGCAACACTGGCCCGGAGGCTTCAGAGGAAAAGTCATTTGAAATTATCAACATTATTTCCATACAAATGTATGGGGCCCATACAAATTGATACAGAAGCAAACTTGACCTCGCCATAAAAAGGTTAAATGTCAATGTATGACAATTATTTTAGCAACCTTGGTAGACCGCCCGTTCCCGATGATATATGCAAACATTCAGCCACATGCCATCCTCGATTTTGGAGAATAACATTTTTAAATGTTTTTTTCCCATATAAATGCATAGGGAAGCAAACGACCTTACCGTAAAAAGGTCAGATTTTAGCAACTTTGGTAGACCCTCCATCCCCGATGAATTATGCAAAGATTCAGCCCCAAAGCATCCTCGGTTCTGGAGAAGAAGATTTTTAAATGTTTTTACCATATATGGGCATGGCGGCCATCTTGGTTAATGAATTGCGACCATTTTAGCAATCTTTTGTTCCCCACAACCTAAGGAGGCTCAATATGAAATTTGAGCAAATTTGGCCCGAAGGCTCCAGAGGAGATGTTATTTGAAATTCTGAACATTTTTCCCATATAAATGCATAAGGAAGCAATATTGACCTTACCGCAAAAAGGTCAAATGTCAATGTACAACCATTATTTTAGCAACTTTGGTAGCCCTCCCATTCCCGATGATATGTGCAAAGATTCAGCCACAAGGCATGCTCGGTTTTGGAGAAGAAGATTTTTAAAGGTTTTTCCCATACAAAAGCATAGGGAAGCAAACTTGACCTTGCCGTAAAAAGGTCAAATGCCAACGTACGACAAATCTTATAACAACTTTGGTAGACCTCTTGTCCCTGATGATTCTTGCAAAGATTCAGCCCCAAGGCATCCTCGGTTATGGAGAAGATTTTTAAAGGTTTTTACCATATATGTGCATGGAGGCCATCTTGGGTCAACGGACCATGACCATTTTAGCAATCTTTCGTTCCCCCACCCTAAGGAGGCTCCACATGAAATCTGAGCAAAATTGGCTCAGCGGCTTCAGAGGAGAAGTCATTTGAAAATGTTAATGGACGGAGGAAAAGTGATCACTATAGCTCATCCTGAGCAGAGGTCAGGTGGGTTAAAAAAAAAAAGTCCTACCCCCCTGGCGGCCATGGTTTTTGACGTATCATGACGGCTTGAACAATCTTGGTAGAAAGTTACAAAAGAAACATTCCTGCCGTGTTATATTGAAATCGGTCCAGTGGTTTCTGACAAGAAGATTTTTAAACTTTTCTGTATAGATATATAGGGAAAATAAGCCCCGCCCTCTGGTGGCCATGTTTTTTGAGGAATCCAAATGGCTTGAACAATCTTGGTAGAGGATTACTAAAGGAACCTTTCTGTAAAATTATATTGAAATTGGCCCAGTGTTTCTGACAAGAAGCTTTTAAAAGTTTTCCATATAGATATATACATGTAGGAAAAATAAGCTCCGCCCCCTGGCAGCCATGTTTTTTGACGAATCCAGATGGCTTGAACAATCTTGGTACAGGATCACCAAACAAACATTCCTGCAAAATTATATTGAAATCGGTCCAGTGGTTTCTGACAAGAAGATTTTTAAAGTTTTCTATATATATATAAAGGGAAAATAAGCCCCGCCCCCTGGCGGCCACGTTTTTTGACGAATCCAAATGGCTTGAACAATCTTGGTAGAGGATCATCAAAGTAACACTCCTGCAAATTTATATTGAAATTGGTCATACTTTACTGGATGTATTTGGCCAGACAGTCCCGAGCAAACATTGTAAACCCCCATGAGATGCTACAAAATGCGGTGTCACATCAGGAGCTTAACTGTTTGCCACCCATTGAGCTATTTTTAGACAAAACATTCGGTAGTAAATTGTACTTGTTAGCTCACCTGAGCGCAAAGTGCTCATGGTGAACTATTGTGGTCAGTCAATGTCCGTCGTCCGTCATGCGACGTCAACAATTGATTTAAAAGCCTACTCCTACACCCCTGGGCAAATTGACTCGATACTTGGTAGGAAGCATCGGGGTGACTTGTACATCAAAAATAGCTAAAATCATGCCGATCGGAAATCCAAGATGGCCGCCATGGCCGCCATCTTGAAAATCTATTTTTCGCTTCTTCTCCTGAACCGAAAGGCCAATTGACTCCAAACTTTCTAGGAAGCACTGGGGTGACTTGTAGATCAAAAATAGTTAAAATCTTGCCAATCGAAAATCCAAGATGGCCGCCATGGCAGCCATCTTAAATCTATTTTTAGCTTCTTCTCCTGAACCGAAAGGCCAATTGACTCCAAACTTGCTAGGAAGCATCGGGGTGACTTGTAGATCAAAACCAGCTAAAATCGTGTTGATCAGAAATCCAAGATGGCCACCATCTTGAAAATCTATTTTTCGCTTCTTCTCCTGAACAGAAAGGCCAATTGACTCCAAACTTGCTAAGAAGCATCGGGGTGACTTGTAGATCAAAAATAGCTAAAATCATGCTGATCGGAAATCCAAGATGGCCGCCATGGCAGCCATCTTGAAAATCTATTTTTCGCTTCTTCTACTGAACCGAAAGGCCAATTGACTCCAAACTTGCTAGGAAGCATAGGGGTGACTTATAGATCAAAAGACGCTAAAATCATTCCAAACGGAAATCCAAGATGGCCACCATGGCGGCCATTTTGAAAATCTATTTTTCGCTTCTTCTCCTGAGCCGAAAGGCCAACTGACTCCAAACTTGGTAGGAAGCATCAGGGTGACTTGTAGATCAAAAATAGCTAAAACCATGCTGATCGGAAGTCCAAGAGGGCCACCCTGGTGGCCATCTTGAAAATCTTTTTTTCGCTTCTTCTCCTAAACCCAAAAGCTAGTTGACTTGAAACTTGGTAGGAAGCATCGGGGTGACTTATAGATTAAAAATGGCTAAAATCTTTCTGATTGGAAATCCAAGATGGCTGCCATGGTGGCCATTTTGAAAATGTAGATTTTTCACTTCTTCTCCTGAATCAAAAGGCTTATTGGCTTTAAACTAGGTAGGAAGCATCAGAGTGACCTGTAGATCAAAAATAGATAAAATCATCCCTATCAGAAATCCAAGATGGCCGCTATGACAGCCATCTTTAAAATCTATTTTTCGCTTCTTCTCCTGAATTGAAAGGCCATTTGACTCAAAACTTGGTAGGAAGCATTTAGGTGACCTAATGTAGATCTAAAATAGCTTAAATTGTTTGGATAGGAAATCCAAGATGGCTGTCATGGCGGCCATCTTGAAACTCTTTTCCTTTCACTTATTTTCCTGAACCAAAGGGCCAGTTAATTTGAAAATTGGTAGGAAGCATCAGGATGACATGTTGATATAAAAATAGCTAAAATCCTTCCGATTGGAAATCCAAGATGGCGGCCATCTTGAAAATCTATTTTTCTTTACTTCTTCTGAACTGAAAGACCATTTATTGACTCGAAACTTGGTAGGAAGCATCAGGGTGACTTGTAGGTCAAAAAACGCTCAAATGGTTGCGATAAGAAATCTCAAATTGCGGCTATGGTGGCCATCTTGAAAATCTGTTTTGAACTTTTTCCCCTGAACCGAAAGGGCAATTGACTTAAAGTTCATTGGAAGTATCGAAGTGACTTGTAGATCAACAGTAGCTAAAAGTCATTCTGATTGGAAATACAAGATGGCTACCATCTTGTTTATGTTTATTATATTTCCCTGCCACTGTGCTGTTTACATGTATAAAATCATGATTCTTCAGAAACCACTTAGGCAATAGCAACCAAATTTCACATTGATCCTACTGTTGAAATGTGATTGAGAGTTTGTTCAAATGATCACGCTCCATTGACTGTCTTGCCATATATAATATTCATCTTAAAAATTAAGAACTGCTTAAAGGATGATCTTTTCATCAGTTGCGATGACAGGATTGGAAAAATGTTACATAACATCTGCATATCTGCACTCACAATGCTACTCAGGTGAGTGGCCCGTGGGCCTCTTGTTCAATTTTAAATAAAGTATGGTAAGGAGTTGAGGTGAGTAACCGACCCAGAAATCAAATTTCGGGTAAGGTGTTCACATGCTGTGTTTAAAGGAGTGTAGATACTGATGTAGTGTATGTACAAGAATCTCAGACATGTGACAGACTATTGAAGCGATATAATTATGAGCCTCTTCATGGGATAAAAATCTTATGCCATATGCGAACAACAAAGACACGTGGTTTTTGCTATGCGCAGTCTGATCAGCACCGTTGTTGTTCGCTGTCTAGACAGTAAACAACCTATCAAAACTTTCAAGACTAGCTAATCTGGCACAATGGCCGAGTTAGCCAGTCTACGGCTGAGTAAGCAGGTCTGAGTCTTATTTGGTCGAAAACCTCGAAGACAGGTTTTTCATGTCGTTGCTTATATATTATCTGTACTTTGACAAAGTGCAGGGAGACTTTGTAGCGGCATCACACAGTGCTAAACACAAGCTACAATTGGATTAATTAACGCATAATTTTACTGCAAGCATATTTTATTTTCGGGCTTCAGAAGGGGGAAAATAGGACCTTATGCACATACTCCTTTCAACTTCTTAAACCTCATTGAAATATATTTATATCGGAAAGATTATTAAATCCAGAAAATAGGAGCTAAATTTTGCAGTAAGGAGGGTGTACATGCCGAAAAATTGTTATGCCATGAATTATACGATTTTTGCTTAAAGGATCTGTTTTAAGGTCTTTGTGAACATGTCGCTTTGCGACAAATGTCTTATATTGAATTAATTTTCTCCGTAACACATTATCCAAGTTGATAAAATAATATATAGAGGCTGTTGCATTATGTGAGGGATTTTTACAGATCCCTCATTTATTATTCGGAACTAGCGAAACTATTTGGAACTAGCCAAATCAGTGGAGAACTTCACATTCATCACAAGGGCAGATACCCTAAGACGAAGGACAAAGTCTTTGGTGTGATATTTCAAGGAAGGCTAGTACTCTGTATCAGCCAATAAAGTCCAAATTTTGATCAGCCACTTATTTGGAAATTGTTATGAAGCATAACTTTACCTGGTTCTAGCCAAATGACTGTATCTGATCAATTGTGCCAGCTTTAGTGTTCAGACAACAAAATTCACTTGCCTACACCTATATGCTTATGTGTGTGCAGAGTTGGAGCATGGGCATGTCACTATGACTGAGGATTCAAAATGTTCTTGGTATTTTTGCAGCTAATAAAAATTGTCCAGATAATTGAGGAGTGTGGGTAAAAAATATTTCAGTCATTATAAATAAAGATAAAGAGCCTTAAATAAAAGGTTGCATATAAGAATTTAAGAAATAGACAACATAAGCTGTGTAGACCTTTTAATGCTTATAAGTTCTTTCAACAGCTAGCCCTACTGGGATGTCCAACAGAACCATGATCAAAATCAAGATTTGTGATCTAGTTTGCTAAGTTTTTACTAAACATATGTGTACAGTATAATAATTACTGTATTTTTTAAGTCTAGTCCCATATAATTCACATCTTAGAATTTTTTGCTGTTATTATTTAGCCCGTTTTCATGTATTTTCACGTTACTAATGGTAAAACGTTTCATCATAACTACTTACAGAGACAAATGCTGAAAATAATTCTGAAGTCATCTAAATTATTATCTGAGCATTTATTTTATGTACAAATAATGCAGTTCTTTGGATTTGATTTGTGAAAGCATTTGTGTAAACAAGCCAACCATGTTGCCGCCATTTTGAACCAAAAGCCATGTAACTTCGCGTTAATTAAATTTTTGGCAGAAAATCATCATGTAATTGTAATGTGATTTTTGCAAATTTTGGCCATTTTCAAAATAAAGTACGGATACCGTATTAATCCGCCTATAAGACGATTTGTTTATAAGACGGGGGCTGTTTTTGGGCTCTTCCCAGGCAGGATTTTGCTTTTAATTAATTATAAGATGGGTTAAAAAAGTCGCCTGACGGAGACATTCCCTGCCACTCAGAAATTCCTAAAGTACATGAAGACATCGGCGATGATTGGTCAGATTTGTAAGTGAATTTATCACAGAGCAGGAATTAAAAAAAACTCCCAACACCACTTACAAGCATGCATACCGTATTTAACTGTGTATAACACGCACCTTATTTACCCAGAAAACGTTTATAAAAATCCGATGTGTATTATTTATAGGAACACCAAAATCGGGACAGAAATCACCAAGATAATCGGTCGCGAAAACTCATGACATTCACGATCGCCCGTTAAAAATGCGAAATAGAATGATTGCTATAAGATATTCATGATTTTTTATACCTATCTCGCCCATACCAGGGTTCTGGCAGCTCAAAACAAGCAACTCGATCTGATTTGTAGTAATTTGATATCCTTTTCATGTCCATGCTTTTTTTGTTTACGCTTTTTTATTTTGCTGATCATGTGATCTCTTCAAAGGGAAACTACTCAAACAGGCATATGCATATGAATCTGTATTGATTACCGGACTTTGACAAGACTCAACCGTAACTTGAATAAATCAGCCTGCACAACTGATTTATTGTAGTTCAAAATAGGAAATAAATTTGGTAGAACATAAATATTGGCACGAACGATCATACATTGAAAAAATAAAAAAGTATTTAAGTTTATGCAATTATTAAAATTATTGATAATAAACAAAACCAACTGGGCTTTTGAGGTAGGTAGATCGGTCATTTGCATTTTATCTTTTATTTTCTTACCACCCAGCTAGCATTCTACGTAAATCTACATCGGGCCGTCATCGGCCCGTCAGCTACCCTGACGGGCCGATGACGGCCCGATATAGATTTACGTAGAATGCTGACTAGGCATATGTTTATCTTTTTTTTTTTTTTTTTTTTTATTTAAACTTTTCTTCCAACTTACCAAAAAATTGTTTGAAATAAACAATGTTTATGATAAAGAAAATCAAACTACCAGCATACATCTGTGCACTTAATTGGTTAATTGGCAGTCTGAATGACAACTAGTCGACTTTAGCTGTTGTTTGCATTGCCCTGAGGCACTGAGTTGATAATTTCACGTCTCAGTTAAGAAAGTGACACAAAGAAGGTGTTAATTATGAGAACACAAAAGAAATAACTACATTTTTATTATCATAGCGTCTGCAGTGGGGAAGCAAAGAACTGCCTACACTACATCAAGTTGCCTGCCCATGGTAACAGAGCTGCACAACGAAAATTCAGTTAGCATTATCGTAAATTCGGCCTGTTTCTACTCTAAACCTTCCGAGTTCGGCCATTTTCATCTCAATCCTAGTGAAATTTCACAATTAGTATCTGGTGACTTAGTATTTAACGCACAGATAAATTCTTCGTGTTTTACATAGAACATCTCTTTTTTTTTTATTTCAAAACTATTTAGCAAATATTCAGTGCGTGTTATACACGGGTGCGAGTAATACACAGATAAATTCGGTACTTCACCTACAAAATTACCTTGCTGCTATTTCTGTCAAGGGACGAAGGTAAACATTATATCCTTCTACCGGTTTCGAAGGTTGGCATTTTCCGTGACCACATGGCACCACCGGACTTTGCCGAAAATACCGATATGGCCAAAGATCTTGATTATAAGATGGGTCTGGATTTTTGGGGGCTTTTTTTTTTTTTTTTTTTTTTTTTTGAAAAATCCCCGTCTTATAGGCGGATTAATACGGTACCTTAGATTTGATATTTTCATAGAAAAAATAAGTTAGTCTTAGCTGTAAAAATTGATTTAATAGATATAGGTGTAAATGTCATTAAGGACTGTTATCACCACGGTCAATATATTTCTTTTCTAAGCGAAATCACAAAACAACAGTGTATTTCTGAAAACAAACCTTGCCCACTAAAGCGTGACTTTGTATTTAAAACATCCAGCAGGTAGGTGGCGCTGCCGTTTATTTTCATTGAGAAATCAGTTTAACGCAATATTGAATTTAACGCGAAAATACACGGAGTATATTACTTTTATTCACACAGACTATTTAGGCTGACAAAATTAATCAGATAATTGATTAACTGATCTATAAATTCCACAAAAATGATTATCATTACAGATGTCTTATAATCAATGAGACGCCACATTTTGCGGCATCCCATCTGGGTCTACACTGTTTGCTTAGGCCTATTTGACCAAATACATACAGTAAAGTATAACATGGGAAGAGTCCTGCTCAGACAGACAAGTAAATTGACCAAATCTTTTGTGATAAATAATCGATCACAATGACAGGAGTGATAATCGACCAGATTAGCCAGCCTTAGAGTCTATTTATACATTGTATTTGCTGTATGATGATTCTAGCAAATAAAAAGAAAAGAAAAAAAAATGCAACAATGTATCCATTTAAAGATACTGCCTCCAGATTTGTGGGACTTTTACCCAACCCGATCACATGATGAACAGGCCCTGCCTAAGGCAACTCTGCCCTGGAGACTATAGGCAGCCCAACTACTTCGCTGGCCCCGGTGGGCGGGGGCCGTGGTCTGTGGGTCGTGATTTCTGAATACCCGATAATCAGTGCACGCCGGTAATAGGTACCAAGTTACGCTACACTACCGGTCACAGGAGCTTGACATTGGATAATTTCTACTTATAGGGCCTGTCCTTCGAACCTTCGATTATTTCATAATCGTAGGGACAGGCCCTATAAGTAGAAATTAGCAAACGTCAAGCTCCTGTGCTACCGGTTGCCTACATGAAATGCACTTTACGGCATCAGGAATTTTGCTGAAGAACTGAACAAGTATCTGTTGTTGTTTTTCGCGTGCGACACACCATGAATTTCAAAAATGCAGGTAAAAGAAGCTTTCATGTCTGTAGCCTCGCGAAAAATAAACTGTTCGACAGCCGGTAGATTCTAGTAAACAAGCTGGTTGTCATACGACAACACACACAGTTGTCGCGACACCCAGAAGGTCGGAAACCAGACACGATACGTATCGCTGAGCACTTTCATTGGCTGACTGACATCACATGTCTCAGTCGAAACACTCGGTGTTATTCACTTTAATCATTGCGACTTTTCAGGCCACGGCAAGGGTCCGTACACACAATTCTGTTCTATTCCATACGTGTTATCATTTGACGCCACCGTCATGGCTGCTTCTTCGCGGCTGCTTCTTCACAGCCACGAGGCGGTGTCGCTACAAGAAAATGCATCTGTATTATTGCAAGGAAGTATCCATCAAAGAGATGGGATATTTAGTCCTGATTCAAGAGGGCGTCAATGCCTACCATGTTGTTTAGTATTATTGGTGAAAGCTGTACAGAAAAGGATCTGTACCAACAAGTTGAATGTCAACAACATGAATGAAATTCTGTTTGCAGGAGATAAATTATACAAGTATGCAAAAAAGAATGCCAAGACATATCATGACTATTTAGAGCCATGTGATTTGCCATCTTATTTTTCACTTGACAACCAGCATTATCCCTGGAAAGTGAAAAAAAAAAAAAAAAAAAAAAAAAAAAAAAAACATTTTCAGGAAATTTAAATATCTTATCCTTAGTGGAGTATCCTTTCCTTGATTTAGAGACAGGACTCGCTATGACTTTCTCATTCAACCCATATGCAGTCTTCATTTGCAACGGCTTTTCTATTGCATTATTGGAACAAGGTGACTGTTTCTACCTTTTTGAGTCACATGCAAGAGCTTCAGATGGAATGCCAAATGTTAATGGCAAAAACATTTTGTTAAAGAAAACAAATATAACTGGCATTTTCCTTACATTTGCGTAGATTGTTTAGTTTTGATAATTCCTTTACTACAACAGCGGTGAGTCAGTTTGATTTGCATTCGCTCTGTATATCTCATGTTTGCAGGGAGACCATAAAATGATACCAATGAGCTGGGTTTCAAATTTGTGACATAACTACCTATCCTCCTTTACAAGAATGTATTTCATTTGAGTTGTGTCCATCACAGCCTTATGCTTCCTCCCAGCTTGCTGACAGCTTAAATGAACACGGTTCCGCATTACTTGATTCACCCCTTATATGTGAAGAATTGCAAACCTCCCTGAATAAGAAACTTAAGTGACACATCAAAAGATGGTTTGAGCAGTAAGAAATTTAAAAACAAAGAAAGTGCTATAGTCACACAGTTTCACAAGTTGGTGTCTTGTGGTCCCCAGTACATATGTACAAGTTGTTGTCAAACATTTTTCAGACATTCTGATGTTAAATTTGATATTCAGGGTCTAAAGCCCGAGATGAAAGACTCTGTACATTAGGACATAAAAGTGTGGAGGATAAGGAATGGATCTGTCAACAATGTGCTAATAGTTTGAAGAAAAATAACTTGAACAAATATCTTCCTTTTTGTCAAGCCCGCTTGCGCTGAGCAAGACATAGTCACCATAGCTGCATTTAAGTGTATATTAGTGAGTCCATCCGTATTTGTCCGTCCTAGCTAGAAATTTTGCATGCAGAATCATCTTTCAGTGTAGTTTGAAATTTCTCCAAGACTTGGCCTTGAGGTCAGATTTGTCAAGGACATGCACTTACCAGCAGAATTTAAGAGTTTTTAAAGAAAGTCTTCTATTCAGGAAGTGCAATGCCCAGATGCTTGATATATTCCATAGAGCTCCATCTTATCGTATAGTATTGGTAGCATTGGAATGTCGTCTATCTTCTTTGCATGTATTGTGTAAAATTGCATAGAAGATACACAGCACTCCATTAGTACTTTACAAGCTAGCAGACTCTTAGGACTATCAGTCCTTTGATTGTATATTTATATTTCTAACTTCAGGTGTCAAATTACATATTCATTTATTAAATGTGGTTGTCCAATTTATTGATTTCCTCACTCTCTCAACTCTGATATGTCGAAGTACGGATATCTCGAACTGTTTCAGTGAGTCCCTTGGAATTCGAGATAACGGGAGTCGACTGTATTTTCTGTTCTTTTTATGCCCCCGCCATTCGAAGAATGGTTGAAAGGGCATAAAATGTTACCCCTGTTCGTCCGTCCGTCCAGCCGTCTCATTCCGATGACGCCAGCAATAATTTGAAATTTTTCAGGCGGGGGTATCAGGGTCTTATGGACATATTTCTAGTTTTGTCTTTTTTCTTTTACTCCAGAAAATAGGCTTTGACATTTCATGCAAACGGACTCCTATGGAGACATATATATATATATATATATATATATATATATATATATATATATATATATATATATATATATATATATATATATATATATATATATATATTATTTTCAGAAAGCATACACATACTACATATTTATCAGTAATTTGGAGATAGTTATGGACAAATATGGAGACAATTAACATGAAATCGCAAAGTGTACTTTCTAGGATAGTATCACCAAGTTGTCGTCTGATGAATTTGCCCAGAGAGTTGTCAAGGTTAAAAGCACATCAGCCAACCTAAGAAAACTAATTCTGTTTCTTTGATTTGTTTACCTCATGTTTAGTTAATTAATTATAAAGATAGAACAGTTATCTTTTTTTGATAAAATATGTATGTATTTTTTAAATTGTCAAATATACCAAGTAGACACTTGACGTTTATAGAACGTTGTAATAACGTCGATGCATCGACGTTAATGCGACGTTGTATAAGCGTCCTGTGCCCACTGAGTATGGCTTTATTTATTTATTTTTGGAAGTCTCTGGGGAAAGGCAATTTTCGATACTTAAACACTCATTTTTCTTTCTGAAGGAAATAGTTTCGAATTAAATAGTCCGGAAAAGATATCTGTTTTTTTTTTTTTTTTTTTTTTTTAACTTTAACACATAGCATGCTTAGTAAAACTTTCAGAAGACAACATTTTAAAATACGTTTCCCTTAGTTTCGTATTTTCCCAAGGAAAAAAATATAAGGTTAAATGCAAATTGTCTCCTTAAGAGACAATTTGCACGAAATCTCAAAGCCTATTTTCTGCGGAAAATAAGAACAAAAAACAATATCATTAATTCGTCGTCTGCTGAATTTTGTCATAGTATGCTAAGTGTTTGTTTGTTTGTGTTGAGGTTTTACGGCCCAGTCAACCCAATGGGGTCATGTCGAGCGCGGTCAGTTTACCTAACCACATGTTTACTGGACAGACTTAGTCCTCTAAGCGGTTAACCAATATTGTGCACATTCTTTCGCCAGAAACTGACAACTGCCCTTCTTGAATCAGCGGAAGGGAGAGAATGACCGTAGAAAATATTTAATGATCAATCTCCACGAAAAAATGTTGCCGACCTCGGCGGGTGTTGAACCCGCGACCTCCTGGTCTCCGGTCGGACGGCGAATCCAACTGAGCCACCGATGCCATATTAAGTGTTAACAAGTACGTGAAATATTTATACCCCATTCTTCTACTCTTATATATAAAACAATGGAAGAGGGTGGGGGCATGCATACACATACATGTGTAACAGTTTGCGAATGTTTAGAGATCCGCGGGTGTAAACCTATTTCATGCTGATCTTTTTTTTTTTTTTTTTTTACTTTATTGTTGTTGTTGTTGTTTTGTTGGGGGGGGGGGGTTTATCTTTTTTTTCTCTTTTTCTCTTGTTTTTTTTTTTTTTTTTTTTTTTATCTAATGTTTTGTCTGAAAAGCAAAATGTGTTTTATTTTCCCTGCCATGGAGATGAGAGACGCATTTACATGTGCTTAAAAAAGGCGCACAAACATGAAACGCTTAAAAAAAGGGGCGGGGGTTCACCGATATAGCAGCTTGCATATACAGAAACAACATGAAACGTACCGAAGCGTCAAAGATGCATATATGGTGAAAATACCATAGCTTGCATAGCACTAGATAAGGAGATATCAAGCTTATATTCTCCTTATTTCTCCACAAAAATATATGTTGTGGGTAATCATTAGAAGCATCTCGCCTATTTGCCATCCTATTTACATAAAAGGCCACAGCCTTAATGATGCCTCGTCAAACTTCTCGAGTACTAATGCGGGCATTACTCATTTGTGATTGGGGTTATCACGAAAACACGCCTATACTGTTTTGACCCCACTTTTATACTGCAAAACTGAGATTTAAACGGGTAAACATTAATTTTCTTATTTCTGCTCAAAATTATAGATTGTGGGTACTCGTTAGAACCGCGTCATCGAGGCGGTTCTAATGAGTACCCACAATCTATGTTTTGAGCAGAAATATGAAACTGTCAGAATTTTTCATCTGAAAGTTTCCATTTTTTTGGTGGTAAAATTCTCAATATAATTGAATAGGCGTATTTTCGTACTGGTTATCATTGTTTTACAAGACTATGTGAGCTGTAGCAACAGAAAATGTACCCGCGCACATGTGTGCCCAAGGAAAATTCAGACCAGCCTGTGCATTCGCGTAGTCTGATCAGAATCTTCACCTGAAGCATTTTGGATAACCAAGGATGCTGTGGCTTCTGCTGCGGACAACGATGACTCTCATCAGACTAATTGGAAGCTTTCGTTCTGATGCTAATGTTACTTTGCATGCCAAATTTTGTACGAGTTGTAATTTAACCCATTTATGCTTAGCGTCACATAAAAGTGACGGCAAACGGTGCAGATCCAGATTAGACGCCGCTAAACGCGGCGTCTGATCAGGGTCTACACTGTTTGCAATAACGTAAGAAAGTTCCATTGATAAAAGCAACTATCGCGATATCTGTTTAACACCCCTTTGACTATACAATGGACCCTTTTAAAATTCATGACGGGAGGGTTTATTGAAAATATTCAGGCGTAAATGGGAATAATTTATTTATTATTATTTTTAGTGGATGTGCCTGCAAGTGACAGTTGTATGCTATTCTGGGAAGGGTCCTGCTCCTTGGGCGTACCAACTGGCGAACCGAACCCAGTTACCTACTGTGAGGGCTTTAACGCAACATACGTCACATCGAAAGAACAATGCCGCAGTAAGTCACCTTTATGTACTCAAATCACGGCTGATTATCTTCACACTCGCAACACCGTGTTGAGCAAACGAGAATCATAAACTTTAAGGCATCGTCCGGCGCTGGTTGCGGAGAGTCAGTTTAGGCAGCGTTGAAGGTTGGTTTCAGCTGAAAAAAGGCTGCCATTTTGGCATAACCGCCGATTCCAAAATCGGGCGATTTAATTCAATCTCTTATTTAGTCTCCCATATAATCAGACCGGAATTGTAGTCATTAAAGCGAATTCAGAACAGAAATCAGTAAATGGCTAAGTGGTAATTGAGAAGACCATGGCGTTTCAACAGGAAAGAAAGAAAAAGGGTAAGAATGACACTATGGTCGAAAAATAGGCTTCAAGAAGACATTTGCCAAAACTGGATCAGAAATGCGACCGGTAGTATGCAACACGATATTGAAAACACATGATCTTCTCCCTCCACACATATCCCTTTACTCGCCACCGCTCTCCTTAAGTACCAGCCGTCAATAAACTGCTTCTTTTTCTGTGCAATGGGAAAGAATGCAATATATTTGCTTTTGAACTACACAGTAACATGTTAAACCATCACTGCCAAAGGTGATGTCATCACGAAAACATACCTATATAATTTTGACCCCCTTAAACCCCACTTTTATATAGTAAAACTGGCGTTTATGGGGGTATACATTATTTTTACTTATTTCCGTTCAAAACATAGTTTGTGGGTACTCGTTAGAACCGCCTCGGTGAGGCGGTTCTAACGAGTACCCACAATTTATGTTTTGGGCAGAAATATGAAAAATATCAGAATTTTTACCTGAAAACTTTTAGTTTATGGTGGTGAAATTTTCAATATGTTTAAATAGGCATGTTTTCGTAATAATTGTACCAATTTCTCTCCAAAACTAGTTTTCCATGCCTGCCTGTCACCAAATAGCATTATGAAAATATGCCTATTCAAATAAACTGAAACTTTTACCACCACAAATGAAAAAAAAAATCAGATAAAAAATTCTGATATTTTCATTATTTCTGATCAAAACATAGATTGTGGGTACTCGTTAGAACCGCCTATCTATGTTTTGAGCAAAAATAAGAAAAATAATGTATGCCCCTGTAAACCCCAGTTTTACTGTGTAAAATTGGGGTTTAAGGGGGTCAAAATCATATAGGCATGTTTTCGTGATGGGCAAAATCGGACCACCACTGATTTTTGAACCGTATTTGCTTAAAGGACTACGATTCTGGTCTGATTATATGGAAGACTAAATAAGAGGTTGAATGACATCGCCCGATTTGGGGTATCGGCGATAGTGCCAAAATGTAGGCCTTATTTCAACTGACACCCACGTTCAATGCTACCTAAACTGACTCTCCGCAATCACCACCAGAGGCTCTCTTTATAATTTTCTTTTCACAACACGGTGTGGAGATGAGCAGCCGTGCACATGCCTGCTCCGTTACAACCCAAAATGTAGCAGTGTAATAATCTCTACAGTGTTTGGTAAGGCTAATGCAAAATGTAGAAATCTAGCAATTTTCACAGTTTGCGTTGAGGCTCGTGTAAAATGTAGGAATTTTCTACATTTTGTATTTGCCTAACAGTATAATGTAGAAATTTACATTTCATTTAGATTTTACATCAATATGGCCAATATCTACACATTATGTAGTAATGTAGAAATTTCCGTATTTTGTGATGACGATAAAGCAAATGTTGAATGTTTCTTCAGTTTGCATTCGCCACAACGCAAAATGTAGGAATTATTTTTTTCTACATTTTACATCGATATGGCCAGTATCAACACAAAAAGTAAAAATGTATGAATTTCCACATTTAGAGTAAACGCTATCGCAAACTGTAAAAAAATAATAATAATAATAAAAATAAAAAAAAAAATTTTTAAAAAAATCCTCAATTTGCGAAAGCTAACACGCAAAATCATTACGAAAACATACCTATATAATTTTGACCCCCTCAAACCCCACTTTTATATAGTAAAACTGGGGTTTACAGGGGTATACATTATTTTTCTTATTTCTGATCAAAAACATAGATTGTGAGGCGGTTCTAATGAGTACCACACAATCTATGTTTTCAGCAGAAATATCTGAAAATTCTCAGTTTTTGGAGGTGAAAGTTTCTATATATTTGAATAGGCATGTTTTCGTAATAATGTAGATTTAGTTTTTTCTACATTTCAGCTAGATATGGTCAATAACGACTCAAAATATAGGAAACGTTTTCATTACTGTATATTGTTGTATTTTGTCTCCCCATCTTGGAGGTCTGTTATTTTTGTCACTATGATCTGTCTATCCATCCGTATAACGCAAATCACTCTACTGTGAACAGCTCCTACCACTACATCAGGACACAAAACTAAATGTTATAAAGACGACTTATGTCCGTACACAGTGGTATTTGTTTAGTATGGTCGAGCTACAAAGAAACTGTACTACCTATCCATGGAAAATCTAGAAATTTCTATATTTTGCGTTAATGTGAACGCAAAATGTAGATTTTTTTTATATTTCGCTTTTGCGTAAACGCCTAATGTAGACACATTTACATTTCTCTATTTTGCATTGTAACAATGCTCAGACATTTTCTGTATTCTTTTTCCATTGTTCAAATATTGTTGTTGTGTGGATTTTTAAGGCTACCAGGCACCCGAGGCACATAGAGGCAGCGGCGATTGTGATGTACATGTATTTATACAGCCTTGCTTTCATGGATCACCCATGCACACTTGGTGCCGCTGTCTGTCACCAAGCGCCGCCCTGTCCACTTTATACCAACTCAGAGCACGTCGAGTGTAAGCTAGGCATACTAATGGTCTGAAAATTGCCTCGACCCAAGCGTGATTCGAACCCATGATATCCCGCTTGAAAGTCGTGCGCTAACCACTAGGCCACCCAGCCCATTATTGTTCAAATAAAACGTAATACTATATTTTATTCAATAAAGGGATTAATAATGCCCTGTGACAAACACTGTGGACTAAGATTAGACTCGCCGTCCGATCATAGTCAGCAGTGCTATGGGTTTACGCTTTCAACAGGAAAAAATAAAAGGATTAATAATGCCCTGTGACAAACACAGTGCGGACTAAGATTAGACTCGCCGTCCGATCATGGTCAGCAGTGCTATGAGTTTACGCTTTCAACAGGAAAAAAAAAAACGTAAATCAAACTAGGAAGTTCATTATGTTGTATTTATATATTTAGGCCCTTTACGATAACTAAGCAAAATTCGAGATTTTTTAAATTATACAGTCGAACCTCGTTATCTCGAACTCGCTTATTTCGAATTACCGCTTATCTCGAAATGAAAATCTGGTCCCTGTTTTAATATGAAACTATGACAACAGGTAACAAAATAATGTGGAAAAGAGGAGGAATTGCTCCTCAGGAGCAATTTCTCCTTTTTTCCACATTATTTTATATATATATTTCTAACTTCAGGAGTCAAATTACATATTCATTTGTTAAATGTGGTTGTTCAATTTATTGATTTCCTCACTCTCTCAACTCTGATATGTCGAAGTACGGATATCTCGAACTGTTTCAGTGAGTCCCTTGGAATTCGAGATAACGGGAGTCGACTGTATTATGATCACTGAAGCCTGCTTTGCCGAAACAAACTAATCATTACAAAACACGCCTATTCAACTATATTGAAAATTTTACCACCAAAAAATAAAAAAAAAATTCAGATAAAAAATTCTGATATTTTTCATATTTCTGCACAAAACATAGATTATGGGTACTCGTTAGAACCGCCTCGACGAGGCGGTTCTAACGAGTACCCACAATCTATGTTTTGAGCAGAAATAATGTATAGCCCTGTAAACCCCAGTTTTACTATATAAAAGTGGGGTTTAAGGGGGTCGAAATTATATAGGCATGTTTTCGTGATGTTTAATCCAGAAAACATCGTCACTTTAGTTGGTTTCATTTTTTGTTCTGTGTTTTCAATGCACTTAAGGGCCATTTCTTTTAGAATCTATGTTACAACGAAGAATTTAAGAGCAAAATGCTTTCTTTTTTATCAGTAGGCTTGTTAAAAAAGGCTTCATATTCTCAAAACTAGACATTTCTTTTAATCCACGAAAGGTTTAATAAACCGATATATGGTATTAAAGCAGTCATAAAATGTGGCACCTTACAGCCTGTAAAATTTCAGTTAGTCTCTAGTTCTTGAAATGAAATGATTTTATCGTATCTCTGAACTCATGTTGCCAAAATTAATTCACGAGATTCGATATAAAATCATTTTACTTTTGATCCAGTTTAAAACAAGAGACTAACAGAAACTTTACAGGCTGTTAGAAGCCACATGTTATGATAGTATTAACACGAATATCAATTTATTAAACCTTTCTTGGATGAAATGGGAAACATTACGAAAACACGCCTATTAAAATATATTGAAAATTTTACCACCAAAAAATGGCAATTTTTCAGATAAAAAAAAATCTGATATTTTTTATATTTCTGCTCAAAACATAGATTGTGGGTACTCGTTAGAACCGCCTCGTCGAGGCGGTTCTAACGAGTATCCACAATCTATGTTTTTGAGCAGAAATAACAAAAATAATGTATACCCTTGTAAACCCCGGTTTTACTATAAAAATTGTTTATATTTGCAGAGGCGCCAGACAACGGAGGGATTGCCTGGGGCGGAGGTTCATTTCCATAAACTGCTTCCATTTGGCTGTTCCAGTGACGTAGCTGGCAGTCAACGTCATCCTTTAGAATCACTCCTATTTTAACCCTTAAATTGCTTATCAAAACTACAGCAGACGATATTTTAATTTATATTTGCATTTTGTTCAGAGACATTAAGGCTTGACATTTCATGTAAAACACTTGCTAGGCTAGTCTGTCTCCAGACTCTATCTTTTCTATCATTTTCTCTATTGTCTTCAAAGGTATACAATCTAGTATTTGATAGGGTATGTCCCATAGCGGAGGTGAAATTGGATTAAAAAGACAAATACAGCTACATGAAGTGATAAAGAATTAAAGAATGACAAAAAAGAAAAAGAAAACAATTGCAGAAACGACTGGAGCCAGTCTACTGCTATACTACTAGGCGGACGATTAACATGAAATGTCAAGCCTAATTTTCTCTGAGAAATAATATATATATATATATATATATATATATATATATATATATATATATATATATATATATATATATATATATATATATATATATATATCGTTTGTATCATCATGTTGTCTATTACAATGACCATTCTTGGCAAACAGTCTTTTTTTCTAATGAAAACAACCTATCTCTCCAAGTCCATAGACAGAAGCACCAATATTGGTTATAATATCTAAAATCTACTTATGTTCAGGGTCAACAGCCTACGTCATCGACTTGGTGATATGCACATAGCTTCGACCGTACCACTGTTTCGAATTTTATGCCAAAAAAGCACGAAGACTGCATAATACATCGGAAAATCAGTTTGCGCACAAAACATGTCCATTTCAGTACTAAGTATCTTTCAAGAATAATGCAGTCTCTAGAAACATTGTAATTATTCTTAATACCTCGACTGACGTTTCGTCCAGCCTATGTGTTACTATATTTAGAATAGATTGTCGAAGTGGCTGAATAACTAGTGCGTTTCAGAAGCTCGATTGTTCGAAAGATAGTGAATTTGGTGCCCTAAATAAATATTCTAAATTTAATATAATAATATTTCTTTCGACACGATTCCGAAAAAAACTAGTCACTGGCGAAAATAGGGATCCTTATCATCGTTATGACGCCGATTGTTGGGTGTATATTGTACAGTCTAATCCGGCTTTTTGTTGACTTCAAAGCCACATGTAAATTATTATTATATAGCTATACATATTGGGTGGTTAAAATGAGAAATAAAATCTGAGGAGCAAGCATGCAAATACCAGTTGATAACTTGATATTGCACGCTATCTCAGATACCTTTTAATGTTACTGTGATGTTGCTTATGATGACGTCTTAGGACAATGAGGTCGCATCAAAATTTGTCAGGCAATTGCGCAAGCTCTGAATTTTGGATGATAAAAGTCCTATGTTGAGGCTACAAACAAAAACTGAAAATGATGCTAAATATTTATAGCTATATAATAACCTTAGCCATATGGTTATAGCTCTTTATATCTCTATAATAAAAACCCTTTATTATGGATGTATCTTTACCAGAATCAATGTAAATAAAACGACGTTGATATGCCATCTAACCAGTTTGTTGTTTGACTCCTGTATACATTTACCCTTTTTATACCAACACTCGATTCAACGGCCAAATGCGGTCAAAAAGTAACAATTAATCATAAATTAAACAAGAACTTTTTATTTGATGCTTCGAGAAACATATGTTCTGGACATTTTTTAGATTTGCCTCTATGAGGCGATTCTCAAACTATTTAAAACACATGTTCTACAGGTTTATCAGGAAATAAAAAAAATCGTTCTGCTCATTAAGGATTCAGCTTGTTCATTCAAAGGAAACGTCTTTGGGAACAAATGTTGTCATTGTAACGAGGGTTCACTGTACAATGGTCTGTTCAGCTAAATAGAAAAGCAAGCCATGCAATGAATGTATTTGAATGCATTTGAAATGACAGATTATCCACATCATTCATATCCATATGCCATACATTTTGGTGTATATTAGATAAAAAAAAAATCAGATAAAAAAAACTAATGTCAATTTGTCTCAAGCGCCGCCATGAATATTAAATGTGGTTCTAGACATGTGTTAAAAGTATTCTTTCTGACAACCCAAATCGATGTATGCCTAGAGAATAGGTTAATATATAACACAGATGCAGACCTTGAATATTTTTGGACTGAATTATTTATGTAGGGATCAAACATGGTTTTTCATGCATTAACATTCGCCAGGTTCCGTGGGAGGTGTTGAAAACCGAGGCCGAAGGCCGCGGTTTTCAACACCTTCCAAGGGACCTGGCGAATGTTAATGCATTGAAAAAACATGTTCGATCGCTATTATTGCATGAAAACTGAAAGCATTTGCTACGTTTTGCGTTATTTTTCGCATTATTTTGTTTCGCCTTTTCACCGATATCTCGCGAACGCAATATCCACGAACTGTGCTCGGTCTAGGGCCGGGCAGTTCACATCTTGAGACGGCAGCAAATCTGTGGCCCCGTTACGAGCATATTGAAAGTTGCGTAGCCGTGCATTAACAGCGCGTGAATTGCCTTGTTAATACATGGCTTTTCGCCGGTTAATGCACGGCTGTTAATAACGTTCGACACTGCTTTTTTGCAATAATTTAGGTTATGATAGTCAATAAAGGTGTCAAAAAGTCTCATTAAATATTCATCATGGTGGTCCGTTAAAAAAAAGCAATTCGATTTTTTTTAAACCAATAAACTTATTTTTTATAGATTTTGATTAAATTTGAACCAAAATATATGGCTTCTCAATACCAATTATTTCAGGTCCAGTCTATGCTAGCCTTGTTTTTTCCTTTAAATTCTGTTTTCTCTGGACAATTTCAGTAGATGATAAGTTGATGATATTTTTTCTGTTCTCTTAGAAAATAAGGTTTGACAAATTTCATTCAAATTAGAAGACAATTAGAATGAACTGTCAACTTTTTTACTGAGGAATTATCTAAATATAACGTTTGATGATTCTATTATACCCTGCAGTCGAAGTATTAAAATACAAGATGAATGGAGCAATGACAAAACTATTTAAATTATTTTCCGACATTCGCGGACATTACGCTTATAACTGTATGCAATTCGTACCTCCTTGTTCCCCTACAATAAAAAAGCATCTCCATGTCAATAATAACATCACGAAAACATGCCTATATAATTTTGACCCCCTTAAACCCCACTTTAATATAGTAAATCTGGGGTTTACAGGGGTAGACATTATTTTTCTTATTTTTGCTAAAAACATAGATTGTGAGTACTCGTTAGAACCGCCTCGTTGAGGCGGTTCTAACGAGTACCCACAATCTATGTTTTGACCAGAAATATAAAACATATCAGAGCTTTTTTTATCTGAAATTTTTCAGTTTTTAGAGGTGAAATTTTCAGTATATTTGAATAGGCGTGTTTTCGTAATGATATACAATACCTTCATGATCCCCCCATAATATACAGTACATCAATGTTCCCCCATAATATAAATATCATCTTGACATGATGTACTATACCTTCATGATCCCCCATAATATATAATACATCAATGTTCCCCCATAATATAAATATCTTCTTGACATGATGTACTATACCTTCATGATCCCCCATAATATACAATACATCAATGTTCCCCCATAATATAAATATCTTCTTGACATGATGTACTATACCTTCATGATCCCCCATAATATACAATACATCAATGTTCCCCCATAATATAAATATCTTCTTGACATGATGTACTATACCTTCATGATCCCCCATAATATACAATACATCAATGTTCCCCCATAATATAAATATCTTCTTGACATGATGTACTATACCTTCATGATCCCCCATAATATACAATACATCAATGTTCCCCCATAATATAAATATCTTCTTGACATGATGTACTATACCTTCATGATCCCCCATAATATATAATACATCAATGTTCCCCATAATATAAATATCTTCTTGACATGATGTACTATACCTTCATGATCCCCCATAATATCATCACGAAAACATACCTATATAATTTTGATCCCCTTAAACCCCACTTTTATATAGTAAAACTGGGGTTCACAGGGATATACATTATTTGCCTTATTTCTGCTTAAAAAAACATAGATTGTGGGTACTCTTTAGAACCGCCTCAGCGAGGCGGTTCTAACGAGTACCCACAATCTATGTTTTAAGCAGAAATTTGAAAACTGTCAGAATTTTTTACGGAAAACTTTCAATTTTTGGTGGTAAGATTTTCAATAAATTTGAATAGGCATGTTTTTGTAATGACAATACATCAATGTTCGCTCATAACATACAATCCATTTATGTTCCCCAAAATATACAATACCTTACGTTATTCTCGACAGCTTTAAAGACGGAACAAGGTGACTTCCTACTGATTAAGCTTCGGGTTCGATAACGCTTAATCTGATCACTACAGAGAAACTCTGTTATAATTTTGTGGATATTTTTACACATATATATAACCAACAATAAACTGCTATTCTCTTCGCGTCGGTCTCGACAATGATCAAAACACGATCGGAAACTATACTGGTTTATTATTTGGTTAGTCTGGTTTGACTAGTCAAATTGTCAACAACTAGTACAATTCCCAACCAAGTGCGGTGAACGTTATCTTGCTTATGTGAACTGATTGCCACATCTCCCTCACCCCCTCTCAAACTTCTAACACTAATCGTAATTAAAAAGTGTACCGGTTTTCTTTTTCTTTACTGAGTTTAGGCTATTTTTATTTACTAATTTAATAAGTCATTCCGATTTTTATTTGGTGTGATAGTTAATGACTGCTCATTTTTTATCGTACGGGTTTTATGGCATCCGATGTCGACTTTTCAAATATTTATTTATACCACGATGACAACCTCTTTACAGTCTGGACTGAACCTGTTGAAGGCTGTTATATCTACATTATACGTCGGTCCCTTCCGGCCGATCTCGTCATTTAGCCCCGCTTACGGTGCGATAATTTGACTTCAGAGCGGTCTTCACACCTTAAGCTCGTCTGGAAAGGAGAGCCGACAGTGACCAATCCAGTATCTGTCGACACCGTCGTCCGACCTCAAAATCACACGATAGTTCGTCTTTCCGAAAGACATTTAAATTCTTTAAAGCTCTTTCACTTATATTCTTCTCAATGACTGAATATTAATAGGGTTATGACGTTACAAATGTCGCGACCTAACGCTATGAAGACACTTAACTTTGTTGCCTGTTTCGCAGTTTTAGAGATACATTGTATAACCAATTGAAAACATTATAAAATAATTTAATAGGATTTGATATATATCATATCTGGCAAAACTGAATGCCCAGATAGTCTGCTCGAGTTGACATATACATTGTGATGTAAATTTAAACTACATGGGCACGTGCGTCTGTGACTGCACGTTTATCATTTATTTACAGAAACTGCGCACACACACATCCTCAATTTTTTACAGCATTTTAACATTGTTCTGGTTTTGTTTTAGTGTCTATTTCAAAGTTACATTTTTTAATGAATTTATTCACTAGGGGTTGGGGCAAAGCAAATAAGAGAACTCAGAAACTGCTACAATCAGGGCCCAGTTGTTCAAAGCTAACGATGTCGTTAGTTAATGTTTCGTTAAAATTTACATCAAATATGCTAAAATTTTTTGCTGAAAAAATGTGAGTAGCAAAGCTACTCACATTTTTCAGCAAAAAATATCAATATACTGTATATTGAATCCGCTAAAACAGTTAACGAAATGACCCTTAACGAGCTCGTTAAGCTAACGACGCTTTGAACAACTGGTCCCTGATCCACATCAAGCCCAAACACCAAAGGGAAGGACAGACGAGTACAATTAAGCAGCCACAAAATAAACAGATAGCAAGCAGAGTTGGTGACTCTTTTCCTTAAAGGTTGGAACTCTGTTACCCAGACTTAATTGAATATATAATCAACTTTCATGATTATTTAAAGAAAACCATAAACAGTGAAACACCACATAATAATTAACAAAAAGTACCACGATACAAGTACGGCTTCGGAATGGTCAGTATTGAATTACTGTGTGTGGGGGTGGGGGGAGGGGTGGGGGAGGGAAGCGGGGCTGAAGCTAGCTTTACCGGATCATAACCCTCGCCGTCAGCTTCTGTAATGGTGAACACATATGTTTGTTCGGTCCGAATGGAGGAGGCATTCTGAACACCAAGTCTACCTGCAAGTCTACTTTTTAGCTACATAAATGAGTTTTAATTTTCTTAATAACCAAAATGTTTCCTCATCTCAATATTGTATGGGGAAATGCCATTTTTTGGACATTCGAGATAAATTTATGTCTTTACGTCAGATTATGAAAACACGCCTATTCGAATATATTAAAACTTTTACAACCAAACATATAAAATTTTCAGATTTTTCAGATAAAAAAAAAAATCTGATATTTATCATATTTCTGCTCAAAACATAGATTGTTGGAACTCGTTTGAACCGCCTTTGCAAGGCGATTCTAAGGAGTACTAGCAATCTATGTATTTTAGCATAAGAAAAATAATGTATATCTCTTTAAACCCCAATTTTACTATATAAAAGTGGGGTTTAAGGGAGTCCACTGTACAGTGAAACGTCAATAAGTCGAACATCGACTGCTCGTTTAACGTTTGGCTGATTCGAACTCGTTTTTTTTTTGGTTTTTTTTTTTTGTTTTTTTTTGTTTTTTTTTTTTTTTTTTTGTTTTTTTAGTCCCTATGAAATAGATTCTCAAACAAAAGGCCCACAGGCCACGTCTCGCTCAGCAGGGTAACAAAGCCACTGCAGATATGCAGTTGTTATGCAACATTTTTTCAATCCATCATGGCAACTTATGAAAAGATCATCACTTAAGCAGTTCTTAGTTTTGAAGAAGAATATATGGGCATGTCAGTCAATGGAGCTTGTTCATTTGAACAAACTCTCAAACACATTTAAACAGTAGGATCAATGTAAACTCTGGTGAAAATTGGCTAGTGGTTTCTTAAGAATCATGATTTTATACATGTATACAGCACAGTGGCAGACAAATATAATAAACATAAACAAGATGGCGGGCATCTTGGATTTCCAATCAGAACGATTTTAACTACTGTTGATCCACAAGTCACCTCGATACGTTTGGTTCAGGAAAAAAAGTTCAAAACAGATTTTCAAGATGGCCGCCATGGCCCGCCATTTGGGATTTCCTATCGGAACGATTTGAGCTATTTTTTATCTACAACACATTCCAAAGCTTCCTAACAAGTTTCGATTCGGCTTTTCGGTTCAGGAGAAGAAGCGAAAAATAGATTTCCAAGATGGCCGCCATCTTGGATTTCCAATCGGAACGATTTTAATTATTTTTGATGTACAAGTCATCCCGATACTTCGTACCAATTTTTGAGTCAATTGACCTTTCTGTTCAGGAGAAGAAGTGAAACATAGATTTCAAAATGCCCACATCCCCAACCTCCACCCCCACCCCAATCCCCACTCCTACCCCTATCCCCACCCCAATCCTGATGGCCATGTCGGATTTCAGATCGGAACGATTTTAGCTAATTTTGATCTACAAGGCACCCCGATGCTTCCTACAATGTTTTCAGTCAAATGGCCTTTTGGTTCAGGAGAAGAAGCGAAAAATAGATTTTCAGAGCTTGGGTTTCCGATCAGAATGATTTTAAATATTTTTTATCTACAATTCACCCCGATTTTCCCTACCAAGTTTCGAGTCATTTGGCCTTTTGGTTCAGGAGAAGAAGCGAAAAATGGATTTTCAAGATAGCCGCGATTCAAACGATTTTAGCTTTTTTTGATCTACAAGTCACCTCGATACTTCCTACCAAGTTTCGAGTCAATTGGCCTTTGGTTTATGAGAAGAAGCGAAAAATATATTTTCAAGATGGTCGCCATTTGGGATTTTATATCGGAAAGAGCAGGTTTTTAACTACAAGTCACCCCGATGTTTCCTACCAAGTTTCGAGTCAGTTGATCTATTTATTCAGGAGTAGTAATGAAAAATAGTTTTTCAAGATGGCCGCCATGGCGGCCATCTTGGATTTCGGATCAGAACGATTTTAGCTCTTTTTGATCTACAAGTCACCCCGATGCTTCCTACCAAGTTTCCAGTCAATTGATCTTTTGGTTCACGAGAAGAAGCGAAAAACAGATTTTCAAGATGGCCGCACGATTTCCGATCAGAACAATTTTTTTTATCTGCAAGTCTCCCCGGTGCTTCCTACCAAGTTTCGAGTCCATTGACCTAGGGGTGTAGGAGTAGTTGGCTTTTAAAAGCAGTTGTTGACGGCGAACGAGGAACGACGGACGACGGATATAGACTGATCGCAACAGCTCGCCTTGAGCCCTTCGTGCTCAGGTGAGCTTTAAAAAAAAAAAAAAAAGATATTTAGGGGACTGCGGTTTTCAACACCTCCCAAGGGACCTGGCGATTGTAATGCATTGAAAAACCATTGTCGATCGCTATTTTGGCATAAAAAGTGAAAACATTTGCTACATTTCACGTTATTACTTGTACTATTTTGTTTCGCCTTTACACTGATCTCTGGCGACGCAATTTCTACGGACTATGCTCGTTCTAGGGCAGGGCACTACACATCTCGTGATGGCAGCAATTCTGTGGCCCCGGTACAGGCATATTGAAAGTTGCGTAGCCGTGCATTAACAGCGCGTGGATTGCCTTGTTAATACACGGCTTTTCGCCGGGCATATTGAAAGTTGCGTAGCCGTGCATTAACAGCGCGTGGATTGCCTTGTTAATACACGGCTTTTCGCCGGTTAATGAATGGCTGTTAATAACGTGCGGCGCTGCTTTTTATGCCATAAAGATGTTTGAATCATTGAAGTTCGACTGTATTTGGGCTGCGCTATGCAAAAACGTGTCTTCCGGCCCAGATTGATCAGTCTTCATATCAGTTCATTGTTTCAATGTAGAAATGTTTCAATGGAAAGTGAATGCCCGGATAAGACTTTGCGCTTGTGCAGGATGATGTGATTCTGCACATTTCGCGCACACTCAAAGGCACTTTTTTGCTTGACTCGGCCCTTTTTGATCAAACATTGACTTACCCAGAGTTAAAGCTACAAAGTCTAAATGTCGAGTGAACCATCACGAAAACACGCCTATATAGTATTGACCCCCTTAAACCCCACCTTTATATAGTAAAACTGGGATTTACAGGGGTATACATTATTTTTCTTATTTCTGCTAAAAACATAGATTGTGAGTACTTGTTAGAACCGCCTCGCCGAGGCGGTTCTAACGAGTACACACAATCTATGTTTTGAGCAGAAATATTAAAAATATCGGAGTTTTTTGTCTCAAAATTTTCAGTTTTTTTAGGTGAATTTTTCTTTATATTTGAATAGGCGTGTTTTTGTAATGGTTTAAACGTAATATGAAAGGATACACTTCAAAGAAGGAACACTCAGTTCATTACGAAAACACGCCTATTCAACTATACTGAAAATTTTACCATCAAAAAATGAAAATTTTCAGATAAAAAATTCTGATATTTT
This sequence comes from Anodontia alba, assembly GCA_964016985.1. Classification (NCBI taxonomy): domain Eukaryota; kingdom Metazoa; phylum Mollusca; class Bivalvia; order Lucinida; family Lucinidae; genus Anodontia; species Anodontia alba. Next base: position 36,326,540 of record OZ024830.1, read on the forward strand.
TCATATTTCTGCACAAAACATAGATTGTTGTACTCGTTATAACCGCCTCGGCGAGGCGGTTCTAACGAGTACCCACAATCTACGTTTTTAGGCAGAAATAAGAAAAATAATGTATACCCCTGTAAACCCCAGTTTTACCATTTAAAAGTGGGGTTTACGGGGGTCAAAATTATATAGGCATGTTTCGTGATGTTGACAGAAAATTCTTTGAATCCCAGGTACATAAATCCTTTGAAAACCCGAACTATTCTTTAAGGATGGATAAACTCCCAATTAGTGAAGAGAATAAAATACCTACAATTCAGAGTAAGCCCCCTTCGTCGTGTGTTCTGTTTACCTGACTATATCTTGTAGTGAAGGTTGAGCTATGAGCCAAGGCACAGTATTTTCTACAAGACTGCATGTTAGCTCAGTGAAGACTTAGATCACCCTGCACAAAGTTTTCACTGTCCGCCTGAAGACGCTTTAAATCATTGGCTACCCTCAGAGTGCCCTGCAATGACTCTGATCAGACACGGCGCACATTTTATCTTGTTGGAAATGCTGTGCATAAATTAAATTCAGCTCCAATGCTTTTCTTTAAACTGCTACTGAGGATTATTGGAGTAAATCGAGACTAAAAAGGTAATTTGATAACGAATAACCAAGTTACATTGAGGTCAAGGAAGAAAATTATATTATCAGAAAAGTCGCGTTTTTATCTAAGGGCATTTAAAAGCTTTTATGATATGCTCGTATATTTCTTTCAGAATGAGTGTGAAGATTCTAGAGTGTTCAAATAACTGCCTCTGGACATGTTAAGGGATAATAGAAACCTGTGTCATCCATATAAATATATTTATTAAGTATATTATGTTTAAGGTAAATATTGGGACAAACCTATCGCAACAAACAATGTAAACCATCAGCTATTCAAGGGCCGTTGACTCAGTGTCTGTACTGTTTGATGAATTCGATTTTGAGGGTTAAAATCAATTGGTTTTTTATGCGTCAAATACACATTTTAAGATTACTATCGGGTCCTGAGGAAAAAAAAAGGCTATCTTGGCGTAATGGGGTCTCTCAAAAACATACAAAATTAGAGTTTTGACACTATACCCATAATCCGTAAGTGTATCATTCACCAATGCATTATGGAAATCAAGACAAGCAATCTAGCAGACATGGACATGTATTCATTCATGCATTCTGCATGAGTTTATGCACACACGTGTTTGTAAGTAACATAACAACCCAGCTAGCATTCTATCTAAATCTACATCGGGCCGTCATCGGCCCGTCAGCTACCCTGACGGCCCGATGACGGCCCGATATAGATTTACGTAGAATGCTGACTGGGTATATACATTTAGTCAGGAGATATCATAACACCACTTCTTCCCCAACAATCTACTTGACAGACAATACATACTGCATAGGATTCCCCCATCATCTAGATGCCATCCCCGTCAGCATTCTACGTAAATCTATATCGGGCCGTCATCGGCCTGTCAGCTACCCTGACGGGCCGATGACGGCCCGATAGAGATTTACGTAGAATGCTGACTGGGAAATGAACATTTACAGCCGGAGATCTTCGGTGTCTATTCGTATTGAGCCCTTCATTACTTGTTGAATTGTGTATGATGCAATATGTTTATTCAGTCAAACTGGATGATAAAATGGGCATAAGTATCAGATTATCGTTTCTTCTGTGTTGTCACATACTAGATGTGATGTCGGTTAGCTGCCAGAGAAACAGGACGGCGATTGGAATTGTACTAGACTAGCTGCCAGACAGATAATGAAAAAAAAACTGATCAATTGCTTATCATTAAAAGGTTTTCAACTTGTTAACAATGGCAAGTCTAATTGTAGAGTCTCCAATTCATGTTTTGGCTAAGTATTATCAGTTAAAATTGAGAGAGTATAGTAGACTAGCTATGAAACTATTATACTGTACATTTTAATGCAAACAGATTATTTTGTATCCAAAGTATTCATTTTAACGCTTACTGGCTAGACTAGCATTGCACTAATTACCAATATACCTAGTTAATATGTATTAATGCTATATTAGAAAGTGCAGTCAAAATAAACGTCTCCAGGTGTGACCATGCAAATTTTTTTTTGTATTTACATGCGAGCGTATGTGTTTCTGCGTGTGTGGTAATGAAAGAGTCACAGAGAGAGAGATTGCTCAAATAAAATGAATCAATATGGAGCAAGGAGTTTTTAGTCACAACAACAACATGCTCTGTTCTGAAAAAAAAGCGGATTTTGCACGACTCCAATGTGAATCTGCAGCCTCTGACTCCAATATCAGCTGTATGTAGGTTGGATGAATTCATTTCAGGCTTTAAATTCTAAATCGTTTGATACATGGTCTAGAAAATGCGGTTGAGAAATGGTAAAGTTATGCTCAAACACGGTTCCTGGTCCATTACCGTTTTGACCGAGTATACGATCGGCCCTTTTCTGGTTTGGTCGAGGTAGGGTGAGGGAACTTAACGATTAAGACCAAATTTGTAGCATTAAGAGAGATTTGCCAAACATTTCTTTACTGATACTGATTATAGAGACATTTTTATCGTTTATTGATTATGAATATCCTGAAAAGAGCCTCATACATTCTATGCAGGTATATCAAAAAGATGAAACATATATGGGAATCGTTTTCAATTCATTATGCACATATTCTTCTCGCGTAAAGTGTGCGAAGCAAGTCTACCAAAAAAGGTGAGAGATAAGTCCAGGGAGTGCCATAATCACAAGCCGCAGCCCTTCCCAGACACCTAAAGCAAATAGCCTCGTAAAATAAACCGCAAAACAACAAAGAGTAAGACTAACATCAGGACCGCCGCCTTAGAATAAACCATCGTTAGGGGTTAAAGCACTTTTACAGCCGGCCAACTTCACCCTGGGTCGAGATGCTACATAAATACATAAAAGTTCGGTTCGCATAAAGGTATCCAAGTCAATACATCAAAGCGAAACATAAAAATCAAATTAATCACGATAACAAACAAAGACGAGTACTCATGGCTAATTCTACTGTGCACCAGAGTAAATGAAAACTAATAGTTGAACCACGGCGGGCCAAGCCAAAGCTATACCGTTAAGCCCCAACCCATCATTGAGGCAGGGTTTGAGGCAGTCCGTCATCGAGGCAAGCCTTGACGGACTGGTTGAACTTAATAGTTATTGGCTATACCTTTGCTGCTATGTCCAGACAATCTTTACTGCGACAAGATTACCAAATATCAAAATAGAGTAAAACTTCAATGACTCGAACACCTATTTTTTTATTTTATTATTTTATTTTATTTTATTTTTTTAAGTGAACATACAAAACAAATGTCACGATCGCAAAGCACACTCTTCTCGAAAGAAGAAGAGACGGGAGAAAAAAAAACAAAACAATACAATAACATAACGTGCAGCATATGCAATCATCGACTTCCGAACAAAACAGAAATGCAACAGCGGAGCTGCATTGGAACCGTCAGTGGAAAAAATACTGTTGAGTTAAACCAGTTTACTTGAGAAAAGCCTCGGCCTAGAGTCTGATGCAGCTCCATATTATAAATACACGTTCAGTCTACATTGTGATGATTTCCCTCATCATTCATTACAAAACGCGTCTATTCAAATATATAGAAAATTTAACCTCAAAAAACTGGATTGTTTCAGGCAAAAAAACTGATATTTTTCATATTTCTGCTCAAAACATAGATTGTGGGTACTCGTTAGAACCGCCTCTCCGAGGCGGTTCCTCTCCGAGGCGGTTCTAACGAGTACCACAATCTTTATTTTAAGAAGAAATACGAAAACTAATGTATACCCCTGTAAACCCCAGTTTTACTATATAAAAGTGGGGCTTAAGAGGGTCAAAATTATATTGGCATGTTTTCGTGATGGAAACATAAAAGTGTACCACATATAATCACAAACACTGTGATGAAACAAAGAAAATCGGATTTAATGGCGATCTGAAGCTAAAACAAAAAAATTACATACAGTTCCACGATGGTCACGACCACAGACATTGGTGATATCGTAATGATATTTTCGACACTTAATCAGTCATATTTAACTCTGTTTTACAATCAGTCCACTTTACTGATCTTATTAAATCAAAAGGGTTCTAAATAGCTGTCAGATTGGGCAGAGAATTATTCCATATAAACTGAAGCAAAAGATTCAGCCGAAAAGCCTTTTCGGCTCTGAAGAAGACGATATTTAAGTGTTTTTACCGTATATGGGCATGGGGGCCACCTTGATTAACGGACCGTGACTATTTGAACAAATTTTCAATCCCCCTTTAAAAGAAGGCTCCACAGGAAGTTTGAAAAAAAATTGGCCCTGTAGTTTCAGAGGAGAAGTCGTTCAAAGGTGTGAACAGCCAAAGGGCGGACGACGACGGACGACGGAAGGCAAGTGATCAGAAAAGCTCATACTAAGCATAGCTCAGGTGAGCTAAAAAGAGGATTTTGTGTCTTTCGTAATACAAGCATATAATGGAGTGCTAATTGGAATCGCTTCGGTTGAAATTAGGTTTGAAAAAGTATTATGGATGCAGCTGTCGCAAAAAAAAAAAAAAACACTCAGTAACCCTCAAGCTCGCTCTGCATATCAGATCGAAAGAGAAGGGCCCAGTTGTTCAAAGCGTCGTTAGCTTAACGAGCTCGTTAGTGGTCAAAATGTTAACTGTTCTAGTAAGTACAATACCAAATTCACAGGTATTTTTGCTGAAAAAAATGTGAGTAGTTTTTGCCAGTGTAAAAGCTACTCACATTTTTTCAGCAAAAAATTTCAGAATATTTGCGTATCACTCGATGTAAATTTTAACGAATCGTTAACTAACGATGTCGTTAGCTTTGAACAACTGGGCCCAGATCATCACGTGCATGTGTACATCGGATTATTGTACGGTTACAGATAAACTGTTCACTACATAAGACGAAGAAAACTAACTGCCTGGTTATATACTGTTTAATGGGAATTGACACACACATGGTAAATTGGTAGATTTTTCATCAGTTTTGACAACGAAGACAACTTTTGTGACTTCCTGTTTGCTTTACTGTAAAAGGACGTACTCTAAAAGGAAAGACGTCCCCAACCCCTACCCCTACCCCGCCCCCCAAATTCTTTCTTTTTAGAGTAGATCCATTTTCAGACGGGGAGAAACTTCTTTCCTTTTAGAGTAGACCCCTTTTCAGATGGGAGCAATAATATAAATGAAGAAATCCAGGAAATGCCGATTTTGAAACAATTACCACCCTTGAAAGTATACATTACGAAAACAAGCCTAATCAAATATATTGAAAATCATCGGATCATCAGCAAAGGTTAAAAAATAATGTATACCCCTATAAACCCCAGTCTTACTGTATAAAAGTATAAAAGTGGGGTTTAAGGGGGTCAAAATTTTACAGGTATGTTTTCATGATGCCAATTCCCTTAACGTACGTTCCAAAAATAGACAATCTCAAGGAGCGACTGATGTAATATATTTTTAGGTCAATTGTACTTGGACGTCACACATTGACATAATACAGGTTATGAACTTGCTAATATGTAAAGAACAACGAATGATACGGCTGTTACAGTAATTTACTCAATAACCTAAGACCTGAACTACACGTAGTTCTTTCAGTTTTGAAAACTAATTATAAAGCACAACTGGAATGACCTGGTGAAATAAACCAAAAATTGGCACAGCTTGATAAAATCGTACCGATTCACACCAGGGGTACATTAATAAAGAATCATAAATCTGGATTGGGATTTAAGGTATATAGATAACGTTTTTTTTTTTTTTTTTTTTTTTTTTTTTTTTTTTTTTTTTGTTTGTTTGTTTTTTTTTTTTTTGTTTTTCTGGAAATCATTCTAAAAGTGGCCTGCTCTGATATTTTTTAGCAAAGTTTTTTTTTAAAAAAAAGAAAGAAAAATAGGCTGCTCGCCCGACGCCCACCTGCCCGGACATCGCTATTTTAGAGGACGGATTTTTTTGAAAAACCTATCCAAGTAGCCCATAAAGAGCGTGATTAGTTAAGTGGTTAGTGCACTTGCCTCTACTGCTAGAAGTACCGAGTTCAATGCAAGCCAATGAACATGTAGTAGGCAGAATAAGCAGCTCACGAGCAGTCCCCACTGAATAGGCAGAGTAGGCAACTCAGTAGCCAATAAACAAGCAGTAGGCAGAATAGGCAGCTCCATTCCAGCTGAATAGGCAAAGTAGGCAGCTTAGTAACCAATGAACATCTAGTAGGCAGAATAGGCAGCTCAGTTCCCACTGAATAGGCAGGGTAGGCAGCTCAGTTGCTAGTGAACATGTAGTAGGCAGCTCAATAGGCAAGGAAAGGATTTAAGAGGCAGTAGTAGGCAGCTCAGTAGCAAATGACAGACAAGGAAGCAGAATAGACACAGTAGGCAGCTCCAGATCGCTTTTTAGTCATTGTCTATGAGCTGCCTACTCCGTATAAGGAGTAGGCCACTCAAAATTTGCATGGCAAATTTCCCGCATGCAGCCTATAGGCAGCCTATTGCACTTCGTACGGGCTACCTATAAGCAGCTACAATGGGCAGCTCCCAGTATTTGTTTGTATTGGAGCTGTCTTGAGGCACAATGTAAATTTCCAGACCATCTTCTTTTTTTTTTTTTTTTTTTTTTTTTTCATCATTTGGTTGTCAAATAAGGAAAAAGTTGAATGAAGCTGGTGATACAGTTAAGATAAAACTGATATACGAAGATGGTTGCCATCTGTTCCGAATCATAACAGCTCTGGTCAAATCATCATAACACCGAAACACCTGGGCTAACAATCTATCTTCACTATTTGTATAGAAGTAAGAAGCCAGTAGAAGAGCTTTACTCATACGGGTAAACCCTAGCTTATTCTGCAGTCAGACACTTTGTTACATTTGCAACTTTTCACACAATGAAGATCCAGCACTAGACTGCATTGGATATATATTATAAGAGAGAATCTAAATTATCTTCTTTTTCAAACAATTCTATACTGTGTATATTTTATTGACAGTCAGTTTTAATGTTTTCTTTAAATTCTTCCTTTAAAATGGCTCTTGCTTCCTCAGACTTGCTTTGCTGAGGCAGGATTTTAAATGCATTATTGTTTCTTTTAGCAATATATGTCACGGGCAGTAAACTCATCACTCATGGCCAATTGTTTGCAAAGAAATAAGTGACGTGAATATCCGGACATGGTTGTCGACAATCTGGGGCTTTTGTCGTCTAGGAGGGCGTTATTTTAAAAATTGGTGAATGCTATACTGCGCAGAATTAAATTCCATACAACCCAGCACAACATTTTACGCCAAACTATAGCTACGGTTCCTGGAATTTGTTTCATTCCGACGACAATTGCTCCGAATTGGGTGCAATTTTAGACGATTTACCCATTGAAATTAATGTTTTCAGCCATCTGTGCATCTTGCATCATTGTTTACATTTGAAGACTGTCATGTTTTCTCAATTTAATTGCCAACTTAGATTGGGTTGATGATAAAATAAACTGGCGCTACGATTCACGGCCCACGGCTTAGCCTTAATAATGAAAAGTGGCATTAGAAAGGGAATTCAATAGCTCGAGTATGTCAAATATATCAAAATAGTTTTTTGTATTGTTCGCTGACTGTCCACAGACAGACTCACGAAGTGTCCACGATGGATGGATAAGTCGATTATAGGACACTCTTCTAAATTCGACCTTACAGTATGTCGACTTTCCTGCAAAATATCTGAATGTGTATGATAGTTTATAAATATACTTGCCATTTCCTTCTAGATTTGGTTTCAATTAATTTATTTACAATGTTTACATACATGTATTTTTAAAGTTTCCCTCCATAATACTTTCTGTCGGTGTTATAGTACACATTATCAAGCCAATTTTATCCAGGTCAGTGTTTCTTATTTGTTATTATGTCTGTAATTTAAAACTTGAACTATCAAGAAAATCAAATGATTCCTAATTAAAAGATGTTGATAAATGAAATAGTTTACCATTTTGCACATCTTTTTCGTTTCTTCTATTGTCTCTTGTCAAGCTTCACGAGCATCAGTTCAGAAAATTTGAAATCGAATGGTTGGGGTAGGGGTAACAAACTGCTTACTGTTCAATACTGGTTTAATATTTTCAACAGAAACATGATGTTTAAATTGACCATGATAACTGGTGTGTTGTTTAAATTAAAATGAAGCAAGTAATATCGCTTCAGTATCTTTAGGGAACTTCTGTTTCTTCTAAGTGTTCTATTTTTAGACCAAAAATTGGCCATTTGTCCTCTAATTTTGCCTTAACTGTTTCGATCATGCTTCTTTTTGTATTTAAATAAATAGTATTGTCTGTAATAAGTACATATAAATCAAAATATACATTTTGCATGCATACTAGAACAACCAGAAGACGATTTAGGCTTCAAAAGCAGACTTAGTATTTGGCGGCCATATTGGATTTCTCGGTTCGCCATCATTTATGCCAATTTATGTCGGCAGTTTCAGAAACTACAGAGAATGGGGAACATTTTGGTATATGACACATCTTGTTGTTTGGGGGGTGGGGTCCGGGTTCACAATTTTTCAGTCTTGAAAGTCACCCTACCACTCGAAGTACACATGTCTCGGACAATATTACCATGGTCCTAAAGATGTTTAGTCATTGAGGTTTGGCCGTATATCTTACGGATTTAAAACTGGTTTACAAACCGCAATACATTTTTTGTTTCTCTGATAAAATAGATTTTTTTTCTAATAAGTGTGTGTTTGGCTTGCCATAGGCTATGGCATTAAAATAACTTTCCAAAATTGATATCGAAAGATGACAACAAATGACATACATCACGAAAACATACCTATATAATTTTCTTATTTCTCCTCTATGTTTTGATCAGAAATATGTAAAATATAGGAATTTTTTATCTGAAAATTTTCTTCTTTTGGATGTAAAATTTTCAGTATATTTGAATAGGCATGTTTCCGTAATGGAATTTTATAATTAACGAATTTTCCCGAAGTATACGGACCGACATGCCTACACAAACATTGTAGACTCTACAGAAGACTAAAAAAACGGCGTCTGATCATTATCTATAGTCTACTCAAAACGGAAAGGGTCACCAGCGCACATTTCTTTTTTTTTTTTTTTTTTTTTTTATTCCCTGTTTTGAATATACCATTTTTCAGTAAAGGACACATGTGCAGGTGAGAACACAAGAAGTCACAAAAGTTATCTCGATTGTTTAAATGGCGGATAAATTACCGCCTGTGTGAAATTCCCATTTACATTTCCAAATTTTCAGGTAATACGCTACATGAATTGACAGATTGACCAGTTAGAACAGGGGTATATCTTTGCATATATCCAGTTCTCTAGAATGAATAGGTTCCCCTAGACAATGACACATCCATTTCCGGCCTACAACGAGACACTGCGGAGATTTCCAGCAATGTCCATGGTCATAGCCTAAACACTTGCACCTGGAAAAGAAATAAGGAGAACATATTTTATATCAATCTTCGGACTAGAACGAGACTCTGCGACAAGTCCCAGCATACTCATCACCTAAACACCAGCCTCTCCATCACGAAAACATGCCTATATAATTTTGACCCCCTTAAACCCCACTTTTATATAGTAAAACTTGGGTTTATAGGGGTGTACATTATTTTTCTTATTTTTGCTCAAAAACATAGATTGTGGTACTCGTTAGAACCGCCTCATCGAGGCGGTTCTAACGAGTACCACTATCTAAGTTTTGAACAGAAATGTGAAAAATATCAGAGTTTTTTCTGAAATTTTTCAGTTTTTGGAGGTGAAATTTTCTACATTTTTGAATAGTTGTGTTTACGTAATGCGAACGATAATGATAAGCACCTATTATATATCAATCTCAGGTCTACAATCAGACACTGTGGTGATTCCCAACAATGCCAATGATCATAATCCTATACACGGGCACCTAGAACGATAATTATAAGCACCTATTTTATATAAATCTACGATCTACAATGAGACACTGCGGTGACTCGCAGCAACGTCCACAGTCATACTCTAAATACCGACGATTCGAAATACAAGAATGAGACGCTATTATATATCAATCTCCAGCCAACAACTAGACACTGCCTTGATCCTAACCTTGTTCACGGTTATACCCTAAACGCTGGCACCTGGAAAGCTATTGATTAAATAAATATGAAAAAAAGATTGCCTTTAGAAACCATGACGAAAACATGCCTATGTAATTTTGACCCCCTTCAACCCCACTTTTATATAGTAAAACTGGGGGTTACAGGGGTATGCCTTATTTTCATTATTTCTACTCAAAAACATAGATTGTGGGTACTCGTTAGAACCGCCTCGTTAGAACCCACAATCTATGTTTTTAGAAGAAATATGAAAACTATCAGAGTTTTTTTTATCTGAATTTTTTTAGTTTTTTGGAGGTGAAATTTTCTATATGTTTGAATAGGCGTGTTTTCGTAATGCAAAGAACACACTACGGATTAGAAAATGGGTGTGTCGATTTTATTGAGATGCTTCATAAGCAGTTATGAAGCTTGCAAACTTTTTACGCCGTGTAGCGTGTACGTGAGCAGAGGTCTATTTTTAGATATACCACAATTAGCTCAATGATCCCAAAGCTAATGAAATATGAAAATCTGCACCATGATAATGTACGGGGAGTCGTTCTACCGCCGCCACACGGCATTACCACCTGTAATATATATATATATATATATATATATATATATATATATATATATATATAATATATATATATATATATATATATATATATATATATATATATATATATATATATATATATATATATATATACCACGGCTTTTCGCCGGTTAATGCACGGCTGTTAATAACGTGCGACACTGCTCTATGCAATAATTTCTTATGAAAAAAATCGGGAAACTCTTCATGGCCAAAACTTCACACTAAATAGTAAATGAGAAACAACCAATAACCCCAACTCCAACAAGGCGATGACAATCCTAGACAGGAACAATTAAAAACACAACACTAACAAAACAAATAAGACAAAAACACAAAACAATCCCCACAATGAGCAGCCACAATGATGATAATATTAATTGGCTCAATATAGGGATCAAACATGGTTTTTCATGCATTAACATTCGCCAGGTCCCGAGGGAGGTGTTAAAAACCGCGGCCGGATTCGCCAGGTCCCGAGGGAGGTGTTGAAAACCGAGGCCGGAGGCCGCGGTTTTTAACACCTCCCTCGGGACATGGCGAATGTTAATGCATGAAAAACCATGTTCGATCGCTATTATTGCATAAAAACTGAAAACATTTGCTACATTTCGCGTTATTTCTTGTACTATTTTGTCTCGCCTTTTCACCCATGTCTCGCGAACGCAGTTTCCACGGACTATGCTCGTTCTAGGGCCATGCAGTACACATTCTCATAACGGCAGCAAATCTGTGGCCCCGGTACGATCATACTGAAAGTTGCGTAGCCGTGCATTAACAGCGCGTGAATTGCCTTGTCAAAATGACATGTATCTTAGCGGGTTCGGAATCCACTTTTTAGGCTTATTTTGCTTTCTGTATGTCTTGCTGCTTGCCAAGACATGCGCATCATACGTTTCATTTCCAAACTTTTGGGGTTTAGCCACACTGATGAAGTTTAAATAACAGAAAGGCCTCTGTGGCACTAAATTAGGAATAGTTAAGCTCATATTGCAAACCACTGGGTCGATATCTCTGCTGGTGGATGATTCGTTCGTCCCCGAGGATATCATCAGCTCAGTATCAGTTCCTCAGTGCTGAGGTTGATACTGCGGTGTTAACGTCAGTACTTAAGTAATGAATTAAGTAACTATTTTTATACCTAAATCTTTGTTATAGTACAAATTCAAAACCATTTTTAAAACTAAGACTGACTTGTCAAAATGACATGTATCTTAGCGGGTTCGGAATCCACTTTTTAGGCTGATTTTGCTTTCTGTATGTCTTGCTGCTTGCCAAGACATGCGCATCATACGTTTCATTTCCAAACTTTTGGGGTTTAGCCTGACTGATGAAGTTTAAATAACAGAAAGGCCTCTGTGGCACTAAATTAGGTATAGTTTAGCTCATATTGTTAATACACGGCTTTTCGCCGGTTAATACACGGCTGTTAATAACGTGCGACACTGCTTTTTATACAATAATTGCGATCTGCAAACATAGCAAACGATAATAACATGCAGGACAACGATGGACCCCACCTAAAGCATGCTTAGTCAGGAAGTTTGCATATTTCTAACCTTGTCAATTAGCAAACCTCTCACTAATATAAAGAGAATCATTTGAACCGCAACTGCAGAAAACGTACAATCGGACATAATAGCCCAGCGAAGAGATTCAGATCATGCTATGCATTTGTGCAGTTTGATCAGACTCTTCATTGGGTGCATTTAAGATAGCCCAGGATGCAAAGTATCTTCTTCCAGACAACGAAGACACTAGTCAGCGCAGTGCTGAGTAGAGTTTCCGTTGGATGCACGTTTCAGAAGGTACGTTTTCTCACATTGCGGCTCATTTACCTTAATTGACAGGACTGCCATCTAGTGCCGGTGCCAAACGCACTGTTGAACATACAGGTATTAAAGCTATCCCAGCATTGCTCGGTTACTGCCAGCCCTGCAGTAGATACGTGTGCCGCTGCGACCATCAAAATCAACATTGCCAATAGCCTATTCCAGCAAGTCATGGTTCACTGCTGATTTATGTGACTAAAGTTATCGCTACAAAGACAAATAATTATACAGTCGACTCTCGTTATCTCGAATTCCAAGGGACTCTCTGAAATACTTCGAGATATCCGTAGTTCGACATATCAGGTTTGCAGAATTGAGGAAAAAATAATTTGATTAACCACATTTAACAAACTGATAGGTAATTGGACTTTTGAAGTTAGAGATATATTGAAAATATTGTGGAAAAGAGGAGAAATTGCTCCTTAGGAGCAATTTCTCCTCTTTTCTACAATATTTTCCATCTGTTGTTAGGTTTTCATGTATAGGCAGGGACCAGATTTTCACTTCGAGATAAGCGGTTATTCGAGATAAGCGAGGTCGAGATAACGAGAGTCAACTGTATAAGGATATTTATAAAACCATCAGCATAATTCAAGTGATCAAACAATACCGTTTTATCACTAACTACATGTAAGATACGACAGATAAGATAGGTAGCGATGCATGATCTGCTATGAGAAAAAAAAAGTATACCTGTCACGTGTGTGTTAAGCGAGAATCAGGCCAGCTTGCGTATCGCTGCAGTGCACAGTCGAACCTTAATAACTGGAACTTCTTTGGGACTATGGACATTTTTCGAGGTATGAGTAGTTCGAGCCACTGAGGGTTAATCGTAGCGCCAGGTCAGGAGGCAAATGGCGATAATTCACGGAATATTTTCGATCTTCTAGACAATAATGATATGTTCAGTGTTCTCATTAGAATCGCCTTGATGACATACAATTTCTTGATAAAATAAAAATGTTTACTTAATTCTGAATAAGAAATTCTGTTATCGGGAGAATTTCATTGGGAATCAAAAACTAGTTCAATTTAGACATGGTTAACGAGCAATGTTGGAGCTATTGTGGTTCGACTCTATGTGTAGAAGCCACAGACATCTGGGTATTAACCCTTCTCTTGCTCAACACGACATTCCCTGTCTTTGCAAACAGTGTAGATCGAGATCAGTAATCTGATTGGCTGGTAATTAGAAGTGGGCGTGGCATCCTAGATTATTCAGCATGACAAGGGTTAACAGAATACCTCGCCTTGCATTCGTGCAGTCTATGTGTACCTCTGACTATTCACAAAATACCTAACTAAAACTCAGATCCAAATGCTCTCGTGCAATTCTGCGTGTTTTCCCACAATGCTGTGCAGATGTATATAATATCAATGGAGCCGCGACAGAAATTTTCTGGGCATTTAAAGACGTCAAAATCTAGATCTAATCCAATTGTCAGAGCCAACGGATATTAATTATTATCATTATTGTAGTAGGATTATTATTAATATTATTATTATTATCAGGGTATATAAACTAATTTTGCATTAAAAAATTAGCTAGTCATCACCGAGACTCACAGATATGTACGCTAATTACAAATACAAAATACAGTTAATAAAAAAAAAAAAAAAAAAAAAAATGCAAAATGCAGAACCATGCATGTACAAGTATTTACATTACATATGAGAAATTGATCAATTTTTAGGGAATGCGACTGTCCTCCCTCCTGAGAAGAGGTCTGCTTTCGTCGGAAATACTTTGCCCTCTGGGAGCAATTTTGCCTTAATTGTAGACCCTATTTCTGAAGCTGCTTGGTCATAAGAAAGCATACAGGAAGTCACAAAAAGTGTCACAATTTACCTCATTAGCTCATAGATATAGCCAGCAAAACATACTAAGGGTCCATCGTGTTACTTCATACAGAAATGTTTCTCTTCGCCTCTGTTCAAATTATATAAATAGCTAACGTCTGGAACAGTGTAGACCCCACTGGACTGACCTGCTTTAATGATCTAGGATGCTAAGAACCAATGGTCAACAAACTGTATAAAATGTAATTGTAAACTCGCTGGCTTTTTCGTAATTCAAATACAGTTGACTCTCGTTATCTCGATTTCCATTATCTCTAATAACCGCTTATCTCGAAGTGATAATCTGGTCCCTGCTTAAACCTGAAAATCTAACAACAGGTAACAAAATTTTGTAGAAAAGAGGAGAAATTGCTCCTCTTTTCCACAGTATTTTCAATATATCTCTAACTGCATCATATACATTTGTTAAATGTGGCTGTTTGAATTATTTTTTCCTCAATTCTGCAATTTTGATATGTCGAGGTACGGATATCTCGAAGTATTTAAGAGAGTCCCTTGGAATTCGAGATAACAAGAGACGACTGTAGTAAAGACACAGTTCAGAATGTAACACAATCACAGAACAGCCTGCAAACGGTAGTCCCGGAAAGAATAAACAAACCATGTATGACGGATAGACAAAACAACGCACAGCAAAACAGTCAGCTCTTTCTCCCTGAACAAGGTGGTCAAAAAGCCAGACAGGACCCAGCAAACAAATCAGCAAGACAAAAACAGGACAAAACACGAAAGCAGCCCCTTAGTGAGCGGTAACAAAGCTCTACAAAGAATAACCACCGCCTTAGAACGTTCCATTACGAAAACACGTCTATTTAAATATATTGAAAATCTTACAACCAAAAGCGGAAAATTATCAGATAAAAAATTTTGATATTTTTTATATTCTTCCTCAAAACATATATTGTGGGTACTTGTTAGAACCGCCTCGGCGAGGCGGTTCTAATGACTACCCACAATCTATGGGTTTTTTTTAGCAAAATAAGATAAATAATGTATACCCCGGTAAACCCCAGTTTTACTGTACTGAGTGGGGTTTAAGGGGGTCAAAATTATATAAGCGTGTTTTAGTGATGAGTAGTAAAATTTACCGGGGATTTAGATCGATTTTACTGCTTGATTCAAATCAAATTAAACCAATGTGAAGAAACAAAGATGGTGCACGTTGCAAATACTTCAGACAATGACAGCCAGAGTTACAGAAAAAGCATTACTAGAATCATGGACGGCCTGGTCTCAGATAAAGCCAGACATCAACCCTCTGATGGACGATCTATGTCGTCTACAATATTCAGTCTAAATATTGTGGCAAGCAAGCCTTAGTAAAAAATGTAGACGCGGCGTCTGATCCGAGTCTACACAGTTTCTACTCATGCAGCTTATTTGTATAGACACAGCGGATAGAAACAAATTTTAGGACACTTTTCAACAGAAGTTAAGGCGATCAAGTATTTAGGATACTACTTGAAATACGGTAATATAAATACTTGCGGGCGGTGAGCTGATGGTAACATCTTTAATGTAGGCCATTAGGTTTCGTCATTGCTGGAATTTATGTTTTGTTGCTTTAAGGGTCCTTGTGACAAACTTAACTATCTTATCTACCAAAATATTGGCATATATAAACTCCATGCCATACTTGTCCTGAGTTTGAATACCATTTTTCTACTTGTTGAGTTGTCTGAAAACTGCTGGTTGAGTGATAAGCAATGTAGACTCTGATCGGAAGCCTACAATGGTTTTTTTTCAGGCCTGACCGCCCAGTTAGTACTTAGCACTAGCAATTTACATTGCTCGTCACGTGACACAAGCTGTTGCTTAAAGACCCCTGTGTCAGGCCTAAGCAAAGCGTTCATCACATGTCTTTCCTTTTTATACACATCCTTAAACATGTTAAAACGGTTGCCTTGTACATATACATGCTTAAACATGTTAAAACTGTTGCCTTGTACATACACATCCTTAAACACGTTAAAACGGTTGCCTTGTACATATACATGCTTAAACATGTTAAAACGGTTGCCTTGTACATACACATCCTTAAACATGTTAAAACGGTTGCCTTGTACATACACATCCTTAAACATGTTAAAACGGTTGCCTTGTACATACACATCCTTAAACATGTTAAAACGGTTGCCATGTACATATACATCCTTAAACATGTTAAAACGGTTGCCTTGTACATATACATCCTTAAACATGTTAAAACGGTTGCCTTGTACATACACATCCTTAAACATGTTAAAACGGTTGCCTTGTACATACACATCCTCAAACATGTTAAAACGGTTGCCACAAGGCAACCGTTTTAACATGTTTAAGGATGTGTATTTCAAAATAAAAGACAGCCTTTGGCTTCAAGAATCTGTGGGTCAAACCTAAGCAAACGTGTCGTCACATGTGATAAAATCATTAACTATACATTACAGTGTGTAAAAATATTGTTGGACTCGATTCTCGCTGTTCTCAAATTTACGCTATTAACTCTTTCGGCGCCAAATTTCATACAACATTTGTCCTGCTTTTTTAGTTTTACAAACTATCGTTTGGAAAGACGTGTATGTGTTAAGTTGAAAGACTGAATGTCAAACAGCGTAGATCCAGGCCCGTCTCATCTGAATCTATGCTGTTTGCAAAAGCCTACTATTAATGCTTGTGGCAGTGAAGGAGTTAAATGTGGTTCCCAGCCACATTTGGGTCGGATGTTCGAATCGCATTTGCCAGTTCGTGTGATATTAAGCCAATGATAAATCTACTTACCGCAGACAACTGAAGTTCCTTTTCACTATAAGATGACCTGAAAAGTAACGAATAGGGCAAAATCAACAAACAGATGTGGCTTTGTGTATTTTATTTCGAGTTTCTATTTATATGTATCAACTAAACAACGCTTATGGTAACTGAGCTGCCTCATACAATACTTGATACAGTTAACATTTAGAAATATGGATCGACCAGTCCTTACTAAGATATAGATATCATGTTTCTACCTCATAAGGGACCTGGCGATTACAAATGCTTGAAAACCGTGTTTGATCCGTACATTCAAATAAGTGAAGATACCCAGGAAATACAAAAATACCAAAATCATGAAACACAGCCTTCCAGTGTCAAAACTAAAGAATAAACAATATAAGAGAACAATTAAAAAAAAAAAAAAAAAAAAAAAACGCCACATATGAAATCACCTACGCGCAAAGTAGAAATGCAACAGTAGAGAAACCGCCTCGGAACGGTCAGTAGGAAAATTATTAGAGGATGGGGCGTGTTGAAACAAGCATTACTCGCGCCAAACCTCACGGGGGTACTGCTATCTTCTGACTGAACTCGAGACAGTTCAAACACACAGATAGTCTGGGAGCTTTTCGGTATTATTTCTACCTAGTGAACAGGTTTGTTTGTTTCTTTTACATAGCAGTGATTACTACGAAATGATCAATATAATCGGGCTTCATGTCAAATGCTCTCGTTCTCAACGAAATTTGACAAAAACAAACCACAAAACAAATGAGAAATGCAGTTCCGTGGCTGTTTAGGCGATCTGTCGCTTACTTAAAGCACCGTATTATTCAATATTTTTGCGAACTGCGCAGAAAATTAATTCATATTTACAGGGCAGAGCATTGCCGATTTGTATGTCATGTTTAATCCTTTCTCCTGAAATAAATTAAGAAAGGAAGCGCACCTACCTTTGTTTACCAAATGTGTTATGTGGTCACTGCCTCGAGAGGCTCCGGATATGGTGTAGGAACAAATAATTCGTGTTAGTACCCCTGATTTCCCACCCGAGTGCTATTCATTTTTAATGTAAAGTGTCTCAGATACAGTCGACTCCCGTTATCTCGAAATCCAAGGGACTCACTGAAACACTTCGAGATATCCGTACTTCGACATATCAGAGTTGAGAGAGTGAGGAAAACAATCAATTGAACAACCACATTTACCAAATGAATATGTAATTTGACTCCTGAAATTAGAAATATAAATATAAAATAATGTGGAAAAGAGGAGAAATTGCTCCTGAGGAGCAATTTCTCCTCTTTTCCACATTATTTTGTTACCTGCTGTCATAGTTTCATGTTAAAACAGGGACCAGATTTTCACTTCGAGATAAGCGGTAATTCGAAATAAGCGAGTTCGAGATAACGAGGTTCGACTGTATGTAAAAATGTTATTGTTACGATTATATTTACAATTACATTCCAATGACTATTTCTGCTACATCGCCTGTACCATGTATTGTACCCTGTAAAAATTTGATCATGCATAGTTTTTGTTTCTTTCTTTTATTCTCCCCACACTTCTTTAAAAACGATAAGGAATCGTGTCATCCTGCCTGTCTGTCCCTGCATCTGTGCGTCCGTCTGTGCATTTTAAGGACAGTATCTTGTCTCAGACCTTGGGGACTACAAACTTTTAACTTGAAAATTAACAAATGCTAGTTTATAAGATATATCAGGGCCGCAACGTAAATAAACGTACCTTGCGACATGTACGTCGAACGAAAACTCAAGACAGCATGTCTGCACAGTCTAGTCAGAGGCTTCGTTGTCGCAGGAAGAAACTTTGCATCCTTAGCTGTCCGAAGTACGCCCATTGAAGATTCTGATGCGATTGCAGGCTGATCTGAAACTTCCTTGGGCCCACACGTCCAACGGTACGTTATCTGTTGTTGCTACTCATATGTATATGAGCATGGTCATTTTACAATCGAACCTCAATCCCAGCGGGCAAATGACGTGTATACAACGTCGGCTCAACGTCGATGCAACGTCATGACGTTGCATCGACGTTGATGCGACGTTGTACTAACGTCATGTGTCTGCTGGGATGGCTCGAACAGCTTTGAGAATATGGAAATTTGTTCAAGGCATGGGTAGTTCTGAGGGTTAATTATGGCGCCAGGTCAGGAAGCAAATAACGATAATTTACGGAAATCTTTTTGATTTTTTACACACCAATAGTATTTTGAGTGTACTCATTAAAATCGCCTCGATTTTGGCAATTCCAATGAGTACACACAACATAAAATTTCATGATAAAATAAGAATTTTTTCCTAAATATTTGTGTTTATGAGCAGTCAGAAGAATTTTGTAGGGACTCAAAAACGAGTTCGAATTAGCCATGGTAAACGAGCCATCGGTGTTCGAGCTATTGAGGTTTGACTGTCAATGTTCGGTAAGATTCCGGTAGTGATGTAGGTGGAGATCGTTGGGGTGTGTGTGCATGTGTGTGTGTGTGTGTGTGTGTGTGTGTGTGTGTGTGTGTGTGTGTGTGTGTGTGTGTGTGTGTGTGTGTGTCGGTTAGGAGTTGACAGGTAATGGTCAAAATTAAAATATCTCTTAGAAATGGTCAGGTACCATATCATGTCGAACAGAATGATGAGAAGATTTATTTGAAGGATAGCCACGGAGCGTCTTGTTTGACGGTGTAGGAATCTGCCATCGGCAACAATATCAAGTTGTCACACGCGTCTGCTTAAGCAAGCAGTTCGATATGGGCATCCGGTATTGCACCTTCGTCAAGACGTCAGCATTTACCACCACACTAACTAGAGGTCAAGTCTATATACTTATTCCGGCACCAATTTTTGACTATTTATGACCTATGAATAACGGTCTAACGGCTTTGCTTTTTTACGTCAACCCTGTCATTTTGATTGATTTGTGATTAATTGTAACATCTACAGTCTGTATCTCCTGCATGTACCTAATACCTACAATCTTCTGACTTGGCGTGTTCATTCTTCCAAACTCAGAAACTACAGTATTATTTGTATGAACTTGGCTTATATTTTGCTGCTAAATGAATTTGTCATTCTTTAGTGTCAACCCTAGCGCTTAGTTCTATTTCTGAATCGCGATATGCCCTTCATTCATCAAATTTTGAATACCTGTACTATTTAACTGCAACTCAAACACTGCAATATAGTGAACCCTCGATACAACGACAATATTTTTCCAAGACGTCGCCATTAAAATGAATTTGCTTTAGTACAGAATACTTAATGAGCAGATTGATATGTAAGAAGTCTTGTATTGTTGTTTCATCATAGAACATATGCTTTGGATATTTGTTATAATCGCCTCATTGAGGCGATTCTAACAAATATTCAAAACATATGTTTCTGTAAATTATTAAATACGATATTCTTGCATTATTTGTGACTAATTGTTACCTCTTAAGCGAAGGTTTCGTGACAGTCAAATTGTCATTATAAAGAATTTTGTCGTTGTATCGTATGTCGGTATAAAGAGGATTGTCTGTATTATTTTATGATCCTGACCTATATTTCACCATCTTATAACTTACTTTAGCATCAATTGAAAGTATCAATGAGGTAAAAGTAATAAGCATGGCTTACTTGAAGCCCACCACAAGCAACTCCATTGTTTTTTGTTTTTGTTTTTTTGTTTGTTTTTTTTTTTTGTTTTTTTTTAATGTTTTTTGTAGTTTTTTTTTTTTTTTTTTTTTTTTTTTTTTTTTGTTATTGTTGTTTTTTTTTGTTTTTTTGTTTTTTTTTGTTTTTGTTTTTTTTTTTTTGTTGGGTGTCCCTATAGTATACGCTATAGGTGTAACAGAATGTCTGTCATAATAGTCTTTATATGATGTTGCTATAAACATTACGTTAACTCTTTAACTATCTGGGTTTCTGAATAGGCCTCGTCCAGCTTTGAATTTGGACATGTCCACTGTTGCAAATTGAGGTGCAAGTCAAAACGAAAAACAGAATGCCAAATAGTGTAGATCCTGATGAGACAGCTCGCTACGAACTGTCTTATCAGGATCTACACTGTTTGCAAAGGTATCTGTTTTGGGCTGCAAAGCCGTGAGGATTAACACATTCTGTGTAAACTGTGTACTTCTTAGCAATAGCTCTACGTAATTTTTTTTAAAACCAAAAATATGGACCTTGCTCTCTTTTCTATATTAAAAGCGAGGTGCGTGGCGGTTTTAATGAGTACCCACAACACATAATGTTTTGTTGTTGTTGTTGTTGTTGTTTTCTGGAGAATATAAAAGAAAACTATTTCCTTGATAATTCTCTTATGTTGAACTATGTACAATCCTGCTGTTTTCGCCATATAATTAGAGAAATGGGGAGACATGGTAAATAAACTCAGTAGGAAGATTTATGAGCATTCTGAAATAAATGTACTCTTTTTAATGTAGACCCCTGTACACTCCAGTTCTCATAATACATTATAGGTGAGCATGGGAGTACACATTACATAGACTAGGTAACGTAATGATGTCAAATTAAGAATGCAAAAGTAAAAACAATGACACGCTTAGCAATCCAAGTACACATTAATTAATTGTTTTGGCAAACAGTCGAACCTCAATAGCTCGAACAGCCATGGCTCGTTTACTATGGGTAATTTGAACTCGTTTTGAGTCCCTACGTAATTCTTCTGATAGCTAAAGAAAACGAATATATAGGGAATTTTTCTGATTTCATCATGAAATTGCATGTTGTGTGCACCCATTAGAATCGCCCCATCGGGGCGATTCTAATGAGTACACTCAACATACTACTATTGTGTAGACGATCAAACAAATCCCTAAATTATCACCTTTTTTTGCTTTCTGACATGGCGCTATGAATAACCCTCAGTGGCTCGAACAACTCATATCTCGAAAAAATGTTCGTGGTCCCAAGGATGTTCGAGCCATTAAGGTACGACTGTATTAAGATGGAAGAGTGTTGCGTTTTGGACTTACTGATGAGAGTGTGTTTGTTTGTGTTGAGGTTTTACGGCCCACTCAACCCATTGGGGTCATGTCGAGCGCGGTCAGTTTACCTAACCACACTTTTACCGGGCAGGCTTAGTCCTCTCAGCGGTTAACCAGTATTGTGCATATTCTTTCTCCAGAAACTGACATCTGCCCTTCTGGAATCAGCATAGGGGAGAGAATAACTGTACAAAAATTTTCAGAATAAAACCTCCACGAAAGAATGTTGCCGACTCGGCGGGGATCGAGCTCGCAACCTCCTGATCACCAGTCGGTAGCACATCCAACTAAGCCACCACCTGTGAGTGTGACATAGCTGGATAGAATGAAGAGGAAGCAACAAACCGGTCAAATAAAGGCAGCTGAGCTAGGAGATTTTTCAATCTTAAAGCATGTCTAAAATGGTCTGTTAGTATTTTCGAGTTTGAAGAGTCTAGCATGTTGCTAAGTAAAGCGTGGCACACAAAAAAAACCAAATCCCGGACACGTAAACGAAATGAGAGGAGGATTAACAACATGAAAACATTATTATACCCGGCCCACCTAGCCCCGAACGTTAGATTTGGCAATAATTAGTCAGACAGTGATTACGACTGGTTACCTTTGTGACCACATTATTCAAGGACATGTTTCCAACTTACGCTAGAAATATCTATGACATACAAAATGACCTGGTCATTTTCACATACAACATTACCTAAGCCTGCTTCGAATCCATGAAAAGTGACGTATTATTACGTATCTATTTAGACGTATGGTTATTTCAAATCACGCTTGGCTCGAATTACTCCAGAGGACCTGTTAAGCAGGAGTTTTTGTTGATAATTCTGGAGATGTTGTTTCTTATTTCGTCTGTAAAACCATATGTTGTCGGTACTCATTAGAAACGAATCAGTGAGACGCTTCTTATGAATACCACACATCATATGTTTTTTACTGAATACTGGAAAAAATATCCTAGAATTATGATTTACAATTTCTCCTAGAAAGTCCTCCGTTCACTCCTTATACTGTTGGCAGAAAATTACGGACAACTGACTGCAGTTTCGAATAGACTGCAGTATAAGTTTCTATCAAAGGAAATTTACCCCAAATGCCCGGATACCTTAAGGGGAAGTAACTCTTTCAAGGTTGTTTTGCCTCCCTTCAGAAAAATGGTCTACTCTAAAAAACAAGAATTTGCTCCCACTGGGAGCAAATTCTTTTCTTTTAGAGTAGATCTCTTTTTAACAGGGGCTTTATGTGTAGGAGGGCCAATAGGAAGTCACAGAAGTTGTTTCCCTTGTAAAAAATGGCGGAAAATTTCTCAAGTGTATTCATTTCCCTTAAAATCTTACCATTATAGTCCTAAAACTTGAACAAGTTCATTGACTAAAACTCTATTGTATCTAAATCTTTACGACATACAGTAAAACTGATCAAATTACTCCTTTAGTTTGAGCTGGGTCTACGTAGTTTGCTCAAGCGTCCTTACTTAGGGTATATATGGTACCCGTTTGATAGAATTTGCGCTGAGCCATGTGATAATGTGTCTCAGACATATGCGCACAGCAAAGGCCCAGGGCCCAGTTGTTTAAAGCGTCGTTAGCTTAACGAGCCTGTTAGTGGTCAAAATGTTAACTGTTCTAGAAAGTACTATATCTAATTCGTAGGTATTTTTGCTGAAAAAAATGTGAGTAGCTTTTGCAAAAGCTACTCACATTTTTTCAGCAAAAATATTAGTGCATATGCCGTATTTAATGATCAAAGTTTTAACGATACGTTAACTAACGACATCGTTAGTTTTGAACAACTGGGCCCAAATTAGCATGCACATCCGTGCAGTCTGATCAGGATTTGCTATCGCTTGCTCAAAGACACATTATCGCTTGGCACGTCATATTTGATACAAGTCGAGTGTTTGTAACAGTCGACTCTCGTTATCTCGTTTTGACTTATCTCGAATAATCGCTTAGTGAAAATTTGGTGTCTGTTTTATTAATATGGAAATCTATGAACAAGTAAAAATAGTGTGGAGCTATTTCTTCTCGTTTCCACAATATTTTCAATATATCTCTAACTTCAGAAGTCCAATTACATATTTATTTGTGAAAGTGATTGTTCGATTTATTATTTCCTCAATTATTCAAATCTGATATATCGAAGTACGGATATCTCGAAGTATTTCAGAGACCCCGTTGGACATCGAGATAAAGACAATTGATTGTATGTCATTTTTACATTACACTAATTGTTCTCACTATTTGGTCTCAGAATTTAAAAAAATATAACTATTGTCCAGTTTATTTTTGACCAGTTCTCGTATAAAATGTAATGTCATCCATAAGGATAAAAGAAGGCATCGTACGAACGCAGCAATCCAATATTTTAAAATCTAACAGAAAGATAGACAGACAGATACAGAGACAGAGAGGCAGACATAGAGATATATAGACAGGCAGACAGAGACAGAGAGCCAGAGAGGCAGGCAGACAGGAAGACAGTAAAATAATTCGAACACCGGTGGCTCGTTGACCGTGGCTTATTCGCATTTGTTTTTGGAGCTCTAATAAATTCAAACAATTGCTCAACAAAACAAATATTTTGGGATATTTTAGGGAGAATTGAATCATTAAAATGTATGTTGTGAGTACACACAACATACCATTATTTTATAGAAGGTCCAAACGACATCCCTTATTTATTCCCATTTGCTTCCTGACCTGGCGTTCTGATTAACTCTCAGTGGCTCGAACTACCCATGTCTCGAAACAATTTCCATGGTCCAAAAGGTGTTCGAGCTATTGAAATTCGACTGTATTCACAAATTTCTGAAATCTATAAGTAAACCAGCGCTTAACATTTTTCCAGGCGTATCTGTGGATAAGTGTATATATATATGGGTTCCTTTTGCCTACCTTCTAAGTCACATATAAGCACATTTTTAACGTAACTATTTCAATGATGGTTTCGTACATATTAACTTACGGCGATAGGAGGACAAAAGGAGAGGTCATTAGACTTTTATTCCATGCTGCTGGAGTCGAATTTGAAGACATAAGAGTTTCTATACCTGACGAATACAACAAATTGCCACTAGGTAAGTCTTTCTGGAATTTGTTACAAAGTATTTCACGTATGCAAAGATTGATTCTTGGACCCTGTTTTTCGCAACTTTAGTACTTCTTGTATGTACTAAGTAGTCGTGCAGCTGGTACTGAGCAAACATTGTAGACCCAGATCAGACGCCGCAAATTTCGACGTCTGATCGGGTCTACACTGTTTGCCGTCCGTCCAACAGCTTTTAGACTAACCAGCTTATAGTAAAATAGATATATGTAAATGTTCAGACATTCATATATACATTCAAACCTGTTTTAAGCAAACATATTGGGGAAAGTCAAAAAGTGGTCGCTTAAGACAGGTGCTTGCTTAATACAGGTAAATTGACACTTATTTTCCTTGTATGGAACCCGAAAAAGTGGCCTTTGAGGACAGGTGATTACTTAATACAGGTTGTCTTTAAGACATGTTTGGCTGTATATTTACTTTTAAGGTTAGGGTTAAGGCCTTCGAATAAATAAGGCTTAGACCAATCACAATATGATAGCAAGGCAAGTGCATGGGCAGGCGAGGCTCCAGTCAGACCACACGTGCCTACAGTGCAGTGTCAAGTAAAAGGGTGTCTTAATGAGTGGGGGAAATGTGATGCTGCGGATGACCCTATACAGCCATGGTCTCATCCGGGTCTTTGGCCTTCGTTAGTACAGTCTACCATATCGGATTACGATTACACACCTGTCAGGCAAGCCCTACGGCCACGAATTTAAGTTTACTAACAAAGGTAACAAACTCCTTCATGACTATTTTTCTATAAAATCTCATTAGCCAAAGCAGAGAAAGAAAGTCCAAAATATAGGATTTTTGTAAAATACTGATGATTTCTATGCTTATTCAAATATCAATTAAAGAAACATAACGAAAACATACCTATATAATTTTGACCCCCTTAAACCCAACTTTTATATAGAAAAAATGGGGTTCACAGGGGTATACATTATTTTTCTTATCTCTGCTCAAAAACATAGATTGTGGGTACACGTTAGAACCGCCTCGACGAGGCGGTTCTAACGAGTACCCACAATCTATGTTTTGAGCAGAAACATAAAAATTATCAGAATTTTTCATCAGAAAATTTTTATTTTTTGGTGATAAAAATTTCAGTACATTCGGGTATATGTAGACAGCACAGGCTCAAATCTACCTGCTCATACTCACAGTATAAATTGGGCCTTCGTTGTCTGCAAATATAATCATCGGATACAATTGAATAATTCAGTGGAGAGCAAATGCGTGGACGATACTTTGCGCATGTACCGGATGATGTCAATTCGCACATTTTGCCATGTTTCAAGGCTTTTCTTGGCTTGGCGCTTTCTATTTAAACACATTTATAAATGCAACTCTTCGTTTATGCAGAATCTGGATAAACTGCGCAACTCACCACTTTATATAGTTAAAGGGGGAATCAGCAGCTTATAAATTAAGAGAAAGTTCATATATTTTATAATAATTTACCAGCGCACGGCAAAACAACAATAATACCTGTGCGACCAGCGAAGACTCAGATCAGCCTACGCATCCGCGCAGTCTGATCAGAGTATTCGATGATCGCATGTGCCTTCTACAGCCTCTGGGCGATCCAAAAAGGGATCGAGAACCTTTTCTATACTGAGTTGATGAACAGGCTAATCTGAGTCGTTGTTCGTTACACAGGTCTTATTGTAAGTTTTGTCGGCAACTGGTTCATATTTATTGTTTGTACAGTTGCGCAGGCTGATCTGAATCTTCGCTGCATTATCACGCATTCAAAATGTACTAACAAAAAAGAAAAGAAATGTACTCGGGTACATTTTTTTTCTTTTTTCTTAGTACATTTTGAATGCGTTATAATGCAGTACACTGTTTCCATTCCTTCAGGAAAAAGGATACCATCAATTTGATTTTGTTTGGATAATTTACTTCTGATGTTTTCTCCAATGATGTATATGGCATGGCATGTATTCCATCTAGATAAAAGAGTGAATATCACAATGCTGAAGAACTGTTTTAACTGTTAACTTTGCCTCTCTGTTTTAGAGGCACGTGCCCTAAATTCTTATTTTATATGAAGACAATTGTTTTATTTACAGTCGTGCGTTTTCCTGTTTTCTGTTTGATGGAAAAATTCTTTCATGTTTCGAGGACACCAAAAACATCCGATGTGTACTACTTGCGTTAAAACCCAACTCCAGGGGTCCGGCAAGTCGCCTATAATTTCACTCACAATCAAAAGAATAAAACTAATCAATAATTATTTCTTGGCTTTATTGGGCGTTTCTTTTTTATCTAATATGAAAGTAACACATATCTTGAACCTTTTTTGTTCCTAGTCCTCCCACTTTTAATCTAATCTCCTATTAGTCTATGCAACTTTGAAAGATCGTCAAGGACGCGTTTTATCTCGGCTCTTATGAGAGTAGAATCCGCTCTTATGAGAATTCTTGTTGCAATATACGTATGGTATTTCATTTGCAGAAAAACGCAAACTATTTCCTATTCTGGAAGTGCATGGTAAGACGATGTGTCGAAGTTATGCCATCTCAAGGTATCTCGCGAGAGAATTCGGTAAGTCTTCCTGAGACTTTTCAGTAAATGCTAGATTTAATTAGTACCAACAGAATGCTGTAATAAAGACAGTCAGAAAACAATATCGCATAAGTTTCATTGTCGAGGCAATTCAAAAGAGTACAAACAAAATGTATTTTAATAAAAATATTGATAAAATATTATGAAAACACGTATACTCAAATATATTGAAAATTTCACCTCCAAAAACTAAAAATTTTCAAATAAAAATTTTGATATTTTTTCATATTTCTGCTCAAAACATAGATTATTGATATTCATTAGAACCGCCTCATCAATGTACGTTTTTGAGCAGAAATTAAAAAATAATGTTTACCCCTTTAAACCCCAGTTTTACTATACAAAAGTGGAGTTTAAGGGGGTTAAAGTTATACAGGCATGTTTTCGTGATAAGTACATGGGCTGTGATCTGAAGACTCGGAAATCGATTGACGGTGCGCTTATATGACTGTGTGCATTAATTATGTTAAAATGGTATGACATAACAGTTTTCATATGCAGTGGTTTGTATTACCATAAATTTAGCGAGTCTATGTAAACTGTACAGTCTTCCCCATCACGAAAACACACCTATATAATTTTTACCCCCTTAAACCCCACTTTTATATAGTAAAACTGGGGTTTACAGGGGTATACATCATTTTTCTTATTTCTATTCAAAATATAGATTGTGGTACTCGTTAGAACCGCCTCGCCGAGGCAGTTCTAACGAGTACCCACAATCTATGTTTTGAGCAGAAATAGGGAAAATATCGGTGTTTTTTATCTGAAAATTTTCAGTTTTTGGAGATGAAATTTTCAATATATTTGAATAGGCATGTTTTCATAATGCCCTACGCCACCCCAAACATTCCAATGTTCCCCAATAACATACAGAGACAACAAGGCTGTGTAGGGTGTCTCGATTATTAGGCGAATGTTCAGTTTTACACTTCTTAAATGAGTTTTTTTTTTTTTTATTTATTTTACTTCTTGTAACATACTTTTTCCTCAAAAATGCTCTTATTTATTATAATTAAACATTATCTCATTTATCATATAATACAGAGAAATTATATGGCTTGATAGCTCTATATAAGAGGGTATCTGCAAGGTGCTTCAACTTAGTACTGCAACATCATTACGAAAACATGTCTATTCAAATATAATGAAAATTTCACCACCAAAAACTGAAAATTTTCAAATAAAAAGTCTGATATTTTTCATATTTCTGATCAAACCATAGATTGTGGGTACTCGGTAGAACCGCCTTGTCAAGACGATTCTAACGAGTACCCATAATCTATGTTTTTTTCTGCAGAAATAAGAAAAATAATGTATACCCCTGAAAAACTCTGTTTTACAATATAAAGTTGGGTTTAATGGGGTCAAATTATAAAGATATGTTTTCATGATGTGCACAATATGTTTTCGTCGGTATTTTTTTTTTTTTTTTTTTTTTTTTTTTTTTTTTTTTTCTTATTTTTTATTTATTTTTTTAATTGGCTTATCTAGAAATATGGCTAAGAAATGCATATTTACAAATATGTGATTACACTTACTATTCCGGGCAAAATTTCAACAGATGACACATTGAAATATTTATTTTAATTTTCCTATACAATAGGCTTTGATAGGAGACAATTTGCATGAAATGTCAAAGCCTATTTTTTGGGGGAAAAATGAAACAAAAGACATCATCAGTTTGTTGTCTGCTGTATTCGCTCATACAGAGTTAAAGGCTAAATTAATGTATAGGTTTTGCCGGAAGGACCAGCTGGGAGGCGGGTTTGATTGACAAATTTATGGAACTTACCGCAGACCTAATGGACGAGATGCAAAAGGTCTTCGAGACAGTGGAGTCAAAGAGAGTAAGTCTACTTTGTTTATGGTTATCTGTGCCAAACAGACACTTTTCAAAGCAACTTCTGACTGCATTGTGTGACGTTGTTTGGACCGTGAGGTGTTTAAGAATGTGTTTTTGACAAAAAAAAAAAAAGCTGGCCAATATTTTACATCACGAAAACACGCCTATATAGTTTTTACCCCCTTTTATATAGCAAAACTGGGGTTTATAGGGGTAGACATTATTTTTCTAATTTCCGCTCAAAAACATGGATTGTGGGTACTCGTTAGAGCCGCCTTGGCGAGGCGGTTCTAACGAGTACTCACAATCTATGTTTTGAGCAGAAATATGAAAAATATCAGAATTTTTATCTGAAAATTTTCTGTTTTTTGGTGGTAAAATTTTCTATATATTTGAATAGGTATGTTTTCGTAATGGAATGCCCGAACTTTCTTACTATTTGCAATTCCTGGCCACCGTGTCTAATACCTTCTCTTCTTATTTGCCTAACCGCATCTGCTAGAATGTATTTTGGCTCGCCATGACATATTGTGGAAATGCTCGCAATACTGCATAAGCACCGGCACGCGAAGCGTTTTTGTAACCATCACAGTTCGGTTTTACCAATAAACGAGTTAAAGTGTCCAGTGATACTATAAGTGGATAGCTAAGACCGTGCTCAGAGTATTCAACTTTGGATGCTCAGGTCGAGCGTCTGCAATGCCTTAAAGGCACATGTTAGTAAAACGCGAGTAGGTTCTATGGTGTAGTTGAGGAATCTGTTTGAAGGTTATTTAGATAACATTTCTAAAAATAGTTTGAAGACAACCTGAATTTTATTCAACATCACGAAAACATACCTATATAATTTTGACCCCTTAAACCCCACTTTTATATAGTAAAACTGGGGTTTACAGGGGTATACATTATTTTTATTATTTCTGCTCCAAAACCTAGATTGTGGGTACTCGTTAGAACCGCCTCGTCGAGGCGGTTCTAACGAGTACCTACAATCTATGTTGTGAGCAGAAATTTGAAAAATATCAGAATTTTTCATCTGAAAATTTGCATTTTTTGGTTGTAAAATTTTCAATATATTTGAATAGGCGTGTTTTCGTAATGATATTACAGGATAGAGTTTTTTTTACATAGTTCTTCAGTACCTTTATGCCACAATCTTAAGTCCTAAAATGCTTCCTTTATTTGCATGTTAGTTGCAACTGTGTTGTTGTCTTATAATTGTTTATTCATCATCTCTTTTTCGTTCGTTCTGTACTTCGAGAAATCTATGCTTCGTGACTTATATTTACTTTGATCAAATGGTGGACTGCATTTACCCCACTGAACTCCACTTATATAAAGCCAATTCTTCCGATATTTTTTTGGATTTGAATCTATGGCTATCTAATGGTACAGATTCGACCACAATTTATGATAAAACGGGGCGATTTTGATTTTCATATACTATTAGTCAATTTCCCTTTTCTGGATGGCGAAGTCCCCCTGCGTACCTCATACGGGGTATACATATCTCAACTTATTACTTCTTCAAATCTCAGTAACTTTAACTGCCGCAATAAAGCCCTTTCTGCCAAACTTCTTACGCAGGGCTATCGTTATTTTAAATTTCTTAAGGCTTGATAGAAAAATATAACATCGGTCTGAAAACACTTCTGCAACAAGGAATATCAAAACCAGAATTTTACGGTGACTTAGTGTACAGATTTATAAAAATTGTGGGAAAATCTAACTGTTCGGAACAATTCAAAAACCTAATTAACCGTTATAAAAGAATTGGCTGTAGCCTGGATATTATGCGGCAAATTGCATGCCTAGTTGTCAACCAAATCATTGTTGATGGTTATGCTTCAGTCTTTAATTGCACGACAGCGGTTCGGGCCTCAGATCATCACGAAAACACGCCTATATAATGTTGACCCCCTTAACCCCACTTTTATATAGCAAAACTGGGGTTTACAGGGGTATACATTAATTTTCTTATTTCTGCTCAAAAACATAGATTGTGGGTACTCGTTAGAACCGCCTCACAGAGGCGGTTCTAACGAGTACCCACAATCTATGTTTTGAGCAGAAATTTGAAAAAAAATATTAGAAATTTTATCTAAAAATTTTCATTTTTTGGTGGTAAAATTTTCAGTATATTTGAATAGGCTTGTTTTCGTAATGTAAATGACTGTCTCTTCGTAAAATTTTAGGTTGGGACTGTCTTTGTGGCACTTCCTGGACTTTTCTCTTGCCTTTTTTGCCTATCATGCCTGTTTTATTTGTGCCGAGTGGAGATCCTAGAAAGTCTCTCTGTGCATTCATTTAATGGCGTTCTTATATCAAGTGCCAGGATTTGCACTTTACAATCACCTTTCGTATTCCTCTTCCTCCTGATACTAATTTATATCTTTGAAGGCCTCAGACTCAATGATGGCCTCATCGTAAAACTTTAACCAATGGGTTTGTGATTGACGATATGTCTTTGACTTGGCCCGCCGTGGTAAAACTATTGGTTTCCATTTAGTCTGACATATAGTTGAAGTAGCCATGAGTACTCGTCTTTGTTTGTATCAAAGTGATCAATTTGACTTTTATGCTTTCACTTTGATACATTGACTGAATTGGGAGCCTTTATGCGAACCGAATTTTTATGTATTTTGTATTAAAGGTGTTATCAGGACCCAGGGTGAATTTAGTGGGCTGTAAAGTGCTTTAAACCCCCGATGATTTATTATACTGACCGTTCTAAGGCGGTGGTCCCGGTGTTAGTCTTACTTTTTGTTGCTTTGTGGTTTATTCTACGAGGCTTTGTTTTGGTTTTGTCTGTTTCCTCTTCCTCTTGATGTCTGGAAAGGGTTGCGGCTTGTGATTGTGGTACTCCCTGGACTTTTCTCTCACCTTTTGTGACTGTGGCACTCCCTGGACTTTTCTCTTACCCTTTTTCCTTTAAGAAGTTCAGATATGATTTCGACGCATTTAGCGCTTATACATGTAGAAACTTGAAGATTTCACAGTAATACTATGACGTGCATTAATTATACTTTAACTAAATACTATAAACAATTTGGTTAGTTGAAGCCAACCAGTTTATTTGAGCCTCAACATCAATAAACGTATCTTCGGACAGATCTGCCGATCGAGTGTTCGGATGAGCCTTTCGCATTCATGCAGTTTGACCAGAATCTACCTTTGGCACATTTTGATAGCCGAAGATGCAAAGCGGATGCGCAGGCTGATCAGAGTCTTCGTTGGTCGCACTTGTCAGAATGTACGATTTCTCATGTTACGGCGCATTTGTTCTCGGCTTAGCGATACAGGTAACATGGGGTGTGTTCTCTTTCAGACAGAACTCTATAAGGAAATGATAGAAGTTACTCAACCTGTATTTATGAAAATATTTGATGAGGCGATACAGGCCAACGGTGGAAACTATTTAGTAGGTGATTCTGTAAGTGTAATTGCGTCACATCCAGAAAAAAAAATAATGCGGGTCGCGGCATGCGAAAAAAGTGTCTTCGAACATATGCGGACAGCGAAGGCCCAGATCAGCCTGCGCATTCGCGCAGTCTGATCAGGACCTTGACTGTCCGCTAACAGAATCATTAGATACTACAGAATGTATGAATGGACAGCGAAAACCCGGATGATGTTTTGAGCATGCGCAGGATGATTTGAATATGCGTAGCTCGCGCATGCTCGAAGACACGTTTTCGCTTGACGAGGTCCATGTAGTATAGATAAATGAACACCAAAGGTGCTTTACTAACCCGCGCACCCATCAAGTCTAATCAGGGATCTTTCTTTCGAATAGGGACCAGAATACTCATTCTCTTTCCATTGCTTTCCATAATAGCATTTGGCTAAAGTCTGACTTTCACAATGTTCCTTGGATTCAAAATGGTCTCAAATCAAAGGTAAGACTTACATTTGCACCAGTAAAATTGTCAGAAGGTAACTTACCGGCATGGCACGACCTTCATATAGTTCACCGGGCCACAAACCTCCAACTCAAATTTAATCAAAATCAAAGTTATAGCTAGGTGAATATGTATGTTATTCGCGTATTTATCATAAACATGTATGTTATTTACGTATGTTATTTATGTATTCGAATAGACAGGCCTGAGAAAACAGTGTAAACACATCAAACGTTAGTGAAATGAAGTTGTTCTAATCTTACGCCAATGATACATTATTGTGGTCGAATATTTAGGTATAATACTGTGTAGTCTGAAAAAAATTCAAAGCCCTAGCAGGGTTCCACTCATGTATATTGCTGGTATTCTAGTCGAGAGCCCCAATTCCTATCAAATCTACTCCCATTTTCAGAAACGTTTTATCTAATTTCGCCTAAGGTTTTGGACACCTTGTCATTCTTGTCCAATTATATATTTAACGCCAATGTGTCTAAACCCTGCTGGATGAGTGGCAAACAGGGCAGACCCAGATCAGACGCCGCGTTTGATCTGCGTTTACATTGTTTTTTCGCAGGCGTGTATGTTCGAATACTTAGGGTATTAGGCAACTTCTATATATGTTTTTCAGTTGACAGTTGCTGACTTAGCGGTGTACAATCTATTTGATTCGAGAGTTATGGAAGCCCCAGATGCACTCGATTCATATCCGCGGTTGAAAGCAAACAGGAAAGCAACCGAGTCTCATCCAAGAATTGCTGCCTATTTAAAGAACAGGAAACACACAGACATATAGATTGACAGCCAAGTTAGCTTTTTACAGTTTGTGTTTGAGGAACGGCATAAAATATTACATAACAAATGAAAATAAAATCAATGATAAAAAATATGCAGAGATTTTTTTCAGCATAAATGACTGTAGCAATTGTTACTTTTGCGGACAGCGACGATCCTGATCAGAATACATGGATGATGTACCAGAAAGGTTGTGATTCGATATTTTGGTTTTTCTTTCAATTCATTTATATTTTAAAGGAGGTGAAATGACTACATAAAACAGCACGAACACAGAAATAAATGATAATCTTTTCGCAACATTGAAGACGCGATTCAAGTCAAGTAGTACATTCCACAGACTGATAATAATTTGCGCTGAACATTTCTAGCCAATCAGTGTCTACATACTTGTCGTTCCTGGCTGAAAAAATTCTAAACAAACGAAGGGGTGGATACTTATTGTCCCGTGCTGAAACATCCAATCGGAGAGCTGCATACGTGTTGTGCTATTTTAAAAAATATAATCCGTATCGATTTAGTCTTCGGCGTAGCCCCTATGTGACTCAGTTGCCCGGCTACGTTAAAAATCCGACTGACTGATTGATCTTGTCTTCGTAATAGTGACGGTACAGTTAAGAAAGATATCAAATAAATTCTACAACGTTAAGAGTCTTAGACTTAAATTCCGTTTACTTGAACAACGATGTCTCACATACCGTGGCTGATTCGTTCCACGTATTTGAGTCTCTCGATTGTTTTCGGACAGCTCAATAAACCACATATTTAGATATATTTAGGGAATGTTACTTACATAATCATGATTATATATTTTGCATATACTCATTAGAATCGCCTAGTCGAGGCTATTCTGATCATTAAGAAAACACGCCTATTCAAATATATTGAAATTTTCGCCACCAAAAACTGAAAGTTTTCAGATAAAAAATCTTATATTTTTTCATGTTTCTGCTCAAAACATAGATAGTGGGTACTCGTTAGAACCGCCTCTCCGAGGCGGTTCTAACGAGTACCCACAATCTATGTTTTTGAGCAGAAATAAGAAAAATAATGTATACCCGGGTAAACCCCAGTTTTACTATATAAAAGTGAGGTTTAAGGGGGGTCAAAATTATGTAGGTATGTTTTCGTGATGTGACCACACCTACACATCATAATTTTAAAGAAGATTGAAGCATTCCTTTGTTATCCCCATCTGCTTCCTGACCTGGGTCAGTGGCTCGATCTGCCTATGTCTAGAACAAATTAATTTCTTTGGTTTTTAAAGTGTTCGAGCAATTTAAGTTCGATTGTAAATCCTAAAAACTCTTAGATGTACAGTATGTGTTTGTTTTCTTTAGCTCTGGCTGTCACTGTCTGAGATATTTGCCACCTGCCCTTATCCTTGTTTGATCACAGTGATTTTATACGATTAAGATGTTTTTCCGTAATTGTTCTAGCATTGAGTCAGGGACCCTATATACATTTAGATTTTTTTTTTGGTGTTGTTTAGTCGTTTCTTGTTATAGTTTATTTTTGTTTATTTATATTTGCACAGCATTTGAACCTAGCGTATTGATTTGGCGTCAGTAAACTGAAAACAAATGCAAGGTTGCCTATTGAACAAAACAAAACACGAACTAATGAAAATCAGAGACTCTTTTTTTATTAAGTCTCTTCATAAACTGAAAATTGAACACCGCAAGCGGCGGTCAATTTTCAAAGTCATTAAAATAGACACAGTGACCCCAATAAAAATTGATTAAAGCCTTCCCAACGCCTTAGTTCTTTCTACTATCCGTTCGAAGGCGGTTTGTCTACCGTTGTTCGTTCTTTGTATGCTTTGTGTCTGCCCGCTGCGAGGCTTTTTTTTATTTTTTTGTTGTTTTTTCGCGTTTGTTGCCTTATTCTTATGTTTGACTGGTCCTGGCTCCATTGTTATCACCGCGTTGTGAAAGAGAGAGCTGTTTCTTTGTTTTGCGTTTGGTTCAGCACGAAAACATGCCTATATAATGTTGACCCACTTAAACCCCACTTTTACATAGTAAAACTACTATTTCTCCTATTAGGCTACATTCTGCTTCTTCTTTACAGATTCCCCCGTTCTACTGCTAGATTTAACTCTCTATTACCTACTGTTAAAGTTTCACCTTTGAAACTTCACTCTGTATCATCTATAAATTTATATGGCGCTTCCAATTATAATATTTTCAGTAATCACCTTAGAATTAGACTTTGTCCAGTTAAATCTCCTATATTTCTAAAATATAAGAATCGGGTATAAAAGGAATAGTATGTACCCTAATATTTCTAAGTGCAATGCCAAGAGTTGCACCTGCTGCAATCATTTAATTTGTCGGTCAATTATAATTTCCTCAGTTAATCATAGACAATTTTCAGTTGTTAACAACTCTGATTTAGACTGAAAATCAGAGGTTGTTATACATGTTCTCACTTGCAGCGAAGGAGGCTGAGGAATGCAGTATGCTGGACAGACCAAACGGGCCCTTAAAGCAAGGTTTAAGGAACATTTGCTTAAAATCAAAAAAGCAAAGAAAATATATATGTTTCTTTATCAACATTTCCAGAGTACTGGTCATTCATGATCATCTAGTAAAGTTTTGGTTCAACCTGTTGAAAAAGTTATACACAAGTCCAATTCTACCGAAAGATTAAAAAATATTTTAAGACATGAACTTGAACTTAAATGGATTAAACGTTTACAAACCCCTTTTCCACTTGGATTTAATGATAATATTTAACATGAAGGAAATATTTCTAAAATGCCGGATTTCGATGCTTTTTCCCTTTTAGATATTAAAAAACGTAATAAACGATCCCATGGTACGCGCAAAAAAATGGCAATTTTTAAACGAAAACATAAAAATGTTTTATCTCTTTTTGATTTAAATATTCTCTTAAATTCTGGACGTCATCAAATGCTTTCTAAACTAGCTTCACTGTCTGTTTCTTCATTACGTAAGTTAGATGATGAGGCGAATAAATTTTATGATAGAAAACATGATTTGTATGAAGCAGCTCTCCTTACTAGATGTTATACTCAACATGCTCTTCGTCCTAACATTGATTCTGAAATTAACCACATTAGACACTTCATCAAAATTCCATTCATTAATAAAGGTATTGAATTCATAGATTTACCTAGCATATTTCGAGATAATAATGTTATATCAGCTATACCTTCATATTTCGAAAACACCGAATCTCCTATTATTTGTTTTAAATATAACAAACCTATCCGTAATACTATACTTAATTTCAATAAATTAGTTTCTGATCTTGATATTGAAACTAGTTCTCCTGATTCTTGAGATTGTAAAGATTCTAAATTTTGTTATATTGAAGATTATAACTGATTCACGAATCCGTTCAGTTATTTCAAAAGGACCTAAATATAGATTTCCAGCCCATATTGATTTCAATAAATGTCGGGAAACAATTGCCAGTGCTTTAAATGATTATTGTACGCGTTGGTGTAAACGAGAGCATGTTGAGTCTAATGCTTTAAATAATTGGAAATTAAAGATTTTTAAGATCATTGATGAACGTGTGTTATTTTACTCTAATAACCTTGATCTTCTCCCTCCTAAGCCTAAATTATCTTTTCGATATTTGAAACAAGGTATCCAAGAATTTCATAGGAAGTATGTTTTGGCTCCAGCTGATACAGCTGCTAATAATGTTGTTGTTGCTGCTTTATTGTATTTGTCTGTCTTTCTACTTGGTGTCGGGGGCTTCATGCGGCTCTGATTAATTTACTGTGTTGGGGTTTAACGACACGTCAACCCTTGTGGATCATTTTGTGTCGTCTCCAAGAGAAAGGGAGAAAAGAGGATAGAAGAGATAGTAGAAGAGGTGAAAGCGAGGAACAGAAGAAAGAGGAACAGGAATGAAAGTTAATAAACAGAAGAAACAGAAGCATGCTCCCTCTACCCTCACCTGCTACAAGGATAGCAGGCCTTGCCAAACTATAAACGAATATCAGTCGGACGCCCCGGTAACGTAAGATACACGATACCTTCGCACCACCCGACCACCCCTCATGTCGCTCTGATTGTATGAGTTTCTGATTGTATAAGTTTCTAAACTCTCTTATTTACTTTAGTTTAATTGAGTCTTTTGATGTTTTGAAAGCTTAGAATAGACACAGTTGTACAACACTGCTAAATAAAACTAACCATTGTCCCCCCACCGTATGTAAAAAGAACATATCGTTTTTGGTGCGGCTCTCTTTAACGCTAGTGTCAGTGTTGGTTTCAGCGGTGGCATGACGATTATCATTGATGAAAATAACGTTTTAGTCTTAAATTAAAAACAGAATGGCAAAAAGTGTAGATCTTGATGAAAGTGCTCACTAAGAACGTCTCTTGTGGATCTATACTGTTTGCACATATATTAATTTTGGTCTGCAAGGCTGAAAGAGCTAAAAGACTGGCGGATTTGTTTATCAAACTTGCATGGCTATATCATATGGACATCCCTTCGAGCTGATTAGATGTGGTGACTCTGATCCTCATTTTTAAGGTCAGCATGTAACTTGCAATGTTGTCCTTGCGGGAGATCTGTTATCTCTGAAAATGTAGTTCTAGTTCTTTTATTGTCATCAGTCGCATGTCCTACGATCATATCTTTTGAAAGATAGCGTTTGTTAAACCGCACGTTTTCCTGGTTATGTAGAAATGGTTGTTAGGACATTGTAGATATCTAAATCTCAATTAATGTTGAAATTTCTGCGAAAGTAAGTTTTAAAATTCCCGTCCCAGTAAATAATGCAATTTTGCGAAGTCAATTTCATCACCGAAAAGAAGTAGTGAACAGTAAACAATAGATCTAATCTTCAAAAATCTTTATGTTCCACAGATATGATACCACTTCATGGGCCATAGTGCACCAAACAGTTGTTGTATTTTCTTGAATAGTGCAAAATATATTCTAGTCTGCGTTACAAAAGCAAATACTCGCTAGAATTTTTCTCGAACTATTTTTCATTATCTGAACGGTTATTGTAAAAAAGGTAAGAGAAAAGTCCAGGGAGTGCCACAATCACAAACTGCAGCCCTTCCCAGACATCAAAAGGAAGAGGAAACTGACAAATCCAAACAAGCACAAATCGATCAAACATACGAAAAGCACTAAGATTAGCTCTCTCTTCCCCAAGCGAGGTAATCGCAATGCTAAAAGGACTGAAAAACACAAGAACAAAATGGCACAAGGTAAGACATACAACAAATCTCCTCGCAGAATAAACCCCACTTATGTGATCTCAAAGTAGAGAGTAGCCATTATTTTCTTTGACGAGATTTGATTTTGGATCGAATAAATTATATTGGTAATTATTAATTTGATATTAAGTAACTGAATGTATAATATCAATCCACAAAACATGTAAAAGGGGTCAGCATGGCCAGCAAGTGCTACGTCGTCAGTCAATATCCACACTGAACAGTTAGTCCAAGTACGATAAATACAATCCTTAGGCCTTTAACATTACAGCAAAAATTACTAGAGCCCGAAATAGCTAAGTCACTTTGTCTTCCACGTTGTATGTGGTTAGCTATAGCATCAAACTAAAACGGTATCACTCATATGATGTAAATTCATTAAAGAAAGTAAATTAACTTAGGAACTGATAGAACAAAAAGTTGTCAGTATCAAAGGGAAAGACAGACAAATACAATTAAACAGCGATAAAGGAACAGACGGCAAGCAGAGCTGACAATTCTTTTCCGAGGAAGGTAGCAACTGTTAACCAAACTTAACTGAATATATCTTACATAGTTGTTTAAAAAAAGCATTTGTAAAGAAACATTTAACAAAAAAATAACGTACCACAATGAAACCATCACGAAAACATGCCTATATAATTTTGACCCCCTTAAACCCCACTTTTATATAGTAGAACTGGGGTTTACAGGGGTAGACATTATTTTTCTTATTTTTGCTAAAAACATAGATTGTGAGTACTCGTTAGAACCGCCTCGCCTCTAATGAGTACCCACAATCTATGTTTTGACCAGAAATATGAAACATATCAGAGTTTTTTTTATCTGAAATTTGTCAGTTTTTGGAGGTGAAATTTTCAGTATATTTGAATAGGCGTGTTTTCGTAATGCTACCGCGTTTAAACGGTCAGTAATACATTAAGTAGTCCTCGACATATAAGACAAAATCAATGAAGCATAAAAGAAGGTCCCTTTCAACTACATGATGCATATGGCCTGGCGAATGCTTGGTCATTAGTCCAGATATCGTATATATGCATTAATAAGTTTTCGATCATTAACCATGAAATAAATCTTATGCTGACTAACTTTTGTTTGCACACTATCCTGTTCTAAAAATGAACTATTCTATATCTGCTAAATAGACTTCAAGAAATTAGATAACATCACTGGAGCATAAATTATACGTCACGACAGGCTTTCGGGTTTCGACCACTGTCTCGAGATAAATTTATTTTCCAAATAGTATATACCATTCCGGATAAAAGGCAAAGTCAATCGACTGTAAAATACCGGTCACTCCTTCTAACATTTTTATAGCCAACCTGTTAGGTTAAGGAATACCCATGAAATAGTTGTTTTTCTTTTTTTTTTTTTTTTTTTTTTTTTTTTTTTTTTTTTTTTATGATGTAAGGCAAAGTCACTGGGCCATGAACTGCAGATCACTGACAGACATAGTTTATGATTATGATGTCTATATAAATAGCTCTCAAACTATGAGAGCAAGTACGTCTATAATTGATATATATCAGATAGTCTGCAAGGTCATTGAGAATTACACACGTATATGTGACTTGGTACTTGGTTACATAGTATCACAACATTCTGTCATCAATATGTAATGGATGCCTATGGTTCTTATAAGAATGTTTTCTAATGATATAAGTCTGACAAATATGAAGCGAACAAGTGAAAGAATGAAGACCGCATAGTTAACACTATCCTTTTGTTTTGCATGATGTATAGACAACACGAGCACTTATTGTAACCCTTAACACTAAGCGTGCAGGTGCGATGAAATAGTAAGCTTTGCAGTAGCAGTGCTAAGTGTTAACGGGTAACACAAGCCGTTGCAAAAGCAACGCTTACTGTTAGCGGGTTACACTAAGCGTAGTGTAACACTAAGCGGCGTTACCATCACGAAAACATGCCTATATAATTTTGACCCCCTTAAACCCCACTTTTATATAGTAAAACTGGGGTTTATAAGGGTATAAATTATTTTTCTTATTTCTGCTCAAAACATAGATTGTGGGTACTCGTTAGAACCGCCTCGCCGAGGCGGTTCTAACGAGTACCCACAATCTATGTTTTGAGCAGAAATATGAAACATATCAGAGTTTTTTATCTGAAAATTTTCAGTATTTGGAGGTGAAATTTTCTATATATTTGAATAGGCATGTTTTCGTAATGCAAATACTGTTTATGAGTATTATCAACGCTAAAATGATAATTAAATAACACAAAAAATGGTATAAAATGGTCATTTATTGTTTTAATCGTAATAATGTGGGTTAATAAGAATAAATAAAGACGGCCAATATCCTATTTACTCGAGGAGTTCTGAAAGAGATGCATGAGCGTAATCCCAGAGCAGAAGGCGGCGTCTGCTCAGTGCCTACTTAGTTTACCAGTCATAAAGCAGTTTAAGTCACATCTTTAAGTAGTAAATTGGGATCTGTTCATTTTAGGAGAAGTACGGTAAGGAGATAAGGTGTCAAAAAATTCAAAGACTTTTGTGAATTCCGTTTTGTTTTCCTGAGCAACAAATATCATTCTGCAAAGGGATATACTCCTTTCCTGAAGGGATCAAAGACAAGCACATTTCCTTTTAGAGTAGATCTCTTATCAGAAAAGAGATAAAGCAGTTATCTCCTGAAGGGGAATGCATTTGTATCAGGGAAATGAACATGGGCAAAATACGTAGACACAAAGTATCTTCCAGGCCTTTGCTCTCCATCATCCATTCTGTAGAACCAAATTTTCCTACTAGCGGACAATGAAGGACTTGACCAGACTACGTATATGCGCTGTCTGATCTTGTATTTTGCTATCCGAATATGCCCGAAGACACGTTTTCGCATCACGAAAACATGCCTATATAATTTTGACCCCCTCAAAGCCCACTTTTATATAGTAAAACTGAGGTTTACAGGGGTATACATTATTTTTCTTATTTCTGCTCGAAAACAGGTTCTAACGAGTACCCACAATCTATGTTTTGAGCAGCAATGTGAAAAATATCAGAGTTTTTTATCTGAAAATTTTCAGTTTTTGGACATGAAATTTTCTAAATATTTGAATAGGCGCGTTTTCGTAATGGCATCCTGTGGCCCAAATATGTTGAATCATGTTGAATTATTTTGAATACACTTCATCTGTAAGGTCTGTGCAAACGCATACAGGGACGGTAGCGTTTTTCTTGTCCGTTTACGCGTTTGGGGTGCGTTTTGAAATCGTTGTATAACGTTTGCGTTTCGACAACGTTTCTAGCGTTTCATATCGTTTCGGCCAATCAAATTACAGAGCAAAGCGTTTCATGCAAACGCTAAATTTGCACATGCGCACTGAAGAGCTACGAACGTTTATCGAAACGCTTTTCACCGTTTCGG
Source organism: Anodontia alba (assembly GCA_964016985.1). Classification (NCBI taxonomy): domain Eukaryota; kingdom Metazoa; phylum Mollusca; class Bivalvia; order Lucinida; family Lucinidae; genus Anodontia; species Anodontia alba. Next base: position 36,369,527 of record OZ024830.1, read on the forward strand.
CCAATCATCTGGCCTTATCGAAACGCTGTTTTCCGTTTCGGCCAATCATATGACCGTTTGGCACCGTTTGTATGTATAGACCAATCGAATAATAAATACCTGTTGAACCGTATTAAATCATGTCTTTACAACTAAAGTAATATGAGTTTACGTATAAAAATTGTATTTATTTTATTGTATTTTCTTTCTCTCTCTCTTTTTTTTTTTTTTTTTTTTTTTATAAATAATTATAATTGAGATAATTTCGTATTTTCAAAAGAATTAACGTGATTGATTATTATATTTTGTGAAGCCTAATATTTCACACTACAATCATGATAATCATTTTCTTTTGACAATTAAATGATTTAGCGCGTAGTGCTCGGTATAAAATTTTAAGCACGTGACATTTTGAAGTTTTTTTTGTTTTTTTGTTTGTTTTTTTTTTCTCATTTATTGAATCATATTAAAAACACATTTTTTTACACATAGATAATATTTATCTACGATTTTTTTTTTTATTTTATTTTTTTTTTTTTTTTTTTTTTTTTTTTGTCATTTTCTGTATTTTATTTTTATTTTTTTTGTGTGTGTGTGTGTGTGGGGGGGTTTTTTTTACTTTTTTGCTAAAACATATTTTATTGTTTTATTGAGATAATTTTCTATTTTCAAAAGAATTATTATATTTTGTGAAGCCCAATATTATTTCCACACGACAATCAACTTGTTTTGACAGATAAATGTTTTAAGGCTTATAAGTACACTGTATAAAATTTTTAGCAGATGACATTTTGAAGTATTTTTCTTCTGTTACCTTGAAAAAGGTGTCGGCATTTCATACATATTATCTCCACAGGATATGACTTCCTATGCAAATTGTCTTGTCGAGATCAGTAATTTGCGTGAAATGTCAAAACTTGTTTTATGGGAGAAAATAAGAAAACAGTTCATGAATTGATCTTCTGCTGAGTTAGCCCAGAGTGATAAAGGTTCAACTGGACAACGAATAGTTGACATACTGCATTTTGTTGGTGATATGTGTAGATTCAGAAGATCAGAATGCGCGGAAATGCCGGTTTATCTTGGTCTAAGGTGGTCTCAAATACCATAAGGTCGTTTCTCATTTCTTTTCAAATATATATTCAACCAGATCACCTTCGCAGCGTGATCAAGATCAAAGATTTTCGTTCTTCACCAAACTGAACTACGTCAAACCTGTGAATTGCTATTATTGTTTTGAGTAATATTATTATTATTATTATTTTTTAAATGAAATGTGTACTGACGTTTAGACAAATAGTGCTGGAACAGATGACCTGCATTACTGAAATATATTGCTAGAATTAAGTATCATCAATATTAATCCTTTCATCAGATCTTTACCAAGTGAAAATCTCCCTCTGAGCATATGATCACTCAGATCAGAGTGCGTGACGCAGTCTAGTGCATAATGGTGCCCACTCAGTTCACTGATTAGGTATTAATAGTATAAAATACTGTGATACATGAATTGTACAGTATCCAACTTATACACAGTCTGATCAGATTTATAAAATGTAAAAAGGTTCATTTTTACTTGTTTGGACCATTATTTTTCCAATACGATGCGCTGTGCACATCTGAACAATTATGTGGTCAGTCGGCGAATAACTTGCTGCAGGGCTTTCGTGAAAGTGTATATTTCCACTATGAAAACATTTTTGGTATGATAATGCAAAGCTGTTAACCTTTTAGCACGCTATATTTAGCAATATTTAAATATTAGAAGACGACGTGCTGGATTAACAGATCCACCAAATGCAACAAATGTGTGGACGAGTAGCAATTACCCAGATCAGAATGCGCGGATGCACATTCTAACCTAGAATTGTGCATACTGCAAGCTATACTTAAATGTTAGAAGACGATGCACTGGAGTAACAGCAGATCATATCGAATAAATAAAATAATAATAATAATAAAAAAAAAAAAACAATGTACAGACGAACTGCAACGAATCAGATCAAAATGCAACCTATACTTAAATATTAGACTAATTTAGAATTTCGCATTTAAAGCACGCTGTATTTAACCCATTATAGTCCGGAAACCCTTAAAACGGTAATTGGCAAACAGTGGAGACCCAGATCAGACGTCTCAGAACGCGGCGTCTGATCAGGGTCTCCACTGTTGGCAATTAGATCAACCACGTGTTTCTCTGAATAATTAAATAATATAGCCTGGCATACCTAAAATCGAAATTAGAATTTCCAATATATAGTGTGGGTGAGTTAATTCAGTCTACAATAAGTTAAATGTTAGAAGATGATGTGCCAAACTATTGGCAAATCGTATCGAAAAAGACATTGTACAGATGAGCAGAAACGAACCAGATCAGAATGCGCGGATGCCCTATATTTATCATATAGTGGCCAAACTTCCCAACATCTAGCATAAAATATCTCGGGATATGGATGATCTACTTAAAATGTGTTAAATCAGTTTATACTAACACGCTTGTGCATTATCACATCGTACATGCGCAGGAACCATGGTATAACTAATGCCCCGT